>BLFK01000871.1:362453-377453 GCA_014634185.1 Astreopora myriophthalma
TTTTGTAACTGAGGATTTCACTTAGAAAATAATCTTGTGATTGTCAATAAAAGAATTTTCCTCTTTGATAACACCGAACAGTATATTTTCAATTTCTTTCTGAATGACTTTTTTTTTGGTAGTTCTCTTACAGAGCATGGAATCTCATTCCATAGTTTTGCACCAATTCTTGAGAAAGCGTTTTTTTTTTTAATTTCTAGTCGTGAGGGTTTTATAGAAAAATTATTGGAGGTAGAGAACCGTGTATTGTAAGAATGGACACTGGATATATTCGTGAATAGATTTATTACGTATGTTAAATGGTGCTAAGGCATTACTAACATCATGCATTCATTCAGATAAAGTTTTATAGTATGAAAAGTTTAGGGGCATGATATTAGCATTAATAAACAGTGGAACGGTATGTTCATTTTTCTGGACAAAGTACGTGAAACGTAGTGCACGTGTTTGTAATACGAAGATTTTGTTTACATAACCTGGCCGACAGACAGACAGTCCATAGGTTGTATATGGAGCAATTAAAGAAGTGGTTCCCCATCATTACAGCCATTGCAGCCTTGAATAACACAGTTGAAAAGACCTGTGCAGATCATAAACATGCACCGAATCAAAGGAAGCTTCATGGTTCTGGAATAATGGCTGTTTATAAAGATGGTGTGTACACGCCTATCCAGTCGAGTCTGTAAAGTGATAGGCGGGGATAACAGGCATTTATGCATGGATCGGCCATAATTTATAAACTGAACCAAAGTAGGAGAAATGATAAAAAAAATCAAGCGATAGACTTCAGAAAATTTGTAAAGAACCTACTAGCATTCACCCCTTCAGATTCCCTGTAGGCTCGTATCTGGAACCCTTCATAGGGTAATGGCCTTTAGCTGGATCACGATTAAGTACCAAATAATCAAGCGCAGTCGTGGACCATAAACTTCTATTTTCCCATGAGTCTCTTTGAGGTCTTTACTGTTTGAAAGGGCTTAAGGATTTTAATGAAAACTAGAGGAAGAGAACAAATGACTGTTGCGCCATAAAGGAAGAAATAGCTTTACGCCGGTAGGGACATGTGCCTATTTACTTTGTATATGAGGTCGAACGCAGTAGTCACATCTAATTAACGTTTTGGCTTTTTCCAAGGGAGAGATGATAAATGCCTTTCAGTCTGATCAAGAGAGTTCACAGGTTGGTTAACGCTGCAAATTCCATTCAGTAGGGATAGAGCCGGAGGTTTTGGTAGTAGGTAGTGCACACATTGGTCAGATTTGAGCCTGCAGCTCTTTCCGTTTATCAGCTCACCCAAAACTCTGTACAAACTTGTGTAACTCCAGGACGTTGGAGAAGTATTTTACGTTCTGCCTTTCTCGTGAGAAGATGTGCAACACGTCTTTCTAGTTTCTGATCATCACTGTGATTTCTCCTTCATTATCACTATATTTCTTTCTTTTTCACAGGAGTGTCTGTCAGCCGACATTTCCACCCCCACCCCAAGCCCCACACCAGTAAGTCCCTCGGTTATTGGTACTCCAATGACTGCCAGTGAATGGCTGAAACAAATTCAACGGAGATCGCCCCAGAAGAATGAGGACAACAAGTCTCCCGAGAAGAGGACGGCCGGGATGAGCCCGTGTGATTCAGCCAAAAAGAAAAGCGGAAAGTTTATCCGGTAAACTGAAACGATAATTTCCAGGGTTAAACGTGACGCTTGAGTAAACTGTAAAAACTTTTGAAAGGAAAAAAATGCTTGATTTAAGCCGGTAAGAATGCCATGACTTCGGGGTATTTTAGGGTCATAAACGTTTCGGGCATGAAGTGACTGTCTCTTACAACGGCTCTTGGAATTGGCTCAGAAAAAAATGGATCCAAACAAACCTACTACAGAACACATTGTCACTAACCCTAAACGCAGTACAGGGCTCGTACGGGTCATGGAAAACCTGGAAATTAATGGAATTTAAGTGTTTCCATTTCCAGGCCTGGAAAGTCATGGAATTTAAGTATTTCCGTTTCCAGGCCTGGAAAGTCATGGAATTTAATTGTCGGTCATGGAAAGTCATGGAAAATTATAGGTGGTGTGTGGTTGATAAATTATTGACAAAATAAAATACAGGCGAGTTATGCCAGAATATACTCGAACACAAGGACAATTTTGACAATTTTCGAAAGTGACAGCTAAATTTAAGGTCATGCAAAACTGGAAAAAGTCGTAAAAAAGGTCAAGGAAAGTCATGGAATTTGAAAACCTCTCAAGAGTACGAACCCTGCAGTAGAGTTGCGACCAATAGAGCGCTTTTTTAAAAGGCCAATTTTGATATATGTAAAATTTACTGTAAGACAGAAGGCATCATCTTCGGAGGATCTGGGGAAAAAATTCATACACATCCTTACATTATTACCCAGAGCCTCCAAGTCATGTTTGTTTGAAGTTGAATTTTAAAACATCGAAATTGGTCTGTAGATCGTTTTCACATGACGGCATGGCGGTCATGTTGGTCATGTTGGTGTACCTAAACAAAGAAACGGCGGCCATTTTGGTGTCCTAAAACGATCCTCGGGGGATTGAAGACCATTTTTATGCAAGTATTTCCTTTTATTTCAGTAAATCAAAATGGCCGCTGGTCGCGTGAGTGAAAACGATCTATTGATTGTCGTAATACCACAGAGCCAATCACGTTGTCGAGGAAATACACCATTCAGTCAACCCCACTATTGTTTTTGACCCTTGCTTAATGCCATTTGCCATTAATTGATTGCTTCATCTCGGTAACAACAAGGGAAAAACTCAACTAGAACTGCATGCATATTTACTTTTGACCATCTACTATGAACGTGATTGAAGTGGCAAGGGACTTAGCGGTGAAGCAATAATTGAGGACACTCATAAAGTCAACATTTGAAATGTTGATTTTTGATGAAAGGGGAATCCCGGGGTATCCGTAGAAAAAGGTTTCGTAGTAGAGTTTGGAACCAACGTCGAACCCGGGAATCGGATCCAGGACATATTGGCGGAAGGCGAGTGCTTTCATCTCTGCGCCAACCCTGCTCTCCCATACTACTTTTCTTCTTCAACATTTTTAGAGGGATATTTTATGGATGAAATTATTATGTACTGCATTACCTTTATTTTTTCCCAGATCTGGTTTGGCAGAGCAGCTACACTTCATTATTTCCAGAGAGAAATCAGAAAAGGCATTTTGGAATCATAGAGGGATGGACAAAGACATTGAACGTGCAGGTACGTTGTTTGCGGCTCCCGAGTAGCAACTGTGTTCGAGGTGTAATTTTCATAAACATTAGCGAATAATTAATCGGGAGCCATGTTTGAGTACAGTCTACCATGTTTACCCTAAGTACTGATCCTCTGCTAATCTATGTTGTTCTACGTCGGGATCAAATTTCCACGCAAGTTGGCGCAAACGTTTTTCATCATTTGGTCACCGTTGCAACCGGTGACGGTCAAAACGTGCAGGTGCTTGCGAGTGCACTTGGGAGGCCGTTTGCTCCAACCAAGCAAGGTGGCCTATGCAAGTTGACATTCCGAAACTTGTGATGACTTGCGACTCCATTTGGCTAGAGTTTTACGCTAATTCCGGTTGCTACATTTCAATCTACTTTCAGGTGTAGCTTGTTCGTCAGATCGGTCAGTAACAATCCAGATTTTGTTTGACCAGCTTCAAAGCTCTCTTCACCTCACACTTTGCTGTGTATTGTGTAAAGACCGGGACATCATCAGGGATCCCCTTCATCAGAGGCAGGTGTTTGTCCTTTTCACCTGTGAAACTTGGAAGCATCTGGGGTTACAAGCTGGAGCTACAGTGAAGATATATCCTCCATGGTAGGTCCATTGAAAAAATCTCTGAAATGTTTTGGAGGTTTAAGAAGAGGCAAATGAAATATGCTGAAACCGCTTGATGCAAGCACACGGACTTGAAAACACTTCCCTTGACCATCAATGGTGGTGGTGATGATGGCGATGACGATGCCACGACAATATTAGGGACCTTTAGATTGGAGTACCAGTACAAGTTTTCCGTTCCGAGCACGCGCACTTGAAAAAATTTAGACCTCCAAACCTAATGCGGAAACTAACTCGTTCTCCAATCTAAAGGTAGCTAATGACGACGGCGACGGTGGGCGTGGAGGCAATAAAGGTTCGTTGAAACTGGTTTCATAAAAATACTGGTGAGTGGTGCGGATTTCTAGTTTGACGATTGCTGAAGTTCATCGCGCGCTGACTTTCATACACCCCTTTTATACTTTCATGGAGAAGAACTAGATGATTTCTCTTGGCGAGCCTCACCGATGAGCCTCTAGGGGGGTGTTTTGCTGTTTTTAGTTTCAGTCCGGTTTTCAGTTTGAGCAACTCGTCGGAACTTAGCCTCAAGATTGAGGAGAAAGCTATATAAATAATAATAATAATAATAATAATAATAATATTATTATATATATCAAAAGAACAACTGCTTGGGAAATGAAGAAGTTTGAAGCTTGGTGAAGAACGCGGACATCGACCAGCGCTTCTAATTATTTTCCACCTTAGAAGCGTTTCATTGAGGGTGATTCGGTTAGGCTTCAGTGATATTAGTAACTGGTTCCTTTTGTTGTCTGTTGTTACTTGACTGCAGGCAGAAGTTGGATATCTCGGGTGTTCCGTCCCCAGTATTGCTCTGCACCTACTTCTGTGAAAAACAACCTACTGATCAGTCACCAGCAGTGGACTTGCTGTCAATCACAGGTATTTTTCAAAGTAGATCGACCTTTTTGATTCTTTTTAATTTAGTATTAGCAGTGTAAGTTTGCAATACACAGTTGACAATGGTAGAGCTGGCATATCCACTGGAGATTGTCACGGGGGCATTGTCGCCTCCCGTGACCTTAGGTGTCCAGTGTCAGCCTGCCCACAGGTAGTTAATTACAGAGGCGGATCATAATGATCTACAACAGCCAGTGAAGATTTGTAATGCAAACACTCAGCTTAATTCTAGTGAATCAGCCTACCCCTAAACGGTCATGTAATGTGTTGGGGAGGGCAAATCATTGGGTTATTGGGGTCTTCAATTTAGGCAGTAGAAAGCTTTGAGGAGGCTCTTTTATGGTAGCATTGATGGCTTATGTTGCATTGTTATCAGTTTAGATGTAAGGTTCTATGCCCTGAAGTCTTTGATCCCCGTCTCAATATAGATACAAGGATCCCCATACTAAATTAGTTTCGCATAATTTTATGTTTATTAGCTGCCTAATTCATGATTTTTCTATTTGTTGGTATACATTACCAACAAATAGAAAAACATTACTTACCTGCTTATACTTACCTAAAACCCGCCAAATGATTGGTCGCCTAATCGCTTCCAAGTACATGCCTCTTCTTCTGTTATACAGGTCATAGGTTCCTAATTCCACCATCCGGTAGAGCAGTGTCCACATCGACAACTCTGCAACAATCACCGAAAAAGGTAACAACAGGCTAAAAAAAAAAGGAGCAATGATTAACATCGAACGTATGAGTTATCAAAACAATGTATGTGTTGGTGTCCCAAATTCGTCCTCTGGGAATTGAACTCCATTCGTATGTAACCCTTTTTTGTTTATAAACATGGGCGCTGATCACATGAGTGGCTTGGCGCTATTCAGTACTTGTTTGGATGCTCGCAGCCGTGGGGAATTCCAACGATTCTTCTAATATTTGAAAGAAGCATCATAAAAATGGAGCATAAGCGGCAGACGTACGTTTTCAAAGGAGCAGAGTGCCTAGCTCCTTGTAACAATGCAACCGTAAATATCAATGTACAATTCGTCGTAGCGTTTAATGCTAGATCGTGATATCCATGAGTGAATTGGGTTCCGAGGTGCTCATTAGGGACTTTAAGATCTGCAACGGCGGCGTCCCCGAAAACGCCGTTTACAACTGCAACTTGACGTCTTTCAAAGCCTTTCTTGAATATTCCAGTTCGTTTAACTTCTACGAACTATCCGAACTATCTAGGAACTGAACTGGGAGGAACGATGTTCAAACTAAAAAAGAAAATCAAAATTTATCTTTTGTGTGCTCACGTTGTCTTTAAAACGAGGGATTTGGTCATTTGACGTCGTAGATTGGCAGACAACGGGAAAGAAATGTACGGAACTTTAAAACGTACGTGCAAAGCCATTTTTTGCTCATGAAAGTCTATTGTTTAGTAGCGTTGCAGCTGATGTTGCCGTCCTAGATCTTAAAGTCCCTAATTACAAAAACAACAAGACGACAAGACTTTATTTACACCCCAGTATTGACATTATACATTACACTATATTATACGATGGGTTGCTGGCTACCTGAAATAACTTGAGGAGTTAACTTCGTTACTTCTTTTTCATTTTTTCGTGCTTATTGGCTAAAGTTTGAAATAAATTCTTCCTCATTGAGTTTGAAGGAAAAGGGAAAGTGAAGTAGGACGATGCAGACGAATGCTAACGCAATGAACCTTCCTTAGTATTAGTAGTTTATTGCACTTTGCTGCAGCAAAACTGAATTAAAAAGCGGTAATAACAAACTAATTGTACAAACCCCTCATCGACTTTCTTTTAATAATAATTAACATTTATATCGCGAAAATTCCATGTGAATATGATCAAATGCGTGTAACAAACAAATGTGATACAAATTAAACGTAACAAGTTAAGAATCCCAACCAGACCAGTTGGCTATTTACAAGGCGTGGAGGAGTTGAATTCGGGGCCACTGAAGACAAATCCATCTAGTGGCAGGGAGGAGGATTTGAACCCGGGACCTCTGGATTACAATTCCAGCGCCCTACCACAAGGCCACGCTCGCCTCCCCGACTTTTTTATTCGCTTCGTTAGTTTTGTTAATGTTTTCAATAGGTTTATTGTTTCTTTCTGTCGTGTTTCCACAGTGCCGTCTTAGTGTTAGGTTTGTAATTAGCAGGTCTTGTTCTAGTGTTGTATCTGTAAAATTCTTTATGTCACGTGCTTTCGTTAGTTTTCATGTAAACTTGTCAGTAACAGAGCAAGAAAAGAGAGTTTTTATTCTCAAACCCTCTAGAACCGGGTTTTCACGAGTCAAGTGTTGTCGATTCAAGTTTTCAGTAACAAAATGTTAGAGAGAAGTTTAGTGATCGTTTTAACTCGTGGTCTAGAACTATCTGCATTATAGCATACGGCTATACACTAATATACCTATCATACTAAGAAAAAGACTACTATAAAGTACATCAATATAATGATACTAGTGAGTAGAACATTATGATAGGAGCTAGATGTAAAAAGGGTATCCGTTCTCTTTCAGATTTTGTTTCGGATATTTAACTTTTAGTTCGAAATTTTTTATTTAGGAATTTCAACCTTCAAGATTATTGTTTGGGAATAGCGAAGATGCCTGCAGAACGCAAAACGAAATTTGCTTGGTCAATAATACAGTAGCGCCAATTGCCCCCGACAACCCTCCTTCCAGACTACAGATGTCCATACTGGCGGGAATCGAGTCCTGTGGGGGGTGCAGTGGGGCACTTGTCACTTTCCAGTGTCTAGTCCAGAGAATTTACCGCAAGAGAATTGCGCTTGCCATGGACAGCATGGTCAACGACAGGTACAGCAACGAGATCAAATAAAATAAGCGAGTATTTATTTGTCCCTTCGTTCGCAGTTCGTTCATTGCGATTTAATGGCACCTTAGTTTCAAAGAGATGATCACAGTCGGAGATCCCGTACTTAGACAAAGAAAAACAAAAAAGAGAACATCTTTTACATACATGTACTTATATGTATGTATATACACGTTGGAAGCGAATTCCGCATATCTACTTTGCATTATAGTATTTGTGCGAGCGTAGTTCTTCTGATTGTTTTATTAGGTATTGGTGATTCCTTATTTTAATTTGCTAGAGAGAAATTTTGCTGTCGATGGTGCACAGTAACGTACTCAAATAGTCTACAAGGCGATTCTTGTCATCTGTGCCATTTAAACAAACACTTGCGGCATATACCAACTTGCGGCATAATTTTTGGCTTCAACGTATACGGTGAAGCATCTTGAATCTTAGGCTCCTTTTTGTCACAAACGTCCACTTTTTTTCACGAAACCGTTGAGATTAAGACTACTCATTCGTCAGAAGGGGCTTATTGTTACGCTTACACGGATAATTCTATTTTTCACAGGTGTCGACAGCCATTGTATCACGATCTCAAATCAGCAGCTAAAGCGGTGCATGAAGTTGCAAAAGAAGGACTAAGGTGACTAATATGACGCAAAACCAAAACCAACTGCAACTTAGTCACTGTCATTTTCCCGCGCTTGCCGCCTGCAAGTATGGTGTTTTGCTTACATCATGTTTCTCATGACGCGACAGCATTTGTATTTTTAAGTCTATGTTCTCTTACATAGACGATTTTACTCCACACTTTGTTCAAAAACACTCCCAAGAAACAAAAATAGTTCACTTGCAGTAACTGTTCATTCCTCAGGAAACACTTGCCAACGCTCCTTTGAACCGTGATGATGGCGGCCTTTTACCTGACACCTATTTACACCTTATTAAAACAAAAAGAGGCTAATTAGCGAACATATAAAAGGTGGGGCGGGAAAAACCATCCACATTATAAATAAGTGTAACGACCCACTTAAGAAAGAAGTAGTCCCGTGGCCGGCGGACGGGAGGAGGAGGAAAAGTGATTGCTTTAGCTGAACTGAATCAGGAGATGTGAGCAGTGTGACGGGGTTAAATGGAAAAGGGTGCACAAAGAGCGGATTCGTATAAAGAGTGTTACCGGCCAACCCGCCCTGACCTGACCTGTGATTGGTCAGGCAATAGTGACTACTTTGATCCTTAAGGGTTATTATGATAAGGCATGACTTGACATAAAATGACGTTATGCCTTGCCCATAATGTCCGGTTTTAGCCAAACCTAAAAGTGGAGCTTCATGATTGTTATTCTGCTAAGTTACCTTGAAACTAAGTGCATGTCAGTGATCTTTCACCTGTCAGTTTTCACGTGCTCCCAGTCACTCTTTGTCAAGTCGAACTTCGCCTCCTCGTCGCCTAATTTTTCGTTCTCTCTCTCCTCTTCCACCCATGTTTGTCGGCATATACAGTGAATACCTAAATGGGCTTTCATTTTCGTTTTGCTTTTATTTACAGTTGACTGTGCACCGTCTCGCCAGACGAACGCGGGCGGCAGCACAAGCTTAACTTACTTGAGTGTCCCATTCGTGTTGATTGTCCCGTGGTTTTGCGTGCGTACGGACGCGGGACGCATTGCATTGATGGGTTGATATATTTTCTTACCTATGGTGCCCCGGCGCGCGAAGCCCCGCGCAGTAAGATGCGTAAATAACTTCTATAAGTCTTCACAATTGATTTTTCATCAGATGGACCCTCCTCGTTCAAGATATTCATGGCGTGTTTGCTGAAATTCAGCTTCCACCTAACTTTGAATACTTACCCGAATGGTTAGTTTTTACTATGCTGCAATTGAGTTTGTACTGAATTGTATTTTTTCTGACTGTAAGTTGCACAGGGACCTCTCAACTTCACAGCAGTAAGTTTCGATCTCAGTGAAAAGAGCAACTCATTAAAAAATTCATCCTGAATGTTGATCAACCACTGTGAAAAGGTTATATGATAGACTATGAATAAGTGGAGTCGTCTCTAGGCAACCATTGCCTAGCGTTAAATATTGCCTATGTGTTTAATTTGGGAGGTAAACAAAAATTGCTTACAGAGACCAAAGTCCGAAGTAGTGACCAGGGTTGTTTACTTTGACGATCTGTGACCTTTTCTTCTGTAAAACAGGATTTTAATTTTAGGGCTAAGCGGCCGATTGCATCGCGAATTTCATCTGTAACTCTTGCTCGGTTTTCTGAGCAAATGCTTCTTCCAAAAAAAAAAAAAACTAGTAATTTACAAAAAACAAAAAAAAAATAGCGATTAAATGAACAAAGGTTCGTCCCAGGCTGAAAATTCCAGCTCTGGTTGAAGCAATTGCGCTGGAATGTTCAGCCCGGGCAATGGGGCTGAAAAAAGCCAATTTCCCCGCCCACGTTTACATTTGTCACCCGGGCTGAAACTCAGCATTTAATCACAACAAAATTATTTTCAGCCAGGTGGGCGGACCGAAATTTCAGCGCCGGCTGATCGGGGCCTTAAAGTTTTCGAAAATGTTACAAATTAATTTTCCATCAGCTTAACTCACGGTCCTTAATCATGTTCAGTTTAATCATGTTTGAATTGCCTGCTAAGCTTAAACTGCCCGAAACCTCGCCAACACAACAGCATTTTAAATTCGTTTTTACAGTCAGTCATTTGGGCCGGGTAAGGGTTTAGGCTATTTGATTAACTGGGCTGGGCTCCCCTTAAGGTCTTGAAAGCCGTTTCTCTTTGCTTAACGCTTTCCTAACCAAGGGCTACCCCACTGACGAGTAAAATTGTCTGGCGTTAGCCGCCAGGATAAAATCTCCAAGGTGCCTGTCAAGCGTTGAAGGGTTAATTTTGTCGTTCAAAAGTGTGCGTAATTTTCTTTTCTAGTGTACTTAGCAGGAAACACATAAAGCTACTTAGGGTCTGTTTTCAGGCGTTCTTGCATACAACAAGGAGAAGGAAAAGTGTTCAGATTTTCCAGTGTCAGAGTACTGCAAAAGGTTAACAATGTAAGGTAAATGATGAATCATTGTTATCCCCTTTTCAATAAGCACTCCTGTCTTGGAAACTAATAATATACACGATGCGTTATAAAAGACCGTAATGACTGAAATCATATGTATTTACCTCTAAATGATACTTCTTTTTTCCCGTGCTGTAGCCTTTATAAGATAGTGAAGGTAACAGTGGGAGTATACTCTTTTTCAGAAATTAATTGAACTTTACAACATGCACTGCCTCTTGAAAGCACTGCCCGTTAGGTTTTAGTTGGATAGTGAGCATTTTATGGTTCACGAAAAAAAAAGTCCTTTTATTACCACATAATAGTCGTATTGATCGGTAACTTCTATTGGACAGGAACGCGGCAGAACTTCATCCACTGACTCTAAGTTCAGTCCACACGCAAAACACCGTCTTGCTGTGAAAGTGAAAGGATAATCGCAAACATGGAGAATATATGAAATTTCATATGTTTGAACTACGGATAGCTAATGAATTGAAATGTGATCATCGCAGGTAATGAAGTAAACGTAAGTTGCAGAGAAGCCTGAAAAAAATCCAGGGCCGAGTTGTTCGAAGCAGGGTTAGCGCTAATCCGGGATAAATACCATGACAACCAATAGGATTTAATTGGACTTAACTTAGGGTTAGCGCTAACCCGGCTTCGAACAACTCGGCCCAGGCTTGAACGGGACTCGAACCCATGAGTTCATGTTAGCTCAATTGGTAGAGCCGTGTGCAGCGGAGTCGCAGGGTCATGGGTTCGAGGTCCGTTCAAGCCTGGGTTTTTTCACTCCTGTTTTTATTTGTTCGTTCGTTTGTTTGTTTGTTTTTTTCAGGCGTCCGTGCAACTAACTGCTTAAGTTGCTTTATTAACTGCGATGATAGCATTTCAATTCGTTATCGCAAACAGGTGATTTGAGGCATACTTTTTACCTAGGTCCCCAAGACTTTTCAGCATTATCCAGTCATTATGGCCGTCCCGTAATAATGCAACCGCTAATCTGAGTGGAACCAGTCAAGTTCTCACACAAGAGGTATTCACTGCATCAGCTGTATCTGGGGGGTAGTAATTCTGTTCTGGCGTTATTGGCGCGCGCCCAATGCTTACATTGCTAACATGACCGATTTCATTCGCGGTGAGCTCAATCTGGCAAGGGATGGGCTATTCTCTCCTGAAAGAATGCGGGAACCCCTATGTTTTTTATTTTTATTTTTATTTTTAATTTTTATTTTTTATGAGAACAGCGTTTTCAGAGATAGGAAAAAAATAGCAAAAGTCTTTGTCCAAGTTTTTTGCTATGTCATTGAATTGTACGGCGCTAGCTTCACCGGATCTAACAGCACATATGCCAGTTGAATATATTTTGGAGCGTTAAGTACTCACAAAGGAATGTCGTAAATACCTTTTTTTAAGGGTAGTAAGTGAATAAACGATAGAATGAAGTCAGACTCCGTGATATGGGCGACAACAAGCCCTATTTGTCCAGCGTTGGGTGTGCGCAGCTATTTCAAAAAGGGTTCTCACTAGACGTATTCTTGAACATCGCACTTTGGAAAACGAGCACGGTGGACTACCCCTACCCCATATTTATTACATTTTTAATCATCTCTTTGACGTTTTACAACAGTGTACGACGTTTCTTCGGAAATTTGTTAAGTATCACCTTAAAACTCTATAGTAGTTATCATTCAATCATGCAATCAAGCCGATGCATAAATGAATGAGTTGACACTTTACGATTCGTAATGTTGGTCTTGTCAGGAATAGCTCGCCAGTTCCCGTGTGCAAACAATAACATGGCAAACTGAACCACGCAATCAAATTCATTAGCGTTCATCATAATCTCGTTGAGCACGCTTATGTCGAAAGCCGGTAAACTCGACTTATTTCTTGCTTTGCAGAAAATGCACTGTCGGTGTTATAAAACAAGAGGATCTAATGTTCTTAGCAGTGTGTATATCGTGTTATGCATTTGGGAGTTTTGGAGATCACTCAAGAAGCTAAGGACTCGTGCACTTCTCGCGTTCTCCCCAATCTTCCCGCGTGCATCACAAATCGATGTACGCATGCAAAAGGATGAACTGAACCAATGAAATAAACAGCACAGGAATGTTTAAAAGCGTTTACGATTGTGAGTCTGATTCAAAGAGTATCATTTCCCATCCCCTTCTTTCTGAACTAATAGTTGCTAAGGGTACATTTACATGAAGTCCTAAGTTCAAATGGTTTTCATCATTTTCAGAGTGGAAATCAGATTAGTAGTTCCAGCTGTCCTCCAAAGTTCTGT
The DNA here is from genome assembly GCA_014634185.1 of Astreopora myriophthalma. Classification (NCBI taxonomy): domain Eukaryota; kingdom Metazoa; phylum Cnidaria; class Anthozoa; order Scleractinia; family Acroporidae; genus Astreopora; species Astreopora myriophthalma. The sequence goes on from BLFK01000871.1 coordinate 375,373, forward strand.
TACATTCTAACGGTGGAAGAATCAAGTAAAGCAAGACTCTGCCAAGATGGTGACTTTAAAAATGCAGGTATTTATTCCCGCAAGATGTAACTGAAATATCTTTTAAACAAGCTTTAATACTAAGGGTGCTAGTATGTATGTAGTTCCATTGTTAATGATATTGATACAGCAATATGTACAAGCTTAATTAAGGGTCCATACTCCGAGTGGGTACGTGTAACGATCTACCCGATAATCTATCTTTGCCTCTGATGACAATGTCCTTTACGGGGCTCCGTCCTCTTCTCTTCCGGACACAGCAGAGTAACTACTATTTGTGAGCCATTGTATTTTTAGTCTTCTGTATATTGCGCACGAAGTAACGCCCTTTGCAGACGAATAGTCGCAGATGATGACTTCTGGTCCAATGGGACCTGCACGTTTCAGTCAAGTGGGCTGAAAATTGGCAAATGCGGTTTGTACCGTCACAATGTTAAACTCCGATCATCGCCCAAAAACGGCAGGTGTCACAGCACACGGATAGCACAGGCTGCTATTGCTCGTGTTGTAATTAAAGCGACCGTTTCCCTCCCGTGCAAGGATTAGCCCTAGCTATTTAGGCATGAATTGGATTGAAACGCAAGGGCAGTGAATCCTGGTTTTACTAGGACATAAAGCATAAGCCTAAGCCAGCATACACAAGTGATAACACAAGCGACATAAGCGCAAGGGTATACGCATGTGCAGAGAACCATCCGATGACGTAACTGGTATAGCAGGTTGCGCTCATGACGCTAGTGTTCTCGCTCGTGTACATGCTTGCGTTTATGTCTATGCTTATGCTTATGTCCTAGTTAAAACCATGTTCAACAGACATACCTTGTCTCCAGGAATTTCGACCTATCCCACCCCCACGAATTGCTTTGTATCGGAACACGCGATCGTGTGAGACCTTCTCAGCAACGCAAACGAATTGCTTTGCAATGCAAAAACGCTTTTAAAACGCATGCAAAGCAGTTTGTGATGTCATCGAAATAATCATGCCTCTCACTAGTTCAGTCGTGGGACAAGTGAATGTCAGTTTTATTAACTTAGCGTACATTTTGCGGCTCATTAAAAGTGAAATCTCAAGGAGAAAAGGCATGATATTTATTATATAGTGTTGCCGGATTTGCATTTGGTGAAAGAAAACATTTTGAGGTAAGGTGCACTTTAAATTAATTTCTGGACGGGAACAACATCCACCACATGCGAATGTCCAGTGCCGTCATGGCTCAACCTCTCTGTCTTTGTTCATTTTGTTTCGAGAACTAATTAAGACCTACTAGAAAAGTTTGTTTCTTCTTCTTTTTTGCAGGGTGGTGGTATAAGCCTTGCACCCTCAAAACACTGTGGGATGTCCTTCATGAGGAGAAAGATAGCTCCGAGCGCGTCAGTGCGCTATGCAAGTTAATATATTGCCGTGTCGATGGATTAAACTCAGAGGAAAAGTCATTTGAACTTTTTGTTAGTGATTCATCACTTGTGAGTGCGTTGAAGCGAGGTACAACTGATCGGCAGTTTGGATACGTGCGAATCATGGGAAGCAGTTGCCATGTGTTACCTCAAGCAGTAAAACATGCTTCTGAGAACTTTGGAACTATTTTGTGCGCCAAACACTTGTTGTTGAAAGGTATGCTTGCGGGAGAATTGTATTGTGTTCAGTCTGCCTCTAATTATTAGACTACATCACCTAGTCAGGTATCTTTTTGGTACTTTGTTGACAAACAAATAATGGCCCTATTATAGGCCCCTCTCCAATTTTGAGACTTTCATTTTCTCTCGTTTGCCGTTTGCTTTGTTTCCTTGTGCATCTGTGTTTCCTCATGCCCGATACCTGGGGCGCGTCCTTTTACTTTAAAGAATTAGATGCCTTTGTGTTAGCCATTTGGTTCTTTGTTATCACCAGTTAGCAGATACAGCACAGATTTTTCAGGTATTTTTTCTTCAGACTACGATGAATAGGTCCCAAAAATTGTCGCTAGGTTATTAGGGTCTCCCACGAGTTTGGGGGAACAAGAGAACATGGCCAATTTGAACTGGGGAACAGGGGACCAAAGACA
>BLFK01000871.1:382399-392399 GCA_014634185.1 Astreopora myriophthalma
ATATATATATATATGTATCCCTTCCACCACCCACACCCACACAAACAGCATTCCAATTCCACTCACGTGATATTGAACGAGGAGTAGGCATGGATTAGTCAGCTGAGTTTGTTTGTTTGTTGTCGGTTCTTGTCTCTGCTCTGAGAGTTTTTTTCCGGGTTCTCCTGTTTTCCCCTCTACACAAAAACCTGCAACGGTTGGCCCATAGTTAATTAACTATGGGTAGCCACCATAATTAGCTTCGAGTTACCTCGGTGTGACCCGTCCCCCCCCCCCCGAAAATTAGTTATTTCAGTGTTTTTGATCAGCAACTGCGAGTGGACTTAGCCTTGCTGCCATTAGTCGGCTGACCCTTTCACGTGTTGCTCATAACGCTGCGCTGACAGTAGTATTTATTCTCTGTAATTTGCAGCTTCAGCAGTGTACTATTGACAAACTATTACCAGTATCTTATCAAGACAGTGACCAGGTAGGAATATTCGTTTCGCCGCCGCGTCTACCTTCCTATCCCCTTCCTAGCTCTAGCTTTACATAACTGGTCTAGCATTGCTTTTGCAGGGCTTCAAATAATTTCCCAGCTGGTGCCGGTCAAATTTTCCGGTCAAACCTATTTTTGCTTGGACATATCTCATTTTTGGCCGGACAAACATCGATTACGTCTTATCGCTATAAACGTGCCCCCTCCTCCCTTCAAATGATATTTAAATATGAAACAAGTAAATTTTCAAAGCATTTACTGTACATGAGCATCGATGTCAATGCAGGAAAAGTGGAACGCATGGTACACGTTTGTCATATGTGAATTTACTGCTAAAAAGGTTTGTTTCCCTGGAAAATAGAATGTTTAGTTAATCGCGGTATTTATAGCTAAAGTGATTCACACGGAAATGTCTAAGAGTAGACAAATGAATGTAAACTTGCTTTCTTGTTATTATTTTCACACCCTTGTACCGACACTGTGAGGTTTCGTTATCCTTCTCACGTCATGTTTACAAAACCCACACGGGCTATAAAATAAACAAAGTAATTCACACCCGCTGATTTGCGGTGACGACTTGGTGAATGACAAAGCGAAAATGTGCAACGATAGCCGGAAATTTTATGACTATTACGAATCATTTATTAAAAGTTCTTGGTCTGGTAGTTAAGTATCCGCCTTTTTTCCCTCCCTTTTCACAAACACCAATAATATTGAACCTTTAAATATTTAAAACTTGAAACTCTAAGTTTTTTCCTTACCAGCGTAAACGACCGGACAGATTGTCCGGCCATCTAACGATTTGACCGGACAAAACCTCTGAAAACCTATTTTTGACCGGACATGGTCCGTTGACCGGCCATTATCTGAAGCCCTGCCTTTGGAAAGAACGCATAGCAAGCAAGAAACAAACACTGTTATACACCATTTATTGGGCTAATATAAAACCTGAAGCACCTATGTGAGATGATTGAAGAATGTTTTGCTTTCCACCAAACTTTGATTCAAACATTGCGTGATCGTTGAGTTAAGTCGCAGAAGAGCTAAGTGGCTCAAATTTCTAGCCACGGCGTTGGTCCTGCTTTTGTCGCATGAAGCAACTGGCAGTATTGCGGGGTTACCCCCAATACTCTGTCGCAAGTGCTCTTACTTGCATGCACGCCTGAGTGAAAAGAGACAACGACAAGCAAAATTTCTGGTGGTTAAAGGAAAAAAGGACGATCATGGCTTGAATCTTATTTTGCGTGTTTCCGTTCAATGAACCAAATTCTTTTAGAGAAGCTGCAAAACATATTGCAATTCTGACTCTGCTCCAAAACATTTTCACTTTTGTTTGCACAGGGTTATGATATTGAAGCTGTGTTAGGGAAACAACTGGATCACATGACTTGTTACGTCACAGAGCGCTCTGAACATGATGGCACTTCCATTGATTTCTGTTTAGAAGAAATAGTGGCTGAGTCTTTGTAAGGGACTTGGATCATTCGTAAGTTGGAGAGGAGACTTTACCAGCATACTCGGAGAGAAAAACCGCTACTTCATGGACGAAACGAAAAAGCGTTAGAGATGTAAAAAAAAGTCGTCCGATGTAACGAATTCAGTAGTGTTCTCCTCCTTGTCATCATTATGATAATTCTCAGTTCTATAGTCGTTAAACAGTCAAACTTCAACCATTGTTTGTAGAAAATGGTGGAGCCCAAATGATACGATCTTTAATCTTGTAACTCGAGTCTACCCTTTCTTATGTGTCTATCTGGCCGGGAGATATCGAAAGAAAATTTCGAAAACTGCGGATGAGGCTGAGCTTAGGCCGAGGGTAACTCTACTGATTTTGTCTTCTCTTTGACAACAATCTTTGAACTCGGCGCCACAGAATGCGAGCTAACAGATCAATGAAAATTTGCCAATATCAGCGTAGCATCAACTAGGGAAGTGAGCGGAACAGAACAAAAATGCGGAGAAGGAGAGACGATCAGGAAAAGTAGAAAGGGATAGGGGAGAGAAGGGGCGGCAGAAAACACTATGAGGGCTGTCTACTTTTCCCACCTCCTTATGCCTCATTCCAACTCCCTATCAATCCGTGAATAGGCCATTTCTCTTGGGACATAAAAAGAAGTGTGCTGAAATGTTATAGTGCTCTAGTTTAAAATGTTTGCTGTTATTGAATATTTGGGGGACTTTACCCTAGCCTTTGATATTACTGCAAAGATTGAGCGACCCTAGAACCTATGAGTATACCTGGCAGTATTCTAGTGCATTACGCCCCACCGTTTACGGCACGTAAGTAGTTTTGATGACGAATCACGAGAGCTTGATCCTTTCAACCGGCGCTGGTGAAAACTAAGTGCGAGGTCCAGTTTCGCATGCAATAGATAGGTCCCGCGCGCTCTCGCGCCGGCAACAGTTATTTCGCACTGCCTACGAGGTTATGCTAGAGCATTGGAAAAGTTTTAAAATTTAGCAGTGGAATTTAAGAGCAAATTTCTCAAACAGCTTGTTATGTGTGTTAATGGTATTGCCTAATCATGTTTTAATTGTAAAGTTTAGGGGCTTGAGGGTAGTCACATCCTGAGTAATATTGAGTTCAACTTTGTCGATCAAACACGGAGACATGTACTTGCTTAAACTTCTCCCAGACTGCACCCTTTTTTAAAACTAGGCTTGTGTGTGCGCGAGCTCCATATTTGGGAAGTCATTTACGTCGACAGAATTGTCAGTAGCAGTGTAATTATCCAATTAATTTCACGAAATAATCTGCTGCTGCCTTGAGTACTATCTTCGCACAGAAAATGTGTTTAACGAAGATCGTTTTCAGCGAAGAAACTTATAGTTATAGGAGATATTAGCACATCGAAGGTATAAACGTGGACGAAAGGTTTTTGGTTTTTCTACCGAATTGAAGCAGAAAATGAAGTAATCTTATTTCTTTTATTTATTTATTTTTAAATTTAGATCGTGCACGTGGCCTAAATGACGAATGCTATTCGCATGCTCAGAGAAACGAGACGCCATGTGAAACAAACAGTGAAAAGGCTTCAACATAGTGATGCAGCAAGAAAGTTCGTGTGCATTGTGCAATATGCTCAGAAGCATCCTGTCCCGTTCACACTGTTTGGATTCACAGCAATTCCTGTATTAATACCTTTTGTGATATTTGTATCTGTTGTTACAGCACCAGTTCTAATCTTCGTTTGTTCCGGCTTCACAGTCCTCGGTGGTGTCTCAATGATTTTGCTCTCAGTGCTTTCTGGATTCCTGTTTATTGTTTTGTTGTCTACAGTTGCCGTCGTAGAGTTTAACTACATGTTATATTTCACAGTACGAGACAGAGTTTGCCGCGTTCAAAGGATGTGGACCTATGTGGCGTCCACACCTTCGAGAATGCTACATCGCTTAAGGTCAACTCTTAGTGAGTTATGCTTACAGGTTTTTGACGGAATATCTAGTGACTTAGGGCAGCGCTTACACGATGGAAAATGGGCAAAAATGGTTAAGAAAAGCTATCAGGAGTCGGACTCGAGTGAATTGGAAGATCTTGAGCCAGATTATAGGGACAGAGAGAGCAAATTATATGAAGCATTAGTGCAGACACAGTACCAAAGGGTAGGGGATTCATTTGAGCCGTTCGCTTACTAAGGCAGGGTTTTACGGAACGTATGAACGCAGTCTGCATAGCCAAAGTGATGAACTTGGAGCTTTTTGTAGAAAAATGCAAAAGAAGGTTCTATATTGTTAAATCAGTAAAAGTAGAGGGTTTGTTTTGTTTTGCCCTCTTTTCAGTGGAGGAAAACAAGATTCCTAGACTGCACAAATTTCCACGTGTTGTGGCAGATTTGAAAACAGTATACACTCTTTCATGTGAAACTCTTCACATTTAAACCTTATGATGGGAGATTGAGTTTAGTGGTGTTACGTTGAAGAGTTCTATCTTTAGTAACAAAATTGTATTACAAAGACCTTTTACCAGCTTAAATTATTTTTACGATTAAAATACAACGAAAAGCATTCAGCAATTTAATTATTTTAAGTCATTCAGCCCCCGGGGGGGTGGGGGCTGACCTCGGGGAATTTGACATTTTCTCGGTCCTCCATTTTCGCGTAAGCTGAAGTTAGTTGCCTTCCATTCTAGTCGCCTTCATTGGCTTTTCCTTGTCATTTCAAGTTGAAGTTATCGTGCGGAATTACATTGGATTCTGCCTTAGTCACGTCTACCTGGTTGGATTTATTTCCACATCTCATCCCGGGTTTACGACAGTTCAGAGATGCTCGCGTCATCAAAAACACGTCAGGGGAAGCCCTTTGCATGTGAAGTGACCGGAAGTGGGTGTTAATTATAAGAGAAAACCAACAAGCATAACCCGATTGCCATATAATAAACTACTTAACTGATCAAGTCGAGCCGTACTGGAGAATATTGGCCCTTGGTAGTTTATTTACGGACCTCGCACCGTCACGAAGTCGGACCAATATTCCAGTACGGCCCTCACGCTCGGTTAGTAAGAGGTTATTGTGGCGCGATGATTTCTATTTATCGCGCGATAATCACAATCTAGGGAATCGTTTAGATTGGATTCGGACGGCCACGAGGACGAGTTTTCCGTACGGAGCACGGGCATTAGGTTTAGAAGACGAAATTTTTCGTAGTTCGCGTGCTCAGAACGGAAACCTCGTCCTTGTACACCATTGTATAGTTTCCTTTTGTCATTCCACTATTGCGTCATTTCACCATAAAAGGTCAAGAGAATGCGCAAAATATGAGACCGTAATACACTGTAGTGTCCCGGTTTGACCGGTTTACAGCAGAGCGAATACATTTAATTGGCTTTCTGTGTTGTTTACGTCATTCGTACGCACCATTTCAACACTTACCGAAACAGAGGCCAAAATAACAAAACCTTTTTGTAGTGGAATAATAAATCTCTTATTCGATGGTTTTACATATAATACTCGTGGACATTTTGCTCATACTACGCAACTCGCAAAATATCCGCGCGTATTGTATGTAAAACCATGGAATAAGATATTTATCGTGCGATAAAATTATTGCGGAATAAATTCTGAAGTCATCGCGCGATAATAAAATGTCGGTAGTATGTCCTATATGGGCCACCGTCTTACGATGTGGCAGGGCAGACGACTAAATATTAACAAATTGAACCTACCGAGTACCAATTTCTTCTAGTCGTCCCTCGAGTCTTCGTGCGCTGCGCTGGTCAAGGAGAACGAAGACTCTGATCATGAGCACAGATTTGCGGGCCCCTCTGTTTTGTAGTCATTGGTTCAACTAGTAATGGTTAACACTAAGGGTGCGTTTTTTGGAGATGATCCGGAAAAAGGATCACCTGGATCATGGTGCATCAAAGGAACCGAAGAATCCTTTCCCAGAGTGGATTCATCGGTTCCTTTGATGCACCATGATCCAAGTGATCCTTTTTCGGATCATCCCAAAAAAACGCACCCTTACTGTTCCCGCTGTTTTAAACAACAATGGATATATTTTCTATGTTGGTGATTACCTATTCTTGTGTAAGCTTTAGCATTTGAAATATTTCTCAGCTTATAAAATTCAGCGTTGAAGCATTTGAATTTTTAGAATTTTATTTTAAAATGTGTCGCTGAAGTCCTATGCCTTTCAGATAAAAATTGTGTTTTCTTTCTAAGCTAAAAGCGTAAAACCCCAAATGTCTGTTTCCGGTCTTCGAAGACACAAGTTCCTTCAACGTCTAATGTAAGTGACCAGCAGCCGGTCAAGCTTTTCAAATACTAATACGGCCGTCCATCGTCACTCACTGTCCTCGGGGTGGTGCCGGTGAGCGACGAGAGACGGCAGGAAATACCATATAGGCGAGTTTCCTTCTTGGTGTCATCATTACCCGCTACTTCCTTGCGGGCATTTGGTGACGAAACGTCATCATTAGTAATTTATTCCGTACGCGCCTAGTTCTTCCTTTCAGTTATAGGGAAATTTGTTACAATAAAAGACAAAAACGTTCGCTTTTCAAATATGTGAAGAACTGTTCCCGTTATACTTTATTGAAGACTCTCAAAATACTGAAAAGAGGTAGTCCACAATGCAGCTGTCCTTTTTCTTGGTCTTATTCCTTTCTCATTGCTGAAAAAGACGCCTTGGTGATTCTTACTGTTCTGCAACAGATGGCTCTTTGTCATATGCGATGCCAAGTGGAAGAATTTTGTGCGTAGGTCTTGCTGCTCTTGACATTGTTAGTACTTGCGAAAGCTACCCCAAGGAAGACCAAAAGGTGAGAGCCATTTCTCAAAGATGGCAGACGGGAGGGAACGCGTGTAATACCTCTACAGTATTGCGAGAACTTGGAGTGGACTGCGAATTTTTAGGTTCAATGTCGTACGGCTTCCAGGCTGATTTCATTCGCTCACAAATGAGCGAGCGTGGTGTAAAATATGACGGCTGTGTCTGCCACTCAGGATATGGTACTCCAACTTCTTGTGTGGTGCTCTGTCTTCAAACAGGAAGTAGAACAATTGTACATTCAAGAAATCACCTTCCTGAACTTGAAGTTGCTGATTTTGAAAAGCTAGACATCTCAAAATATGACTGGATCCACTTTGAAGGCAGAAGAAACGTTCAGAGTATTGCAACAATGATTGAACATGTTGATCAATTTAATACAATCCAATTGTGCGCAAAGAAAATAAAAGTTTCTGTGGAATTAGAACGACCAAGGCAGGAACTTTCAATGCTGCTCGGCAAAGGAGACGTGGTGTTTATCGGTAAAGACTTTGCACGTTTCTGCGGGTTTTCTACGGCTGTAGAAACTGTCAAATCACTTCACAGCAAGACGAAATCAGGTGCTATGCTGATTTGTGCCTGGGGAGAGGAAGGTGCAGATGGCCTGGATTCTGACGGTAAATTGAAACACAGCAATGCTTACCACCCTGAGCAAGTCATTGACACTCTTGGAGCTGGGGACACTTTCATTGCTGGTGTTATTTCAAGTCTTTGTAAAGGTTCAGTGCTGCAAGATGCTCTGAATTTTGCTTGTTTGTTAGCAGGTGTTAAATGTGGTATGCAAGGATATGATGGACTAGCAAAAGCTGTCAATCAACATTGATATTGAGTGCAACATGGTGTAGAGAAATTGCAGTGTATAGAAAATTATAATTATAAGAAAAGGAGAGTGATTCAAACAGGACACAAGTATGGACTTTCCATGTACAGTTTTGTCATCATTGACCCTAAAAAGTAAAATCACATGAACAGCAAAACAGTTATTTCATACTGTACTGAAAATGACAAAAAAAAAATTAAAGTCTGGTTCATTCTTGCAACATAGCAACAGAGAGAGAACAGCATTAAGAAAACATCAGTTTTTTTTTTATACTTATGTCATTATGTTTATGTTATTTATGTTGCTACTATGTTGTTATGAAGTCATGGCTGCCACAGGGCAGGAAATGGTCAGGGAAAAAAAAATTCTTCAAGGTCAGGGAAAAGTCAGGGAATTTCATTTCGAGTCAGGGATAGTTGAAGTTTTTGAGAGAACTCAGGGAAAAGTGAAATTGATATTACTCGTGTATGTTGTCTGGCACAATTTCTAGATTCCTGATAATCATAGTGTTTGTCATTGTAATGCAGGCTCGTAATGCTTGGTTTGTGAATGAAATCATACACTTGGTTTTCTTCTCTTTTCATTGTTTTCTAACGTCCAATTTCTAGGTACATTTTACGGACATGAAATGTGTTTGATTGGTAGAAATTAAATGATGAGCTGATTTAGGGTTTCCAAGAAAATCAATCTTTTTCCATGTTATCTTAAGAAACTATCAATCCATGTACACTGCATGTGACTTTCTGAAAGCATAAATAAATGGGTGGAGAGGTTGGCTGTGAGGGGAGGTTGGGGGCCATTACCAGGACTAATTTGTGATTTTTTTAATTTAGTTGGTCAGGGAAATTCTATATTTGTTAGGGAATTTCAAGATCCTGTGGCTGTGGCAACCATGGAAGTGCTTTCACACTTGAAGCATAGAACATTGACAAAAGTTGTTTATTTTGTTTGCATGTCAATCTGTTATCTCAGGGTTATGTCACAATTGTGAACCAGGCTTGAGTAAACCAAAGTACCCAGGTATAAAGAACATCACATCACCAGCTTCGCCCTACTTTTTCTCTTCAAGTGGCTTCAGTTGTCTGTAAAAATTGTTCTTGTCAAATGATGAATTATTTTCACCATTATATGTAGTGTTTTATTGCAGTCTGATTTTACTAATAAATTACAGTTAAAACAGGTCAAGCATTCCTGACAGGAGTGGATGACAGGTTATACGTTCATTATTGCAATCTGATTTCATTAACCATTTGAGTAATCAGGTCCTCAGAACTTTTTTTTTAAAAAGGCAAATGACTGTTGTGTTACAGATTATGCAAGTAAGTAAACCTGTAAAATTCTCAGGCTGACCCGGCACTGGAAGCCAGTAATACTCCAATCAAAATTTGAATTTTGAATTGCGGTGTTTTTTGAACTTTGAATTCATGTGAGGACCAGATTAGTCAAATGATTAATGGAATCAAATTTTCAATGAATGTATTAATCCACTCCTGTCAGGGATGCTTGACCAGTTTTGACTGTAAATAATATTTTACTGTGCAAGCTTGAAGAAACACTGCACCTTTCAACAACAATTACATGCAGACTCTGGACTTGAAAAATCCAATCAGGGCTCTAGTTTGTTTACTGCCGTCCATCATAATCACAACGACACTGACAGCTGGTCAGCTACAATGATTGCATATGCAGGCATCACACAAGAGAGCCTGTGCATGCCTTTACTATGGTCTGCCTATTAAGAAGTGAGGGCTGTATGCATAAACGTAGCAAGTAATTTCTTTTTTTCATTTTTCGTCAAATCGCGATTGAATTCTATGCAATAAACGGTACCCAACTTCTTCAAGGAAATTTTTGCACTCGTATGCGAAAAATGAAGGCAATTCGATGACAACAGATCAGAATTATGTTTTTGCTCGGTCTGTTTTGATCATTTAGCCCTCACTCTTTGTGTGCAACCTGCTACGATTATTTGCGCGAGTTAGACTTTTTTGCTCGAAATCTTGGCGGCGATTTGACAAAATAACCAGAATACGAAAAAAGTGACTTAGGACGTTTATGCATACAGCTCTTCAATTATTCCGTAAGTTACAAGTTTTTGTTTCTTTGTTTTTGTTTTGTTTTTTTTGTTTTGTTTCTTGTTTGCATTGTTTTGTTTTTCTTTACAAACTTTAGTTATATAAAGTGTATGAGAGTGAATTACAATATTATAGTTGCTAGGAAATCCAAGGAAAGGTGTTATAAGGTCCGTAACGGGTGAAATGTTAATTGTATGCAGCTTCCATTGCTAGTTAACATTCGTATATACAACGTTAATTAATTTTGGTCCGTCGGATCTCTACTACCTATTAAAATATTCTTCAATTTAGCTTTCGGGCTGTGTTCGCCTCTTACCTCGCAGAAGTTACCGTATTATATTGTTACCGTGCCTGGGTTC
>BLFK01000871.1:397399-419222 GCA_014634185.1 Astreopora myriophthalma
ACAAACGCGCCTAAAGCTGTAACACGTCTGGCACGTCTTCTGAATTTCGCCATCTTGCTTTTTGCCTTTTCATGGGCGTCTCCGCTGTGTGAAATTATTACTGACGCATATTAACAACAAATATTTGTCGAGCCATGTACACGAGCAAATAAAAATTGCCACATACATTTGTCACATAAAAATTGCTCGTGTAGACGGGGCTTAACGACATGGCTTTGGTTTTCTCCATATTTAATCTTAAACCCGACATAGCACAAAAAAATCTGTTAAAACTTCCAAGGCTTTCTGAACAGATGACAGGTGTGCGCAAAGAAAGTTGGTGTCATACGCGAACTGACTTATTCTTAAGCTTTCCTTTAATCCCGTCATCCTGACTAAAGTTCCCGGCCGTTTCCTTAACCTTAGTTTGACTTCAAGATTGTCGCTCGTAGTGAAATTTACTCTTTCAGCCTCGAAATAGCATGCTAAACTTGGTAATATGCTGAGGTATGTTAACAGAGAAAAAATATTTCTGCGAGTTCCCGGTCCAGGTCACTGACCTCAACGGTTAGTAAACATACATAAAACCTACATCTACAAGGCAAAAATTATCCATCTTTTACATCTCTCGAACCTCAAACCTTCGTTTTCGAATAACTATAAATTCTAGTAGAAGTCGTACCTAGTGCAGAATTATAAAAACACACACAAAAAAGAATTTTTCGCCGCATGTCAACCCGTGACAGAAGGGAGCTTAAGCAACGACGACGTCGACGACAACGCCACAAAACAATAGGCTTAATGAGCAAAAATAATGGCTCCGCACGTGCGTTTTACATTTTGGTACATTTCTTTGCCGTTTTCGGCTAAACAACGACGTGAAATGACCAAATTTGAAGTTTTGTGTAGGACGTGAGTGCAAGACGATAAATTTTCCATTCTTTGTCTTAACTTTAACGGCGTTGGTACCAACTCTGTTCCTAAACAGTTAGTAATTGTTTTACACACGGAAAGAGTTGGAATAAGCGCGAATTGATTACAATAACGCCAATTTAAGTTTTCACATGACGTTTTCGTAACCGTCGTCTTTGCTTAAAGGAGCTCTGTCACGATATTTTCAGGTATTTTGATCATCGCCACATTTACCTTTAAATTGAAGGAAACCTGAAAATAATGCTTTACAAAGGTGGAAAAACACCAAAGAGATACTAATAAACCAGAAAGGAACAATGATGGTTAAAGATGGAGAAGATTGACACGGATTACAAACAACAAAATTGAAAAGTTTAGCTAAACTTTTCAAACCCGTTTAACCGTGACATAGCTCCTTTAAGCTCCCTAATGTCCCTTTAAGAGGCCTTCTGAACTATGGGGGCAAGTACAGGGTTGAGATAGTCCAAAGAAGGGCCGCCACATGGGTTCTGTCAAGATAACATTCACTGGCAAGTGTTACCAGCATGCTCCAAGAACTTGGCTGTCCCTCCCTCGGAAAACAAAGAACTGTATCCCGCCTTGTCCTCCTTCATAACATCCTCAAATGCCTCGTGGCTGTAAATCCAAGGAACAATATCGAATATCCGGCTAGGCGCTCACGCCACACGAAAGCGCACTCGCTCATTTCCATCCATAGACCTTTTCCAATGTATTAATATTCTCGACATCGAGGCTTGGGGCAATTAAAAAAAGAAACCGAATAAACATGTCGACACGCTTATATTTCTTACAATGTAAAGCCTCGACGTCAAGCTGAATATTGATATATCGGTGTAAGAATAAATATCATAGGCTCTCCTTCTATCCGCACTTTATTATTGGTGAATTTTGATTGTTTAAACGGTCTGTCAACTGTCGCTGAGAGTACGACTGACGGCGGTCAAACAGCAATTAGAGGTCATTAGATTATGACGTCTAGAGTGCACATGTTATTGAAAGACGCAGTAAGTACTCCTAATCTGGTTACACCTTAGGGGATCTTGCATTTTCATCAGCCACACCTACACATGCCCTTTGGAGAGACCCATTTTATTTACCAAGGCTTTTACTGAATAGTAGTTCCAGCAATTTTATATTTACATTACTACCATTTCATCCCAACTGTAATTTCATGTTTAGTACTACATTGTATTATTACTGTTGTACATAGCACATTTGAGTAACACTTGCACTTTGCATAAATTATTATTGACTCATATCAATATGTGGAAAGCAATCGTACAAGTTATAATCTTCAGCCCAAGGCTATTGGTCATTCAAGGGACGCGAACGTCGCTTTAATGTTGTATTGTCAATTCTATTTGGGTGTGAACGTCATTCCTCGGGTCTCTCATCTTCCTGCTCCCTTCTTGGGCAATAGTATCTGTTTTTTTCATTTATCAGGCCTAGAGAGATATAGGTTTTACGATGCGACAGGTAGGAGAATTTTAATATCCTATTCCATTCAAACATGCATTTAGCTGACAAAAAACTATCGAAATTGATTTTATTTTCCACGGGCTTCATAAGCTATCTCAACATTCTTTACAATCATTTACACAAAAGAGCACTACTTCAGTTTCTCACGGAAACTTCACCGACACATTTGAATTGCAATTGATATTTTAACCTGTGTTTAAACTGACAAAGCAAGTTGAATAATTAATTCTTAATAACGTATTTGTCTTGAGCATCGGCAATTCTCTTAAATTTCTTGCACAAACTGACTATGTACAGAATAGAGTAGGGCAACCTTCTCAGAAGTAGAAACCCTCAGTTGGCACGTCCTGTGGTGTACCAAACTGATAGGCTTGGTTTGTAGCTTGAGGAGCAATTTCCACATCGGAATCCTTTGGAAAAAAAAAATCACAGCATCACACTTTTAAGTACAAGGACCTGACTGCTTAAAGTGTATTTAATTTCCTGTATGCATGACACAACCGGGCACTGGACTCTAAACTGGCACAGCAAGTCTCCACTTGTGATGTCATGAAAAGATATTTGTAAGGCTCGAATTTGCCATTTCATTCTCTGTAAAAGGATACAGTCTACTTTTGCCGCATGTATTTTAATTTTCACAAACACACATCCTTGTGAATATTTTAGTGCACTCCCCAAGGTGTTGAAATAAAGGGCCTCATATTGAGAAGTGAAAGGGATTTTACTTTTTTTTCCTTTCCTTTTTTGGGGGGGTTCGGGGAGGGGGGGGGGGTGAAAACACAAAAGGAAGCCTTAAAGGTTTCAAGCTCGATATCAGAATAGAGCTTCTGCTATTGTTTTAGTTACTGACATTGTTATTTCAGAGATACAGACAATGATGAGATCATGCCCTTTCTCACGAAACCGTAAATGTCCTCATAAAAAATGACACTTGCTGGTCAGACCATGGTGCAAACTTATAATTAGCTGGTGTAACTGTGCTACACGATATCTTACAAGCTGGCCAGCAACTACTTTATTAAGTGTCATAAGCAGTTAAATGCAATTTAACGGAGTTAACAATAAGGAGCGCCTAGTGGTCAGCGGTTTATAATATTAGCGCATCCTCCATGATTCCTCGTTCTGGTGAGTTGTTGAAAGACGCACGTGTTGTTTGTAGTGGGAAGAGTTAGCGTTTTTGCGGAGCGTTTGGCGCTTTCCCCCTTCCCTTCCTCTTTAAGTTTTCGCGTTTTAACTCACAAAATTAGGTGGATCAAGCATCGCGTTTGCGGCAAACGAAAAACGTAAGGCTGAAATTTTTTGTTTGCCAAACATCAATGACAATTGTTGAACTCAAGCTTATGGCTTTTTCTGAATTATGACCAGATATCGTTATAAACCCAGTGACGATGCTCCGTTCAAGTAAATTAGCAGCTTTAATAAGATTCAAAAGCTGACGTTTTTTCTCCACGTCTTTACAAGTGCCAAAATACCTCGCGTCAACTCAACAGTCAATTTCAGTCTGAACAATAGAGCTGTCTACTTACCTGTTCCTCAGAGAAATATCTGTCAATTATTGCCAAAGCTTTATTATACACCTCCACGTTTTCATGCGTTTGTAGTTTTTCTATGTGATCCAACCCTGTGAAATAACAGCATTTGATTATGATTATGGGAGATACTCAAGGTGTGCCCTATCAAGGGTATCTACAGCCAAAATCAGTTGCATGTTGGTTTTTGCTGAGACAGGAAAACTGCTGTACCTAGGGAACGAACCCTCAACCAAAGTCAAGAACGAAAACAAACTCAGCCCACTTAGGGCGACAGCTCCAGGGTTTGAACATTACTGGGAGGCAATTACTATCCATCTGGGCTATCCCTGCTAAAATTGCATGTACCAGGATTGACCAGTGATTATACAGCCTTTTCAATTCACTGCATGTCATATAACTAAAGGCCATTTTACACGTGCGATTTCTGTCGGGAACGAAACTCAATGCAATTTTTGCCGCCCTAAAGTTGCAACTTCAAACTCGCACGTGCAAACTAGGTGCGATTTCAGCTCGATTTTAGTGCAATTTTTGTCGGCACGATATCGCAGGGGTGTCGAAACTTGATGCAATTGTTTTTTGTTTTGTTTTTTTTCATTAAACTGTGACAACGCATCTCATATCGCGGTGTGAACGGGCCTTAAAATACTGAAACCTGAGACAAAGCTACATATCATTCATTCGCAGACTCACCTTCATACTCTTCTATTTGTTTACAAACTTTTTCCATCATGGGACTGTTGATTTTGCTGGCACTCTGTTAACAAGTAAAATAGTTAAGGACTAAGAATGTAACCCAGTTTCTGCCATGATAAGAACAAATATGCTAATTTTCTATCTCTCTTAGTTTTCTGCAAGTATGGCTATCAGGCCAAAGTGACACAACAAAAGGACAAGGTAAGAGGGAACTTCTTTTGTTTCAGCTCACCGATAGGATATGGTTAAATCCATCCAGAAGAACAAGAACAGTCTGTGAATGAAATCACATCTCAAATTTAATGAAACTTCAATGTCTGAAGCAAGCCCCTTTGGAAATTTATCCACATTGGTCTAAAAAGTAACTTTGTCATAAAATTATACTCTTCCAACTTACCTTCGTATCCTTGGCTTCTAAAAGCTTGCACATTGGCTCCAGGACGCCATAGTCAACAAGAAAGTTGATCTACAACAGTGTAAACATTACTGTATGCCTCAACATTCGGATCCATACCACAGCAATGTTTTAAACACCAACTCTGAGCAACAGAACAACTGAATAGTTGAAATCTAAGCTTAACTACTTTCTTTCTGTATAGCGTGTTTTCAATGGTTGGCAAATGAAACGATGGCAGATATATGCTATTAAAAAGAGTTATCTTTAGCTGCCACACCCCTGTGGACATGACAGTAGAACAATGTTAACTAAAGTGTCTGCATGGTTTACATGATGAAGTAATATTATTTGTTCAATACCTGATCTGCAGTACTGCCTGAAGTAAAATTTGTCACTGCCCACACAGCTTCTTTCTGGCTTTTGAAATCTGCCTTGGCACCCCCCTGAAATATTCATGTGCCAAAGAAAATGAACAACTAGTACAATAGCTGAATGTCAATATAACCATTAACTAAAGATTCACTTGTAGACAATGGGCACTTAAGGCTTCATGGGGAAAAACGGGCAAATTCCTTATATTTCCCATAGCCTCAAAGTCATACGTACTACAACCTTCAATGCAGTTAAATGAGGCTAAATGTAATTTAGGCAAAGTTAAAATGGAGGCCGTTGGTCAGTGGTTGCTGCTGTTGCCATGCTGTGGGGTGCCCGTCTTCTTGCTGCAGGGCTGGCCCATGTGCTTGCCATTGCTAGATCAGTGCAATCTTTGCTCAAGTGCTGCTGCTTTGTCCCTCCCTCCACTCCCTGGGGATAAGTATGTTGTAGGTAAGCATACTCTCCACTGATGTTCATCAGTGTGACTGTTGCAGGGATTGGACCGTGAATGGTTACCACCTTGCTGCCAGGGGCAGGCATGCCCCTCGTGGCAGCATAACAGCACCTAGCCCATCCTCATCAAGACTGATGAGTTTAACAACAAGTTGTGCCTAAGTGCCAGGTGTGCACAGCAGTTCCTTATTTTTGTGCATGCTCAATGATTCCTTGTGCTTGTGAGTTGAGAACATTGTGTAACATTGTGGCAGGAGGAGTTAGCATTTTGTGGAGCATTAGCATTTTTCCCTTTTCCTTTCCTCCCTTTCCCTTTCCAATGTTTTCTAGTGGTGTGACGGGTGTCTGCCCTCTGTGCTGCTTGGGGGCTCATGGCTGGGTTTCCAGGATTTGCCAGCCATGGGAGCAGTCTCCATCTAAGAGCTGGCTGCCAACAGCAGAAGTTCCTGGATGTCTTAGGTACTCAACAGTACTGACAGTTGTTATTAAGGTTGAATTATAGTTGAGTTATTCTGAAGATGTGGTACTCCACTACAGGAAACGATGAGCAACCACCATTAAAATTAACTGAGACACAAATCTAACATTTGGCATATTATCAACTGTCATCATCAATATGCATTATCAGGTAACATGGTACCCAAAACATTGAATCAAACGAGTCAAAGAGTACCGGTAATTCAAAATACAGTAATGCAGCTTGCCTTACCTTTAAAACATTTATAATGAAAGGAACCAAGCCAGCATTGATTACTGCCTGTAAAATATGGAGAACAAAAAACAATAGCTATCTGTCTTCATACCTGGTCCAGTGAAGTAATCAAACGTGCAGGGGAAGGGGCTGCTCTTTACTGCATGAACGAGTAAGACAATTTTCTGATTGATAAAAGTCAGTCAGTGCCAATTCTTGTCACAACATAAGAGTGAACAAAATTTAAGTGCCCATAACCTTTTTTTTTTTTACTTTCTCGCCTGAATCTACACATCTCTCACAGATGTTTCGCAGAAAAATAAAAGCGATTTGCCCAAAACACATTTAAAAATGAAACTATAAAACATTCAAACTTGCTGCCATTTTGGCTCAGCAAGATGCAGCAACACTCCTAATCCCGAGAAGGGAATAAGTATGCACGTTCCTTAATCTAGGTCACATCCCTACAGCTGTGAGTCTGTCTGCCTTCTTAATCAGCAGCGAGGGTGTACCACAAAAATATAGACCCTTAAAAGTTTGTAGAAAAAAACGGGTTTTAATCATATCGCAAAATTTTTCCACTGAACCACTTTAGGTAACCTGTAGATTATCTCGGCAAACTGATTAAAAAAAGAACAGGTTATGAGCACTTTAAGAATTCACTCCAGTGCACTGCAATGAAAAAAAAAAAAGAAGAAAAGAACAAACATGGATACCCTGAAATTAACTTTTGCTTACCATACAAAGTTTGATTTCATGCACACCTTTGATAGCAGCTAGGCGTGAACATGTGACGTAAAAACATGATCTACTGGTTATTAAACATGGCTTCTTTGCCCACTGAACATTAAAAGTTTGACAGTATGTTATGCACACTTTCGTGCTAATTTTACGAAAAGCAGAAGCATGATAAATTATTGTAACAAGTCGGGGTCACTTTCCTCAACGTCTTCAATAGATGGTTTTCCTAGTAACATCATCAGAATCTAAAATCATAATCACCAGGCCTTCTGAATTTTTATCTATATGATGACCTAAAAACAAATATTTTACAAGTTTCCAGTTCCGTAATGTCATTCGTTTAAAAAATAGAGCATTTTGAATTTCCGAATTGTCACCTTGTATGACACCACAATACAATGGTGTTTGGTTGAAAAACTGTCTCTCCCTATGATTTGCAGCAGTTTGAACGTTTCAAGTACATTAGGGGCTATGTTCATAAAAAGGTATTTTATCTCATGAGTGAAGGTAAGCGCTTTCATTGAAAAGTAAACTTTAGATGTTTTTGTCGATTATTGGCATGGCAGCTCCATACAAAACTCTATTAAGTTGTGTAAAACGCTTCGGAAAATAACTTGGAAACGATGTACCGAACAGACCTGAAAATTGAAGAGGTAGTTTATTTTGTCTTCCACAACACTTCAATTTCTTGTTTTTTTCTTCATTGAACGGTTTCAAATTTATTTTTCATTTGCATGAAAATGATCTATATCCAAATTTATCCAAGTCTCCCTGCCATTTTGCAAAACTTGCTCTCACAGTCCTTCAATTATCGAATGTTTAATGGTCAAACATGCCAAAGAGCAAAACATCCTAACTGACATTTTCAGTGCCTTTGGTCATTTTGCAAAATTGCATCCAGATTTTGCACAATACAAGGAAATTAAGTTATGGAATTACCTCTCCTAAGTGATGTGAATAAAATAACGAAGGACCCTGGGGAAGGGGGGGGTGGGGGCCACAAGAGCGAGAAAATATGAAAATACAGGTTAAAAAAAAACTCTTTTTTTGCTTTTTTCATTGGATTGCCCTAATTTTTGGCATATAGCATGGGGATGTTCACCCCGTAATTTCAGTGCACTTGGTTCGGTGGAAATTGGCCACAAATTTGAGAAATGACCTAAAAATCGTGCAAGAGTCTGTTAGGACGTTTTGCCTGGAGCCCTTCAATTGCTCAATTTTTAAAACAAAGCATGCCACCAAGCTAAAAAATGCAAGCAGGTTTGTTTTTATTTTTCAAGTGCATATGTGAGACAATTGCTTAAATTGTCCAGGAAGTGTGAGGATCATTCTTTCAATTCATTTCTAAACTGCACTTCACAATCATTTCTTTCATTCATCATTCCTTTCACGGGAAAACATGCATGAGTCCAACAAATTGACCTGCTCTCAACTGTGTGGCTTCATAGCTCAGTTGGTAACAGCAGTGCACCGGCATCGCAGAGGTCATGGGTTCAAATCCCGTTTTTTCAAGTGCATATGAGACAATTGCTTAAATTGTCCAGAAAGTGTGAGGATCACTCCTTCAATTCAGGTTTATTTTCAATATGTCTTGAAAAAAAAAAACTGTTTATTTGGTAATTATAGATTTTTATGACATTGCATTCAAACCAAGAATTTGATTTTGTACCTGAATTTGTTCCTTAGGGCCTGCTGTGACATTTGATATTGCCCATGTTGCTTCCTGGGGATGAAATAAACAATGTTTGATGTTCAATATCTATGCACAAGTGAACGAAATTGGTCAGAGTAAACCACTAAATCCACCCAAGTTACCTTAACAATACTGGCTTTACTGTGTGTAAGAAGATTCTTGAAGTAAAACAAAGCATTGCACTGTATCACCAACTAAACGAACAGAAGATGAGAACCAAAATGTCAACAAAGTTAACATTGTATCATAATGTAACATTACTTACAGTAATCCAGTAAAATAGACATGTACATTTATCTCAATTTGCCTGCTTACCTGCGTTTGTTCATCAGTGCCTGTGACAATGTTTCCCACAGCTCGCAATGTGGGTGTCTGAAATGACAAAGGTTCAAACTAGAGCAATTAATAATTATTATTATTGTCCTGCCAGGTAATGGTATACTCAAGGAAGAATTGAAAAAGCATTGAGGAATTTATTTTCAATTGTAGATCTTCAGCAGTACTATACGAATATTGCATTTAAGACGAAAGCACTTACAGTAGGGACCTCTAAAAAATAATCTTAATAGAATGGAATGAATTCTATAAAGATAACCAAAAATTTTGGAAATAAACTACATGTGCTGAAAACAATATTATTCCAATATAAAAAGTAACAAAAATTCCAAAGTAACAAAAATTATGATCAGACAAGATATTTTCAGTGTCACTTCTCAGAACAAGGAAGAGTTATATACAGAGTAGCAGCTCTCGCTAGGTCTCATATCATTAGGCCAGGCTTAATACGCTTCAAGATAACAATAAAACAAACAACAGAAAGGATGTATGTAACCCTAAAAAACAATAGCAGCTACTACACGTGAGGGCCAGCAGAATTACTGGCTTACGAGAGCTGGCACACCACTGCTAGCCTGCATGGCAGGCATTCAAAGAGGAAGGGGAAAGGGGGGATTGGGCTCAAAGAAATTTGGACACGCTGGAACATGAAGGGGGCAATAGTAACATTCAAAACTTCATTAATGAGCATAAACCAATAGCCCTTACCACAACATTGACTTCAGTGTGGCCTAACAAGTTCACCAGTGAGGGAAGAATTCCTGAATCAATAACAAGCTAGTGCAACAAAAAAGGTAGGCAAAATGTTGTTTCTCAAGTGGCAGTACTTTCAGATGTCATAAATCTAGCCCTTGTTAATAAAGAACTCAACACAAGAAAGTACTTTAATAATAATGTTTGACAGCCAGATGTCAACTTCAGAAAGATGCTGAGGAAATGCTCATTACAATGTTATGACATTAAATGTTTGCCCAATTCATGCCACCTATTGTGTTCATTGCAAACTACACATTATATAATAGTGAGAAGGATTACTACAAGCAAAATTTGCTTGGACAATGTCAATTCAAAAATGGATCAGCATTTATGAACCTCATAGCAAAGGTATGTGGAGACTGCACTCACATGTAAAACCAAGCACCTTTGAAAATCTTCACAGCTTACTTCAGCTGAGGTTCAATGCTCTTACCATAGTATGAACTAACCTGTATTCTATCATTTGTCCCATCAGTCAAATATGATAAACCCCAACAAGTATCAGAAAGCACCTAAACATATTTAAAATAAGAATCAATTACTGTTACAATTTGAAACGTTTATGGACTACACTTATTGTAGTTACACATACCACTGCATGGTTTGTGCCAATTACTCAGGTCAGGGTTAAATTAAAAGAAAAAGATCAGTGAATAATCATAGCCTTACGACTCTTTCTATAAATCTTTTCCTTGGTGCAATTCGCCATCAATACAAAAATAACCTTGCCATGGATGCCAGATGTCCTTGACATGGCAATCAGCAATGTAAACCAATTAGTAACCAGTACTTAGAATCCTTTTCTTTTCTTCACCATTACAGTCTTTAAATAAATGAAACTGTAC
The DNA here is from genome assembly GCA_014634185.1 of Astreopora myriophthalma. Lineage (NCBI taxonomy): Eukaryota > Metazoa > Cnidaria > Anthozoa > Scleractinia > Acroporidae > Astreopora > Astreopora myriophthalma. The sequence goes on from BLFK01000871.1 coordinate 408,303, forward strand.
TTGCTGTTGAACTGTCTGTTTAATAGACTTACTTCCTTATCTTGGTGGTTGATCAAATGTGCTAAAGCAGGCAGAATCTGAACAAAATGAACATACATTGATTACCAGGCTGAGTATAATGTCTAGAAAGAGCTGAAAAATTCTGAAACACTGCACAGTTAGGAATGTAAAATTATAACATACTTCATTTAACGAATATTCATCCAGTAATTGTATATACATGGCCACACAAGCATGTATCTTCCATATATGTCTCACCTGTATGACTGCATCCTTCTCAGGGGGTGGATTCTTGTTCCGACACAAGTTGGATAATGTCCATGTCACATTACGAAGAAACTGAACCTAAAGTGTTTCAAAACTATTACTACATCAAGTTTATCCAAATGTAGGTACATGTATGGAAAAAAAAAATAGACTGGCTCAATGTTTTCATTCATATTGGTGAAAGTTTGGCATGGTTCTACATGTACATTAGATATACCCCCCTGGAGTATGTATGTTACCAACTGAAGTGGCTAGAGGTTTGTATCAGTGGAACACCAAATCTACAAAAGCAAAGTTATTAACAGATGAGGGGAGGGGGGCTTCACACTACTGATGACTTTCGTCGCATAAGGCACAAGCAAACTAAATGGTAACAAAGTCTTGACGCTGAAGTTACCATGACATCAATGGCAACAATAACTTTGTTGTTCAGCGATAAAGCACACCCAAATTGTTGCAGGTTTGACTCAATTCTGCCTCAATACAGAGCTTTGACTCAGTATTTCTCTCAGTTGTAGGGTATCAAGTGAAAGTAGAATACTGGAAAGCAACAAGATGCTCCAAAATGGATAAGTTTAATCGTGGCTGCCACAGCCACAGGGTTTTGGAATTCCCTGACTTTCCCTGACCTGTGGCAACCATGTCACTAACATGGTAACATGCCTTAAATGTTTCACAGGAGCATTAGGTTCAACCATCAAAATGGCTGCCTTACCACTAAATGATGCCAAAGCCATAAAAAAATTAATGTTGGAAACAGAACAAGTTGCCCTTGACAACATGACTGATCATTTTGAAAATGAAAACTTTATATAATTAAACTTTCCTTTAGACTTGCTTGCAAGTCCATTCGTCCTTAAGCTGAGTTGGCAAGTACAACAGACTTGTTTTGTCTGCAGCACGCCCTTTTTTACCAAGCAGATTTGAGGTCAGTGGTGTATCTGGGGTGTGTTAGCAAGGATACCTAATCAGAAATCACGAAATTGTATGACCTCATACTAACAAAGTTCTCGATTTCTTTTCTAATGTGCCTTCTGTAGGATACCAAGGCCTTTGTCATATTTGTATGACCATTGGTGATTCTGATCTCGAGCAAATTGTACAGCTTTCATGTAGCTTTCTTACAGAGAAATTTTTCTTTGGGTGTCCTAGTTTTAGAGAGGCTTGTTTGGATCATAGGGTTGTTTGAAGTTGTTTGTGATGTCATCAGGCTAATCCACTTCCTACAAGCAGTGATAGGAAAGAAGACATACAAACAAACCTGAATCTGTGTTCACAGCTTAATATCACAACGCTTCGTTGCATATTGTTATGCAAAAACTGTTAAAATATTGCCTTTTTCAAATTGTTGTTCTGTGGGAAAAACTATGAACTAGAACGGTAAATATTCACCATGGCAGTGCAGACAAGCAGTGAACCATGACAATGCCACATTAAATTCAAAACCCTGCAGACAGAACAAGATGACTTTCCTGCAAGAAATGTCAAAACTTTCCTTGTGCCTTACTGAACTGAAAATCTTATGTTTTCTGACAGTGACAGCCAATATACCTACATTCATGCCTGTTTGTATTAATCCAAGCATTGGTAACAATGCACCACATGCTATTACATAATTCCTCAGCAATGGACCATCACCTACAGAAAGTTAATACAAATGCACAATAGAACTTGAATTCCCAAAAGACAAATTTATACTGTGCTCTAACTACCCTCTGCTTTATCCACTGCACCAGCTTTAGTTCAAAATGCTCCAAATTTAACTGCATGACCACACAATCAAATTTAATTATACGAACCCTGGCAAGATTTAAATACATTTAAATGCAATCAGAGGCAGTTCCATGTAACAACAAAGAGCATCTGCATTGCTTGTGAACAGTGGATGGTGTTGAGGCACATGCCCAGTTATTTGTCATCAAGCGTGTTTCGTCCATGCAGTCACAAAAATATTTATTACAACTTGCAATTGAGATCCAACACTACTCTAGTAACGACTTCTAACCTGTAAGAAGTTACTTAAAATGCATAGGAAGTTTCAGCTTACAAGAACGGCATGCAGTGCAAATGATGTCTAATAGATCAGTCGCTGTTGCAAAGTCTGCTATGGACGTTCTTCGTTAGACTTCCATCTGACAGCCATAATATTTCCTAGCTGTAAACTCTGGCGGACTACCCACTAGCAAATATTCTGTTCAACTTGGTCACTTTGTCCTGCCATACATTTCTTCATTTTGTACTTATGTTTTGATTATAGGTTTCAAAGGCAACACCTTTGGTAATGGTTCCAATCTGCACGACACAATGAAAATGCACACGGCACTTGTTTTGTGTCAGCATTTCCAACCATCCCTTTCCCCTTGGTTTCTTTTCCATGTGTGGGTGTATTTCAATGTCAGTGACAGGTCAGCCTACTTTCTCGCATTGGGGCTCATGGCTGGCTGCGTGGTTGGGCCAACCGCAGGTGCATTATTCAATCTAGGGGCTCGCTGCAAAAAGTGGAAACCCCTGGATATGTCAGACATCCAACTTGTCTGTGCGATGCAGCTGTTAAAAGGCAGCTTTCTACAGTTTTTTGGGGCTAGAAAATGATCTGCAACCAGACTTATGGAAAACACCTGCATAGCTTGCTTAGTGTTTGTTATAAATATAATGTACATAATTTTGAGTCTGAAATAGAATTATAGGTACTCAGAAATTGTCAAAAATATAAAAAACAGAGCTTAGCAGAGGAAGGGAAACTAGATCTTCCAAATCTACCTGTAGAGCCCACGTCAGAACTTCAGGATTTAGGAAGTTATTGCTACACAAATTTACCTGCAATGTTCCCAAGTGCCCAAACTGATTGTTCACAAACTTGAGCATGCGGTGAATTCAACAGGTTCACAAACTTTGGCACAGCACCTTGAAAACAGAAAAGTCAAGGAAACTCAAGGAAATGCATTTAAAAAATAATAATGTCCTCAATAATGACACTGGCACCATAAAGAAAAATAAAGTTTAAAACATTGACAGAAGTAACTTTTTTCTCTAGTGATGAAGGCATACTCCGAAAAACCATTATTATATGAAACAAGAATTGAAAGTTCACTCCCTAGGTACAACAAGCAATTGAGAGCATTTGAACACAACTTCTTTTCAAGGAAAGCTGGAGACAACACAAGAAAAATTCAAAAGACAAGGCAAAGAAAACAGGGCTTAGTTTTTGGAACAGATGAGAACAACCTGAAAATAGAATGGAAAAGATATGTTTTCTGTTGCTTACTACATGTATATATGGATTGCCTGAGCTTCTCATAAATATTAATGTACAGCCTACAATTTCTTCAAGAACATAGAGGACTAATAGCCCTGTGTTTATGGCAGAGTTTTGAGCAAAGCGCAATAATTACTATTAAAAAAAGAGAGATTAGACTGCACTATACAGGTTGGTGAGTTGTGCAAATTCTTTAATAAGAATCACCATACCTGAATCCACAACAACCTTTGTTTCGTCCGATGAGCCTGATGCAATGTTTGTCAACACCCAAGCAGCCTCAAACTGTATAGAGGGACTGTAATTGAGAGAAATTTAATACATCCAAGACATTCCAAGTGCTCTGGACATTGAGCATTTCATGTTGAAAATAAACAGATCAGCAAACGAGAGAAATTATGGTAAACTTGTGGTTTAAGAAAGAATACTCATTTGACAAAGGCACTCACTTGTCAGATCGCTCCAGCAAGACAACAAACTGTGGAACTAATCCAGACCTGAAGAATCAAAATGCAAACAATTTATCACCACACACCTGCAACATTTTTTCAAAATGTAACAGTTATAATTATAACATTTTTAAAATGTACTGTTTATTTACCTACTAGGTGCCCAAAAAAGTACTTAAGCGGATTCAGAGCCACCTTAGCTTTCAAAAATTTAAGGTGGCTCTGAATCAACTCCCATGAAATTTTTTAAACTTTGAAAAGTTGAATCTTGACATGCTGATTACAATTCGATAATTAAGAATGGGGGTCACCCAGCTTGTTTTTGAGTTACAAGCACTTAGAGCTAAAATTAAGGGTGCTTTTAACAGGTTAACTATGGTAACTTGTAATATCAAGAAAATTATCTTAAATTGTTCACCAATGATTGGGCATTTGTTTGATACCATAATTGTAGCATCGACTTAAAAACAATGGTACTATTGATCTAGAGGTGCTGAAAAATACAGGAAACTGCTGCCAGCCATCTTAAATGAATTCATCAAAAATTTGGAAATCAAGTGTTGCTGATACTAAGTGTAATACTGATACTAAATCAAGTGTGGCTGATAAAGTACAAGATACTTTTCTTAAAACTGTCAAAATGCATGTCACTCCCAATACGTTTTGGAGAACTAGAAGCTGCACACAGCTCTCCACATGCCATGTCTGTGACATTTGTCTAATTGAGGGTTGTCTTATAACAGCCTGGATTACAAAGCCCTGTATACAAAAGAAATCAGGTTGCGTATTAAGACCAAAATTATCTTACACAATCAAACTGGACTAGATTTCTGTCACCTAACTTTCTGATTGACAAAAAAAGACAGCAAACAATCAATCATGCTTTGATTGTTTTGACGGCAAATTAACCTCACTATATTTAGGATGTTCAATGCTTGCATACAATATGAAACAAGTTTTTATTACAACCAAACAGAATTCATTCTAACAATGCCTACCATTAAGCAGCCAATCACAGTTCCTTCCCATAATTCTGGGAAAATTGGAACATAATTAGCAATGCGCTACAGACAGCCCTTTTCCAAATGCAACATCTGAAATAGAGGTGTCTGCACACAGGCTAGCTTCATGACATACTGTACTATCTGATCAAAATCAGATCACATACATCCAAAAAAATTTGCATTCATTTTCGTTAATAAAGTGGATATCTCCTTTATCCTTCAGCCTTTTAATGTTTCAAATGTGAGAAATCGCACAATTCCCCAATTTCAATTTTTTGAGTGACATTTATTGACCATTCTGCACAGATCATCAATGATCAAGTTGCACGTGATGACAGATGAAAACATAAATCTAAAAGCTTATTCTATGCAAAAGATGAAGTTCTGGAAGTTGTTTTGTAAGAATCCTTTTCCACGTACAATCTTCCTTAGTATTGTTTTTCAGTGACACATGTTTCAGCCTGTTCACAGGTCTCCTACTTATATTTTTGTCAGGCATTCCTGACATTGAATTGACATTGAGCACAGTTTGCTTTGTTCGCAGTTTTTTACTTCAGCCTTGTCAAAGTATATTTAATACTGCCTTCCTTTATAGAACTATTGTCTGTCTTCTCTGAATATTTATTGAACCACTGCAGTTCATTTCCTTTGTGCTGTGCAATTTATGTTCCCTGGTTTGATTTTTTTTTTTTTGGTAATTTTATTTGGGAGTGTTTCATGTTGTTTCCTTTGAAACTTGAAAATTGTGTCCCTTACAGAGTGCCATGATAGTAATCCAAAATTAGTTACCCATGTACAGGTGTAAATGTCCAGAATTCCCACTAGTTTTGATAGTTAAGGGTTCTTGCATTTTGGGACCCCCAGTTCCAAAAACATGGGGGTCATTTTTGCTTTTCAGAGGTCCCCTGCATATTACTAAAATTTAACTTTATTGTTGTCAACAGAGGGGCAAAAGCCAATACGATAACACAATTAACAAAGCTTTATTTTTGGAATGAAGTGTGCCCCTCATCAGTCATTTTTCTTAATACTGCTAGACCCAGTCTCCTAACTTGCTTTTTCCTGTGTCCCAAGAATGCACCTTGGCAAAAAGATGTGCGTCCTTTCCATTTTTTGTGCAACCCATATAAGACGCACACCTGTGCATTAATAGGAACTCTGAATATCTTCAATAATAAAAGACAATAGAACTCACTCTATAAATTCTTTTATTGGAGGATTTCTCTGCTTTGACAGCATTTTCCTGAAAAAACAAATAAAGCATTTCAAGATTAAAATCTATGTTGTGCAAGACTCATGTTAATGAAAAAAATCAGCTATTTAAAACAAATCATAGGTTAGCACTTGTACAACAGTCAAATTTTTAAGCACAATCACAGGCACTTGCACATCTTTGCCATGAGAGAGCAATAGCCCTTGTTCATTAGCCTCATTCTTATTTCCCATTTCAGGTCCATAAGTGTGCTTTGGAGAAATCAAATTGAGTGTTCCCTTCAAGTTTTCCATTTGCACACCAGCTAACAAGAGCAAAAAAGAAAAAGGAAGAATTTCTCTAAAACTGCCACATGAAAAACCCTTCTCTTTTGACCTTGGTCCAGCTTCCACATGGCCATTTTTCTTCCAAGACACACTTAACCACCTGCTATGCAGGCTTGTACAAAACCTGAACGAAATCCACCCTGACACACAAGCCAGCAAAAGAACATTTCAAATTTTACCATGATCCATGGCTTCTGTGCTGTGTTTTTGAATGGTCGAGCACTCATACTTTGATATGGGCCACTTGTTCTCGAATTTTGATACCCATGTTTTCTTTCTTTTCTTTTTTTTCACTTGTTATTTTACGCAGGTGTTAACTGTATTGCACACTCAGATTGTTCCTTGGTTATTCTTGGACTTGTGATTCTGCTTCTCTCACAAGTAACTTATCTTTGAATCACATTTTTATTAATAATATTACAGAATTAAAGTGCTACTGAGACCAAATCGGCCATTTCTGTTTTCTCTCGCTTTTTGTAACATTTGTAAGCCTATTAATTCGTATGCCAAATTTGAGTTCGAAATTCCTGTTGGAACTCCGCTTTTTTGAGCCATGTTTTTCATGATCGAGCGTCTGCCATTACCCGATTACTCAAACTAGATAATGTCCGAGCAAGAGCAAAGGCTTGGGGCAAGAACCTACGTGACCTCATCGTATCCCCAAACAAGCAAGTGACCGCTCAACAAGTGGAAAATAGATATTCTTCTTCGTCTGCAATACCTTTTCAGGCAAAGATGCCTCCTCGTTATACTGTGTTGTACGGGACTGCAGCAACGAATTAAATGAGCCAGTTTGAATTTCTTTGCGTGCGCCAACGCAATTTAAAATGAACTCGCAGAGTGCAAACCTGTCGTGGGAATCACAGGTTTTAACTTTGACCCCAAGGAGCTTCAGTTTTGAGATTCACTCCGTGCATTTCACCTCTGATTGCTTCGAAAATACCGTTCACATCGAACGGGCATCTATAAGACAAATTACTTGTGCCACTCACACAAACTGGAATTAATCTTCAGAGGGCACGTTTAGCCAGTTAAGTGGCATATCGGTGGTCGGTGCCGGGCAAGTAAACACTGAAGCCATGGTTTTTGCAGGGTTTTTCTAATTGTGTCACGTTGACTCGAAGCCAGCGCAGGGCGAATAAACACATGGGATTGTCAAGGTTAAGAGTACACAGTTATTTAAACTCAGCCGCAAATTGCATGGTTACAAACCTTGGCCCTTCAGTATATCAGCGGAAATGAAAAGGCCTATAATGCTCATTGTTTGGTTTATATCACGACGCTTTCAATTCAAAACGTTTTTGTAGATCTGTTCGTTAGTTTTGGTCTGTCTGAGCTGAACTGAGAAGAAAATAATTTTGCCTTTTTCTCACCTTGAAGTATTGTCTACGTAAGCTTATTTACTCCTGCATTTAACAGAAATATTTAAGCTTACTTATTACAATCTACGGTTAAAGGCCAAAGGATAATCTGTAAAGGAGTCCTAAACCCCATACAAAAACAGATCACCTATGAACTAATATAAATACACAAAAAGTAAAAAATTCAAAGAATACATTAAGATACTTAAATACTTAAAAATCTCTAAGAAATTTCTCAACTCTAGACTTAAAAATATTTACATTATCAGAGCAGCGAATATCTAGAGGTAGTTGATTCTACATGTCAGTTATTCGATGGAAAGACATTAAGATATTAGTTATAGCAAATTTCTTCTTTAAAGTTAAGAAGTCCTTAGACCTAAGTGAAAAGCAGTCGGCTTCTGAGTGGAAATCTATAATTTTGCTGATGTCAATATTAATGTTGCCATTCAGTACTTTATATAAGAAAGTAACATCAGCAAATACTCTTCTCTTCTCCAATGACAAGATGTCTAACTTCTTCAAACGAATGTCATAAGGATCATTGTTCTTTAAGATAAATTTAGTTGCTCTTCTCCGTACCCTTTCTAGCTTACCAATATTTCTTTTAGTATATGGAGACCACACCACTGAACAATATTCCAGGTTTGAACGCACCAAAGAACAATAGAGAGTACGCAAGGTTGTTTGGGTCATCCAGGACGTTACAAGTTCTCTTAATTAATCCTAGCATTCTGTTGGCCTTGGATACAATGTAATATATGTGTGAATTCCATGATAAGTATTGATTAGTAATAATCCCTAAGTCCTTAAACTCTTTAACCTCTTCCAGTCCAAACTTTCCAGGAAAAAACTAGAATTGAGCGGTTGACTCTTATTAGTAATTTTCATAATTTGCATTTCTTGACATTAAAGTTCATTTAATTCCGGACACTCCACTGATGCAGATTATCCAGGTCTTGTTGAAACAAATCAAGATCACCAACCGTGTCAAAGATTCTGGAACATTTGCAGTCATTCGCATAGAGGGCAATAGTACTGCCAGGAAGAACAACTTCAGGAAGGTCAATAATAAATATAAGAAACAGATGCCCGGCTAATAAAGAGCTCTGAGGGACTCCAGATGAGACATCTGACCAGGAAGAAGATATACCATCCAGCACAACTCTCTGTCGCCAATTGCTTAAATAACTTTCGCACCATTGTAATGAGCCAGTAATCCCAAAATTGCACAATTTTTGCAACAAAACTGAATGATTCACTTTGTCAAAGGCTTTGGAAAAAGTCTAAAAAGACTACATCAACTTGTCTAGTACCTTTGTCAAGGGCAGAAGCCCATTGATGATGGGTTAGAATCAGTTGAGTCTCACAAGATCTTCCTTTAACAAAACCATGTTGCCATTTGGTTAAAAATGATGAGATATGATCATAAATGGCAGAGTGTAAAATACACTCTAAGCACTTAGCCGGGATTGGCAATAAAGAGATTGACCTGTAGTTAGTTACAAGCTCCTTACTATCTCCCTCGTGAATCGGGGTAATATTGGCTGATGATGGAAAGAGAGCTCTTTTGCACAAGTACGTAAAATACGAGCTGGTAAGTTATCCACATCAGGAGCAAATATGCTTTTCAATACATATAAACGAAAACTTATCGCCAACTCGGGATTATACAGCTCAAATTTACCATTCGCTTGAAGCGGCTCCATTTTCGAATGATTCTGTTTTGTTGGTGATGGAAGAGATCATCGCAGAACATAACACAGTAGATCACTGTTCAAACTCAAGGCATAAAGGTCTTTGATTCGTGCGTGGAATCACTTCTCGAGTCGCAAGCGGCTCTAGATCTGTGTTAGACTGAGAGGGTACGAAGCTGGCCTTGCTGTCCTCTGAAAAGCAACTATGCTCACTAGAACGTAATTTCGAAGGGTCCCTTTGCGAAAAGGACGAGAAACTTGAAGCAGACGACATTTCTCGTAGTCTGTTTGCTACAAATGTCAGCCTGAAGAATTCACCAAGGGATAAGATGACGTCACAAAGAACTCCGCTTGACAAAAATTGTGGGCTCAACTTAACTGATGATTGAGCAATGGCGGACGTAATTTGCACAGTTTCAGGCAGCATTTAGAAAGGTTTATCTTCATCAGGTCAGTCGGAGATACAATTTTTTCTAATCTTTAGGGTCCAAACATCAACTTAGGATGAAAAAGTCGCGGAAAAAAAAACCTTCGAGTTTCGTCGCAGTAGCACTTTAAAATAATCACCTTGAAATCTGTGCAGCTTCAAACAACAACTTGTCATCATTCGAATTGAGATACTAAAAGAAATTACCAAAAGTAATTACCATTTAAAGCTAGGGATTTCAATTTTTTTCATAAACCACACTTAAGGCTAATAAAATCAAATGTCATGACCTCACACCTCTTTAATTGTAGGTAATGGCAGCTGGGTAACCATCTGTCAAAGCAACAGCAGTGAATAACAGATTAGATTGATTGATGTTAATTAACTGCAAAAAATGCAAATACAATAAAACAATGATTGTACCGGTTGTTGAACGTTGTTCTCCTTGAGTGGACTAACAGACTGGTCAGAAGAGATGTTGCGTCTTTTCAGAATGTGGTCATCTCTCTTTGTCTACAGTCATAAAGACACAATAACCTTGATGAAGAATGCTGACAACCACTTTTTAAAGACACCTCATCTCAACTCTTGTGGGTCAGGTTCTTGACTATCCATCTCGGACATCCATGGACAAGGGCTTTTTTCAGCCTGTTTAATGGACTGTTGGTTTAAGTCTGCGGTTCTGGTCACGTGATAACATTTTTGTGGTTATGTGATCTGCAAAACACTGACCACGCAATGCCATTTCAGTTGTTCCTGCCAGTGGCTGCTTAAGAGAAAACCATGAGTTGAGGAGATGTTGAAAACAAAGGCAGGTCAAAGTTATATCCTACGAAAAGCTTTGTCTGAGGACATTAGAAGGGGCATTATAAACACAATTGTGCCAAACCCTGGAGACCATATGCCTGTTTTTTTTTTTT
>BLFK01000871.1:419232-431732 GCA_014634185.1 Astreopora myriophthalma
ATGATGGGTTAGAATCAGTTGAGTCTCACAAGATCTTCCTTTAACAAAACCATGTTGCCATTTGGTTAAAAATGATGAGATATGATCATAAATGGCAGAGTGTAAAATACGCTCTAAGCACTTAGCCGGGATTGGCAATAAAGAGATTGACCTGTAGTTAGTTACAAGCTCCTTACTATCTCCCTCGTTAATCGGGGTAATATTGGCTGATGATGGAAAAGAGAGCTCTTTTGTACGTAAAATACGAGCTGGTAAGTTATCCACATCAGGAGCAAATATGCTTTTCAATACATATAAACGAAAACTTATCGCCAACTCGGGATTATACAGCTCAAATTTACCATTCGCTTGAAGCGGCTCCATTTTCGAATGATTCTGTTTTGTTGGTGATGGAAGAGATCATCGCAGAACATAACACAGTAGATCACTGTTCAAACTCAAGGCGTAAAGGTCTTTGATTCGTGCGTGGAATCACTTCTCGAGTCGCAAGTGGCTCTAAATCTGTGTCAGACTGAGAGGGTACGAAGCTGGCCTTGCTGTCCTCTGAAAAGCAACTACGCTCACTAGAACGTAATTTCGAAGGGTCCCTTTGCGAAAAGGACGAGAAACTTGAAGCAGACGACATTTCTCGTAGTCTGTTGGCTACAAATGTCAGCCTGAAGAATTCACCAAGGGATAAGATGACGTCACAAAGAATTCCGCTTGATAAAAATTGTGGGCTCGACTTAACTGATGATTGAGCAATGGCGGACGTAATTTGCACAGTTTCAGGCAGCATTTAGAAAGGTTTATCTTCATCAGGTCAGTCGCAGATACAATTTTTTCTAATCTTTAGGGTCCAAACATCAACTTAGGATGAAAAAGTCGCGGAAAAAAAAACCTTCGAGTTTCATCGCAGTAGCACTTTAAAATAATCACCTTGAAATCTGTGCAGCTTCAAACAACAACTTGTCATCATTTGAATTGAGATACTAAAAGAAATTACCAAAAGTAATTACCATTTAAAGCTGGGGATTTCAATTTTTTTCATAAACCACACTTAAGGCTAATAAAATCAAATGTCATGACCTCACACCTCTTTAATTGTAGATAATGGCAGCTGGGTAACCATCTGTCAAAGCAACAGCAGTGAATAACAGATTAGATTGATTGATGTTAATTAACTGCAAAAAATGCAAATACAATAAAACAATGATTGTACCGGTTGTTGAACGTTGTTCTCCTTCAGTGGACTAACAGACTGGTCAGAAGAGATGTTGCGTCTTTTCAGAATGTGGTCATCTCTCTTTGTCTACAGTCATAAAGACACAATAACCTTGATGAAGAATGCTGACAACCACTTTTTAAAGACACCTCATCTCAACTCTTGTGGGTCAAGTTCTTTACTATCCATCTCAGACATCCATGGACAAGGGCTTTTTTCAGCCTGTTTAATGGACTGTTGGTTTAAGTCTGCGGTTCTGGTCACATGATAACATTTTTGTGGTTATGTGATCTGCAAAACACTGACCACGCAATGCCATTTCAGTTGTTCCTGCCAGTGGCTGCTTAAGAGAAAACCATGAGTTGAAGAGATGTTGAAAACAAAGGCAGGTCAAAGTTATATCCTACGAAAAGCTTTGTCTGAGGACATTAGAAGGGGCATTATAAACACAATTGTGCCAAACCCTGGAGACCATATGCCTGTTTTTTTTTGTTTTTTTTTTAAGCCAGTCCACTTTTAGTGGGCATGGGAACAACAGTGGCATCACATGATCAGTATTTTGGAAACCGCAGAGCAGCCAAAAACTGTTATCATGTGACCAGAATTTTTGAACTGCAGACTGAAACCCATGGTCCATGAAGCAGGCTGGAAAAAAAGCCCTTGTCCACGGACCTCTGAGATGGATAGTAATGGCAAAGCTCTATCATTAAAATGTCTATTATGGATCGAATGATTGGTGTTCGACTGATACGCCAAACCAATCAAGCAAAAAGTAAAATCGAAAGCAATCAAATGCAATCAAACCTAATCCGATTCAATTTTGATTGTCTCTTGACACCTGAAACTGAGTAAATTACAGGAGTCATCATAATCAACCATTAGGAGCTTGATTGAGTTTGATTTCCAACCATTTGGCTGTCAAACGTTTGATTGTATTCAATTAACAAGATTTTATTTTTATATAAGATTTTATTTTTATATATATATTTTTATATGTTCGATTGCCTAATCCAATCAAACGATTGCAGTTTGATTGGGTTCAACTGCCAAACAATTGATTAGATACCCCTAGTTAGAGCGGTTTTCAAATGACTGTCGAAAGTAATTACGCGATTGCGGTTGCTACGCTTTGTGATTGGCTTAAAAATGTTGCGCCAGTTTTTCAACCAATGAGAAGGAAAATCCAAATCTATCACGAGTTGCACGCGCTAGTTTTCCCGCGCTTTGAGCAAGTTATATGGAATTGCTATAAATTTTCATTGGCTCATTGCACTGTTGGCACCTGCTGTGATTGGTCGGAGAAATTACTTTGGTATTGGTTTTACGACACTCGATTGAAAACCGCTCTAAATTGTGTCTGATTGCACAAGCCAGTTCATCCCCATTGTAAAAACTTGTGAAACTCACCAATGACGTAACAAAGAAAACAAAAGTGCAAAAAAACATGGAACAACAACCTAACCCTGACACGAGCTAATGAAAGAAACAAAACCTTTCCAGGTAGTCATCACTTTAACCCTGTTTTGTCTTGTTACATGTTTGTTATCTATGTTTTAAAGAAACGTTTGTTAGTTAGTTTCAAATGCTTTAAAATGAATCCAGCATATAAGCATAAAATTTCCTTACTTTTCTAAGTTCAATTGTGACATCAGTTCGCCTTTTCCGTAGTTCCTTTGAATAAAAAGCAGATAAATACGGGTAAACCTGAAGTAAGCACAAAGGTTATTTATCACTCAACACAATGACCGTGGTTGAAAAGAAAAATACCTACTAGTACTGAGAATCAAAGCTCCTATTAATATGAATGTATCCACCAGCTTTAAGCTTTGGGTACTACCGTGTATAAATACATCTTCTTTACAATACTTTTCTTTTTTTTTACATTTTAGCTAATCGGAGTCGCCCGAAACATCACTGAAAATGCAAAACGCAAAACTCGTGCCAAGTATCGATTCTCTCCTTCGAGCTTTTCCAGATGAAGTACAACAATACTTTCATCTATCTAAGCTGTAAGGGAACAACAAAGCGCGGCTATTTCTTCCTCGATTACCTGATATTGTCAAGAATCAATTTACGCAGTTCTTCAGACGAACTAAGCACGATCAAAGACAAAGTATCTTTCGATTTCGATCGACACAGATCTTAGCTTAACGCCATGATGAGTTTGCTTGACCACGCTAGCTAAATCCATGCGTCCAAACTTACATTTGAATCTTTTCCCTTATTCTTGAAATTTTTTAAACGGTTCTCCGCCATGATATTTCAGATAAAGTCACAGCAATTTTTTAAAACAAGACTCTCAAGGAATGTTCGAAACCGTGCACGTTTTGAAGTTCTTCGGCAAGGTACGTACTCCTGTACTTTTGAAATTTGTACTTCGTAGGAAGTTCGACTTGTGATTGGTCAAAATTTTCACTAGCCAATCAAATTTATATTCACTCAACGAATTTGCTGTTTGATTGGCTTGCTTGCCCATTGAATACTTGGTGAGAAATTGATTCTTCATCGAAAATGCAGGGTGCGAAAACTACGCATGATCTACGTAGGAGCCATCCGCGATTCTTTCGGTCAGCACCAAGAAGAAGGGTAGATTCCTGGTGAATGAGGACATACATTGTCCTGGGACAGATTGTCATTAATTTTCCCGTGATTTTATTGGCTACTTTACCTCACGTCGTGCAAAATCACAGGACAATATCACGCAATAACCCCCATCATTGTCGATATTTTGTCCAGCCAGCTCGAAGAGAGTTTCAACTTTTCAGCTTTTAATGTTATTTTACGTGGAAGAAAAGCAAACTCGTTTTGTAGGCGGTCTTAGAAGAAGGTCGCAAATGCTGTTCCGGAAAGTACAGAAAAGTCAACAAAATATACTCTCAACGTCCTTGAAGGTGAAGATACGCCTAAATAAACCTACACAAGCCTACATAAGCCTACACACACATTCATAAGCCTACACAAGCCTATATTAGCCTACACTGGCCTACATAACCCTACATTAGCCTACACAGGACTACACAGAACTACATAAGCCTACATAGCCATACACAAGCCTACATTAGCCTACATTAGCCTACACAGGCCTATACAGGCCTACATAGACCTACATACGCCTACATAAACTTACGCAACCCTACATAAGCCTACACACACCTTCATAAGCCTACATAAACCTACACAAGCCCACACTAGCCTACATAAGCCTACATAAGCCTAGATTAGCCTACACAGGACTACACAGACCTACATAACCCTACATTAGCCTACATAGCCATACATAAGCCTACATTAGCCTACATTAGACTACACAGGCCTATACAGGCCTACATAGACCTACATAAGCATACATAGCCATGCATAAGACTACATTAGCCTTCAATAGCCTAGATTAGCCTACACAGGCCTACATAAACCTAAACAAGCCTACATAAACCTACACAAGCCTACATTAGCCTACACAGGACTACACAGACCTACATAAGCCTACATAGCCATACATAAGCCTACACTAGCTTACATAAGCCTACATGAGCGTACATTAGCCTCCATAAGCCTACATTAGCCTACATTAGCCTACACTAGCCTACATTAGCCCACACAGACCTACATAAGCCTACATAAGCCTACATAGCCATACATAAGCCTACACAGCCATACATAAACCTAAACAAGCCTACATTAGCCTACACAGGCCTACACTGACCTACGTAAGCCTACATAGCCATACATAAGCCTACATAAGCCTACATTTGCCTACGCTGGCCTACATAAACCCACACAGGCCTACACAGCCCTACATAAGCCTACATAAACCTACGCAAGCCTACACTAGCCTACATAAGCCTACATAAGCCTACATTACCTTACACAGACCTACATAAGCCTACATAGCCATACATAAGCCTACATTAGCCTACACAGGACTACACAGATCTACATAAGCCTACATAGCCATACATAAGCCTACACAGCCATACATAAGCCTACATAAACCTAAACAAGCCTACATTAGCCTACACAGGCCTACACTGACTTACATAAGCCTACATAGCCATACATTAACTTACATAAGCCTACATTTGCCTACACTAGCCTAAACAGGACTACACAGACCTACATAAGCCTACACAGACCTACCTAACCCTACATTAGCCTATATGAGCCTACACAGCCATACATAAGCCTACATAAACCTACACAAGCCTACACTAGCCTACATAAGCCTACATTACCCTACACAGACCTACAGAAGCCTACATAGCCATACATAAGCCTACACAGCCATACATAAGCCTACATAAACCTAAACAAGCCTACATAAGCCTACACTAGCCTACATAAGCCTACATTAGCCTACACAGGACTACACAGACCTATATAAACCTACATTAGCCTACAAATGCCTACACAAGCCTACATTAGCCTACAAAGGCCTACACAGACCTACATAAACCTACATAAACCTACACAAGCCTACATTAGCCTACACAGGCCTAGACAGCCATGCATAAGCCTACATTAGCCTACACAGACCTACATAAGCCTACATTAGCCAACACTGAACTACATAAGCCTACATTAACCTACACAAAACCTACACAAGCCTACACAGACCCACACAAGCCTACATAGCCATACACATGCCTACAAAAGCCTACATAACCCACAACCCTACACAGACCTACATAAGCCTTCATTAGCCTACACAGGACTACATAAGCCCACACAGACCTACTTAAGCCCACACAAGTCTACATTACCGTAAACAACCCTAAACAGAACTACACAGGATTACATAGCCATAAATAACCCTACACAGTTGCACATAAGCCCACATAGCCATAACTATAGCCGGTGCCAACCACAGGCTTGCTGTAGGGATTGTAATCTGTTTGCACCAAATGATTCAAGACACCAAGTGAAGATAACAATCTGAAGCAATTAGTTAACAAATTCCCCTCTTTCGCTGGAAAAAGGACCCGCAACAGGAAGGGAATTTAGAGAGCTGTTCAGCAAGAACAATTTTTGCTGCTACTTTATTTTTGTTCTAATTTGCGTATTTTATTTTGCTTATGGAGGCTTATGTATGGCAATGTAGGCTTCCGTAGCTTAGTGTAGGCCTGTGTAGGATACTGTAGGCTTGTTTAGGTTTATGTAGACTTATGTATCACTGTGTAGGCTTATATAGGCTAATGTAGGCTTATGTATGGCTATGTAGGCTTATGTAGGCTAATGTATGGCTTTGTAGGCTTATGTAGGTCTGTGCAGTCCTGTGTAGGCTAATGTAGGCTTATGTAGGCTAGTGTAGGCAAATGTAGGCTTATGTAGGTTAATGTATGGCTATGTAGGCTTATGTAGGTCAGTGTAGGCCTGTGTAGGCTAATGTAGGCTTGTGTAGGTTTATGTAGGCTTATGTATGGCTGTGTAGGCTTATATAGGCTAATGTAGGGTTATGTATGGCTATGGAGGCTTATGTATGGCTGTGTAGGCTTATGTAGGTCTGTGTAGTCCTGTTTAGGCTAGTGTAGGCAAATGAAGGCTTATGTAGGTTAATGTATGGCCACGTAGGCTTATGTAGGTCAGTGTAGGCCTGTGTAGGCTAATGTAGGCTTGTGTAGGTTCATGTAGGTTTATGTATGGCTGTGTAGGCTTATATAGGCTAATGTAGGCTTATGTATGGCTATGTAGGCTTATGTAGGTCAGTGTAGGCCTTGGACTACATAAGCCTACATTAGCCTACACAGGCCTACACAAGCCTACACAAGCCTACATAGTCATACATTAACCTACACAAGCCTACATAAACCTACACAAGCCTACACAGACCCACACAAGCCTACATAGCCATACACATGCCTACAAAAGCCTACACATCCCACAACCCTACACAGACCTACATAAGCCTTCATTAGCCTACACAGGACTACATAAGCCCACACAGACCTACTTAAGCCCACACAGAACAACATAAGCATATGTAGCTACACACAATGTTACACAGGCCTACACAAGCCTACATTACCGTAAACAACCCTAAACAGAACTACACAAGATTACATAGCCATAAATAACCCTACACAGTTGTACATAAGCCCACATCGCCATACACAATCCTACACTATCCTAAACAGGCCTAGGTAGCCATGCACAACCCTACACAGGTCTACATAAGCCTTCATAGCCATACGCAACCCTACATGGCAATACACAATCCTACAAGGTCCTAAATAATCCCACATACCCATAGTCAGCCGTATACACAGAATTAATAGACAGTTTTGCATCAATGGTAACGCAAAAATCATGGTATTAAGTGCCAACTTGAAGGTCCTGTTTTCAAGGTTTTATGATTTTGTTTTGAAGCTGGTGGTTTAAAAAAATGCCATGCAACTTACAAACCCTGCAAGGCACATATCATACATAGTTTGCATTCCTTGCTGAATTTCAATTGGAATATTCCTCTAAGCATTACAGAATGAGTGAATTATCTAAGCAGTGGTTTGAATCTTGATAGCTAAACACAAGGTTCCAACTGCAAGATTGCAAAGCAAGATTCCAAAACCACATTGGGATTGATTATTTAAAAAAATTCGTAAACTTTTCCATGGTGATAGGGGAGACGGGTTAGAGGATGTAACAGACAACGATGACAGAGAGAGCTCTAACAAGGTGTATGCTTTAAATAAAGCCTTTATTAAACTCCCTCTATTAACTCTGATTAAACAGTAACAAATAGTATATAGTATAGTATAGTTTTCTACTTCTCTCAATTCAATTTTATTTTGCAGGTTTGAAGTCTGATTAGCAATTTGCATAAATGGCACTTTGAATATATATCTTATTACATATTTGAATAACAAAAATTATTAATACTTATACATCTTACGCATCATGCGTATGAAAATTATAATAAATCGTTTGTTTACAAAGCATCAACACTAGCTTGCTTCTCATGTAACTCAATAAAGATTACTTGCCCAAGATTGCTATTTTGTTTCCGAGCAAATCACGCTTAACATAAAACCTTGAAACGAAACGAAATTACATAGTTTGTGCGTTTTACTTTACTTGCAAACAGATCCGAACGATAAGCTTGCTTCAACTGAATTGCGTGATAGCCATCCATTATCTTGAATACCAAAGACACCCTTGATTAATAAAAAATATTGCCTTTTGTCTCAGCCAATTCACTTTCAATAACAGTGCCCTAGAAGGAGGAAACGTTATTTGCAGAAATAGTTTTCTTTTGCACCTTTTTTGTAATCCTGTATAGGCCTGTGTATGGGTTGTGTATGGCCAGAAAAAGACTTGTGCAGTCCTGTGTAGGCTAATGTAGGCTTATGTAGGTCTGTGTAGGCTTGTGTAGGCTTGTGTAAGCTAATGTGGCCATAAGTAGGTCTGTGTAGGCCTGTGTAGGCTTATGTATGGCTATATAGGCTTGTGTAGGTCTGTGTAGGCCTGTGTAAGGTAATTTAGGCTTATGTATGGCTGTGTAGGCTGATATAGGCTTGTGTAGGCTTATGTATGGCTGTGTAGGCTGATATAGGCTTGTGTAGGCTAATGTAGGCTAATGTAGGCTTATGTATGGCTGTGTAGGCTGATGTATGCTAATGTAGGCTTATGTAGGGTAATGTAGGTTTATGTAGGCTAATGTAGGCTTACGTATGACTATGTAGGCCTGTGTAGGCTTTTGTATGGCTATGTAGATTGATGTAGGTCTGTGTAGTCCTGTGAAGGCTTATGTAGGCTTATGTAGGCTAGTGTAGGCTAATGTAGGCTAATGTATGGCTATGTAGGCTAATGTAGGCTTATGTAGGCTTATGTATGCTTATTTATGGCTGTGTAGGCTTACATAAGTCTGTATAGGTCTGTATATGTATGGGTATGTACAATAATGTAGGTCTGTGTAGGCCTGTGTAGGCTTATGTATGGTTGTGTAGGGTAATGTAACCCTATGTAGGCTAGTGTAGGCTAATGTAGGCTAATGTAGACTAGTGTAGGCTAATGTAGGCTTATATAGGCTAATGTAGGCTTATATAGGTTTATGTATGAGTATATAGGCTTATGTATGGCTGTGTAGGCTTATATCAGTCTGTTTAGCTCTGTGTATGCTTATGTATGGGTATGTATGCTGATGTAGGTCTGTGTAGGCTTATGTATGCTAATGTAGGCTTATGTATGGCTATGTAGGCTGATGTAGGTCTTTGTTGGTTTATGTATGGCTGTGTAGGCTTATGTAGGTCTGTGTAGCCCTGTGTAGGCTAATATAGGCTTGTGTAGGCTACTGTAGGCTACTGTAGGCTTGTGTAAGCTAATGTAGGCTAATGTACGGCTATGTAGGCTAAGGTAGGCTTATGTAGGCTCATGTATGGGTATCTAGGCTTATGTATGGCTGTGTAGGCTTATGTAGGCTAATGTAGGCCTATGTAGACCTGTGTAGGCCTGTATAGGCTAATGTAGGCTTGTGTAGGCTAGTGTAGGCTAATGTAGGCTTATGTAGGTCTGTGTAGGCCTGTGTAGGCTAATGGAGGGTTATGTAGGCTTGTGTAGGCTAATGTATGACTGTGTAGGTTTATGTATGGCTGTGTAGGCTTATGTTGGTTTGTGGAGGCCTGTGTAGGGTTATGTATGTTTGTGTAGGCTAATGTAGGCTTATGTATGGCTATGTAGGCTAATGTAGCTTTATGTATGGCTATGTAGGCTAATGCAGGCTTGTGTAGGTTTATGTAGGCTTATGTAGGCCTGTGTAGGCCTGCATAGGCTAATGTAGGGTTATGTAGGCTTGTGTAGGCTAATGTAGGTTTATGTAGACAAGTGTAGGCTAATGTGGGCCTATGTAGACCTGTGTAGGCCTGTATAGGCTAATGTAGGCTTGTGTAGGCTAGTGTAGGCTAATGTAGGCTTGTCTAGGTTTATGTAGGCTTATGTAGGTCTGTTTAGGCCTGTGTAGGCTAATGTAGGGTTATGTAGGCTTGTGTAGGCTAATGTAGCCTTGTGTAGGTTTATGTATGGCTGTGTAGGCTTATGTTGGTTTGTGGAGGCCTGTGTAGGGTTATGTATGTTTGTGTAGGGTAATGTAGGCTTATGTAGGCTAATGTAGGCTAATGTAGGCTTATGTATGGCTATGTTAAGGCTAATGTAGGCTTGTGTAGGGTTATGTAGGCTTATGTAGGTCTGTGTAGGCCTGTGTAGGCTATTGTAGGGTTATGTAGGTTTGTGTAGGCTAATGTAGCCTTGTGTAGGTTTATGTAGGCTTATGTATGGTTGTGTAGCCTTATGTAGACTGATGTCGGCTTGTGTAGGTCTGTGTAGGTTAATGTAGGGTTATGGATGGCTATGTGGGCTTATGTATGGCTGTGTAGGGCAGTGTAGGCTAATGTAGTTTTATGTAGGCTTATGTAGTTTTATGTAGGCTTATGTAGGTCTCTGTAGGCTAATGTAGGTTTATGTAGATAAGTGTAGGCTAATGTAGGCTTATTTAGGGTAATGTAGGGTTATTTAGGCTAATGTCGGCTTGTGTAGGCTAATGTATGGCTGTGTAGGCCAGTATAGGCTTACGTATGGCTGTGTGGGGTTATATAGGCCTGTGGGCCTATGCAGACATATGTTGGTTTATGCAGGCTTTTGTGGGCGTTGAGGAGCGGTCAGCGGTTAACTTCTAAAAGGCTCGGAGCAGTTCCTGCAATTAACGGCTAGACACACAACCCTCCATAGCCATACAAAGCCCTACACAACCCTACATTGCACTACATAACCTTAAATTGCCACACAGCGGAGCCATACACAGCATTGCCCAGCACTACTCAATATTACACAGCCCTACCAGAATAACGACCTCTGGCTGGTTCCGAACCAGGAAGTCCGCGAATCACGGACTTCCGGCTCGCCTGCGCAATCTCACAAATTTGAAACAATTACTGTGAACGATTCCTAAAATAGACCCCCACTGCGGCTGAGCGTACATTGGACAGGCCAGAGGTCATTATTCTTGGTGCTGACCGAAAGAATCGCGGCCTCTGAGCAGTTTTGGGACGAGAATGCTTGCGAGCGCGCGGGAAAGATAAAGTGAATTCTGTACTCTGATTGGCTACTCGAGCTGGCAAGATAGGGCGATCTTACTTCGAGCGGACTCACAACATTCGTAACTTTTGGACAATGTCGTCAAAGGAGTCGCAAAAGGCGGCAAAAGACAGTATAAACAAAGAAAACAGACGAGTTTCATGAATTTATTTTGCAACAGAAACCGGAAAATACAAGCATTAAAACACAAAGTAATGCGAAACGAGAAGAAAGAAGAATAGCCATAAAATAATTCCTTTATTGACCAGACTTGTTGGTCAAGGTGGCTGGATATTGCCTCGTTCTTTTTTTGTGTTTTCAGGACGAAGACGAAGTCAAAGTCCATAAAAACGCAAAAAGAAAAAAAAGGAAAGAAAGAAAGAAAGAAAGAACTCGGCCAACATCCAGCCACCTTGACCTCACGCTTGGTCAATGACGCATATTTATAATGTAGTGTGCATTTAACAATTATTCCACGAGTGAGCGTTACGTATTATGTCTCGATCAATTCCAAGAGCGCCTATCAACCCCCCCCCCCGGCAAACCCCGGGCATTTGATGAGAGTTTGGCTCCGTATGGTGGGAAATTTAACTATCGTGAAGGGCGACAAGCTGGAGGATTACGTAATTCATTCCCTGAGCAATTTGCTCTAGAGCCTCTCTGGTTTCAGTTGCTGAAAAGAATGCTTTTTGAAGAGTTTGGAGCGGTGACAAAGAGATTCGAAAAGCGCTGACAGCACAACTTGACGCTTTGTGAAGCCTTCCCGATGGGGTATTTCACCGTGACAACTGGCAACATCGTGGGGAATTTGACCAAATTTTTTCTAAAAAATCAAATGCCCGGGGGTTTGCCCGGGGGGGGATAGGAGCTCTATAATTATCTCATATCCAATGAGCGCGAGTGGAATAACTATTTTATTTAAAACGCCCACAAAATACAGATGAATCTTTAATTTTTACTGCTAATTTAGAACTGACGCGTGTGCTTACCATATTATGTAGAGCGTGGTATGTTGACCTTACTAGACCCTAGCTCCACTTTTGACACCATTGATCATGGCATCATGGCTCAGATATTGGAAGACGAGTTTGGTGTTACCGACCGCTCTCTGTTGGATTAAGTCCTTCCTTGCTGCTAGGAGGCAGCGTGTAACTGTTGAAGGACGAAAGTCTCAGGACTTTGATGTCACAAGTGGAGTTCCTCAGGGTAGCTGCTTGGGACCGATACTTTTCTTATT
>BLFK01000871.1:436732-446732 GCA_014634185.1 Astreopora myriophthalma
GTGGCCGCTCCCGAACGCGGGAAGTAGGCTGATCTAACCCCATGTTCAAGTCCCGTCGGAGCGCATTTCGCATACAGCTATGGCTGATTTAAGCAATAGAGGACTTTTTCCGTGTAGGGGTTGGGAGAATTCGAGACTGTTATGCAAACCCGAGACGCAGCGAGGGTTTGCATAACTGTCGAGAATTCTCCCAACCCCTCGAGTGTTTACATGAGGCTACGTAAACACGGAAAAAAGTCCTCTATTGCTTTTACAAAATATTTCTCACAAATAATTCGACAAATGAAGGAAAATGCTGTTTGTTTTACTTCTTGATTGAAACAGGTTTTCTCGATACACGCTCATGTTTCCTACCAGCCAATCAAAACGCGCGTTTGACAACACAACCAATCAAAATTCGTGTGATGTCACAACCGTGTTTACGTACTCTCATCTAAACATACCTATTGACCAATGAGAGCGCGCGTACTATCCTAATTATTTTATAAAGGCTTATAGGGAGCCACCAGCTCGCAATGGCCTTTCCCCTTAGAAATGGGCTTGAAAATGAGTCTTGTGAGTCAGGGAGTATCTGAAACTGTCTAAATAATTCCTGATCAATTTGACGCTCATCCTGCTTACTTTTATGGCCTTGAAACCTTTGTCGCACTGAGATAATATCGCTGCTTTAAGCTTAATTCCAGACCCCAATTCTTTCCACTTGCAGAGTGCATGATGATACTGAAAGGAAGTGCTGTCTGCCTTGGAAGAGAGGACTGTTTTTCAGTCCGTCTGCCAGACCTCTAATACAGTCATCTCCCGGCCGGTGTGTCCTGGCTGGTTCATTAAAAAAAATCGACAAAATGTCCTTTAAACCATCCAAGATACACCAAGGTACATTACAGTAAAGGTAAAAATACTTTGTTTCGTATTATTTTGGCTTTTGACTGCCCAAGACACTTGAAGAAACCACAAAATAATGATGAATACCATTTTATTGTGTTTTATATACCCTACGTATATACCACAAATAACTACAGCTTCAAATCCGTAATAACGCCACGTCTCACATACTACGATTGGGCTTACTGTGATTGACAGGCGGGAGCTGGAGCCAAACAATTAACATGGTTCTTGGTTTCGTAATGTGCACGTTGATGAGCTCTGTCAAGAAGCCAGCTCAGCAAAAATTCAAAAGAAAAAACACAGCTTTTCCGGCTTAAGCTTTCTACATCGGGCGAGGAAATTGTCGAAGTTAATAATCTAAGGAAGAACCATACAGGAGGTATCTGTTTGTCGTACAACACAATTTAATAATGTTAATGAATCGAAGAAAACATCTGTAGCAGTCAGCGACAGTTGCAGGACTGAATCTATTCTTTGAAGCCGCATTGCCACCTAACTAAGAGAAGAAAGGGCGCAGAGACGTTAACAAAACAGGGGGGTGCGGGAAACGGAATCTCCGAAGGGGAAACCAAGGGCACTGGAACCGGGAACTTCATCCCCCCCCCCCCGCCAACCCCCAAGCCAATTAAGAGAAGTTCGCAACTGCATCCAAATCCAACTTTATTGGCCACTACAAAGTGTAACGAGATTATTAGCAAAAAAAAGCCCGAAGGACACAAAACTTATTTCCAAATCATGAATTTCAGCATGAGACAACTATACCTTTTCACTTTTTTTTTCCTTGTTTCTTTATTCTGGATGCCAGGGGTTCTGCTCCTTGTGCCAATACTGGCATGAAAAGCGAAGGTTTTAAAAGCAACAAAGAAACCCTGCGTATTTCTCGAGCGCTTTGCCCTCATTACTCGTTAAAAGTTGCGCTGAGAACGAAATAACCTCAAGCACCCAGGGTATTTCTTCTTAGCTTAGTTCCCATAATCTGCCAGTAAATCTAAATATACATTGTAATATGTAGACTACCAGAAGATCTAGCAAAAGATAATCACCCTGAGAGTAAAATTTTACGTGATACCAACTTAAGTGTTAGTGTACTTTCCTAACATGACTGTTCAAATATGCAATAACATTAATAATAATATTAATAACAATAATCATAGTAATAATAATATAATTATAACCTCTTCTATAATACAATTCCTTCGATAGCTAGAGACATAGAATCCGTTACTAATACAACCGATAACATACTTGAAACAGCCAAAATCATTCCAAGACGAACTGCAAAATCCGTTGTAGAGAAGAGTATCAGGCCTTAGCTCAACTTGTCTTCTTTTCATGCAACTTGTCTACCAGGCAGTGTCTCGTGCAACTTGACACAAGTTCCAAAAAACATCGCAGGGTGTAACAGCGCCTTATGAGTTAACTCTATTTTGCACTTTGTTATAAATATTAATAACAACAAAACCACAAGTTTAAAAAACTACATTCACTGCATTATAACCGAGATCCAGTGAACCAATGAGAAAGCGAGAAATGCATTGTCCCAGGTTGAGAAATTGAATAAACACTGGTGTACTGTAAACATAAATTAACAGAAATCAGAAGGTTTTACACCAACAACCAGGTGACAATACATCATTCATAGCTTCTCAGATTATTGGGAGAATCCAAACCAGTGTGGATCATTACACAGGGTCAGTTAACCACAGCATCTACCCTGAATGATAAGAAGCTGTATACGCCACAACTGCAAAACCAACTAGCAATCTTGGCACTTAGGACTGAGTAATCCCAATCGCATGCCCTAACAGAAGGGATTCAAGTACAAAACTGCCCAAAGCTTTATTAATGAGTCCACTTTGGCTGTCCAAGAAAATTAGTCACATTTCAAATAGCTCAGTTTAAGCACATGTGACAATAATTATTATTTTAGTCCTGGCATCCTGACATTTGAAGCCTTTTCTTGGGATGCTGTTCCCTCTTGCAAGCTTGCTTGCCAAAGAACCTCAAAGGCTTAAAACTGGTGATTGAGGCTATTGAGTGCCAATCATCACTACAAGAGGCATAACCTATATTGTATGGCATTTCAGTTACAAATTAAATATTCATCAGGTGAACTGGCTG
This sequence comes from Astreopora myriophthalma, assembly GCA_014634185.1. Classification (NCBI taxonomy): domain Eukaryota; kingdom Metazoa; phylum Cnidaria; class Anthozoa; order Scleractinia; family Acroporidae; genus Astreopora; species Astreopora myriophthalma. Next base: position 439,739 of record BLFK01000871.1, read on the forward strand.
AGATAGTCGGTTGTGATTGATCAAGAAACAAGTCATTTGCTTGCCTGCCTTAGAATAGTAAATTACTGATTTCGCACTAGATCCATATAAATAATTTATTTTGCAAAGCCCCGTTGGGGGGGGGGGGGAGTCCCNNGGGGGGGGGGGGGTAGTCCCCTATATAAGCTTGGTAGATATGTGCCACCCCAAAGGGTTTGGTTTTCGAGCCATCTTGGTCTGAAAACAGTACAGATTTTGATCATTGTAGTCTGAAATCGGGTATGGTTTTCACAGGAACCAAAAGAGCAAATAAACGTTTTTTCTTTTCAACTCCAAATGATTAATAAAGAAAGAGAGGTAATCAAAATGTATCATGTGAGCAAAATTTCACCAATTCTTGGCTTCTGCCTGGGACTAACAGGTCTGAAAATGGGCATGGATTTTACAGGTCAGGTCTTAAAGTGGGTATATTTTAGAGGCCAGGTCTGAAAATGGGTGTGGAAAATGGCATGTTTTCATCTGGTCAGTATTTGGAGAATGGGGCAGCACACCCACACCAAGAATTCTGAGGAGATTCCTAATAGAGTATTCACTAACAGCAGAGACAATACCCACCCAAAATAATTTAATGCTGCAATTAATAAAATAGTATCTCCAGCAGGGCTCGAAGTTAACTTTTTAGCCCACTAGCAATGTTTTGCTAGTGAGATTTTTTTCCTACTAGCAAACAGGTAAAACCACTAGCAAATTCTTGATGAAGTTGCTTTCCCTTTGAAAAATATCTGACTAATTGATTAGATTTGATGAAAATTTCTAGTAGAAAGCAATGAAAGCTGTTTTGAAATCCCAAATAACACATGAATGAGCAGACGGATGGCACATAGACTCGGTGAAATACTACTGACAAGTGGGAGACAAAACATGCTCTTCTCTCAGCGCCTGCCATTTGTCTCAGATGTCCTCCGTACATACCTTCTTGCATTCAAACAGCTTTCTTGAAATTTTTTGGTGATATGGATGTTTCTAACTTGCAAGCATTTGCTAGTGGACATTTTTTCCACTTGTAGGTTATCAAAAAGAATTGCAGTTTGCGGGTTTGTGAGCATTAATTTCGAGCCCTGTCCAGTTAAACTGATTTAATTTACAACAGTGAACCTTACATTGTGCATGCAAAACTATGCCCCTAACAATGGATGAGCATATTGATAGATGCCACATGTAGATAACTTGAAGCTAAAAGTGAGAGAAAAAGAACAGCATGAGTAATAACATTTTAACCACATGGGCATAAAGTGTCTCTTAGTGACACTAAAATGGGGGGAGATGATGAGTTTTAAGCCTGGTAGGAGAATAGTGAAGATTATTTATGTTTCTGTGGTGACATGCCATGATCTGCAAAGAGTTGGAGCACTCCTAACAGGAATCGAACCTATGACCTTCCAATTGCCAATTAATTGGATGCTCTACCACTGAGCTAAAGCCAGCCATCAAATTAGGTTTTGGTCACAAACATTCCACACCCTGCCTGCTGGGACTGAAGAGTATGCCCTTGTGGTCAATGAAGTCACTATATTTCAAGCATCTGTAAAGACGTTGTTGTCCTGAGTAGTTCCAATTAGCAGCGAAAAAAAAAAAGCATTCATTTCTAACAGTGATGTAAGGTAATACCTAAAAGGCAGTACGTTTAGCTACAACCACCTGCAAAAATAGGGAGCTCACGAAACGATGACGATGACGGCTACAAGGACATCATTTAAAAATACAAGTTTGCATTATTAGTATCACTACGCAAATATTTCATGTCATTCCGCAGTTAAAATGTATAGTAACTGTTGAGGAATTAAACTGGTATGAGCGGGTTAGAAGGGTAGAGAGAAAACTGAAAATTCCTCATCATATGCTAACAACCTCCACAGAACCTTAAATTTGGTCATTTCATGTCACTATTTAGGAGATGACGCCAGAGAAATGTACCAAACCGTAAAACGCATGTGCCAAGTGTGCAGAGAGGGCAGAGCCATTGTGTTTGCTCACTCAACCGATTGTTTTGTCACATCCTCCTTGCCGTCGACACCATCCTTTTGTAAGGTCCCTAATACTTGCAACACCACCTGTTACTTGGGCTTCAATGACTCCCCATGATGTTCAGCCCCCCCCCCTTCGCCCCTTATCAAAGTTGCTAGCAATGCAAGACCATGCTGAAAACGTGGACAAACATCTTTGAATGGGGGAGAGGAAGGGGGTGTCCCATAGGTAAGAAAGGCTGCGGTTTTCACTCAGTGTCTCAACAATTTTGCAACTGACTGTTTCCACATGAAAACACCTACCGTCCATCACTCATTTGTATCTGTGTGGATACAAGTCCTTGAGAGCTTTCTTGGCTTCAGGTACACCTTTGTCTGCGGCCATTTTGAGAAGTGGTTCTACCTCACTGATAATTAACACCAGAACATGCTAAGAACTCAACTCACAAAGTTTCTCGTTAAGAATACTCATTAAAGTAGTCACCCTCATAATTAAATAAAAATGATGGATCCATCTATGATGACACAGGCATTATTTTCCAAACTACCAATCAAAAACCATGTGTACCAAAAGCATGTAGATTTACAAACAAGCATCAAGGCTTCCATCTGTTTAGCAGTTGTTACATCTAGTGCGACAAGATTTGAAAACTGCATGATTTACTTCAAACATTTATGAATCAAATTAAAGGACAGTATGTAAACAATACGATCTCTTCATGAACAGGTCCTGGACAAGCTTTGGAACTGCATTGGTAATCACTAAATAGTAGCTCAATCTTAAATGAATTCAGCATTGACCTGTAAAGATGTTAATTTAGGGAGTCAACACTGCTACATCGTTTACTGATCATGGACATTTTATTTCTTTAAATATTATGGCTGTTTCGCCATGTTCTGCCAGTTTCTAACACAATTTTCATGATTATATATCTGTGCCCTGTTGTAGCATTGTGTGATGCTGATCTTCTGATTAGCCATTTCAACAGACTTGACTTGGATGGTGCTAACAGACAGAATTGGTTAACATGAATATTTGCTGAACAAACACAATTTAACCTTTACTGGAATCTTTATTGGACACAGACTCCTATTTAATTTTATTCCTATAGATGGTTTTCACAGTGACGTCATCAAATTGTAACATCATAATCGCAAGGCCTTCTGAGTTTTTATCTATATGAGGTTGAAGATGACCTACAAATAAATAATTTACCAAGCTTCCAGTTCCGTAACGTCCTTAGTTTAATTAATAGAGCATTTTGAATTTTCGAATTGTCACCTTGCGTGACACCATGATACAAGGATGTTTGGTTGAAAAAAATGTCTCTCTCTATGATTCTCAGCAGTTTGAACCTTTCAAGTATATTAGGGGCTGTGTTCATACATATGTATTTTATCTCATGAGTGAAAGTAAGCACTTTAATCGAAAAGTGAACTCCAGATGTTTTTGTTGATTACCAACATGGCGGCTCCATACAAAACTATATTAAGTTGTGTAAAACGCTTTGGCAAATAACTCGGAAACAACGAACCGAACAGACCTGAGAATTGAAGAGGTAGTTTACATATTTTTCTTCTACAACACTTCAATTTCTTGGCTTTTTTCATCGAACGGTTTTGAATCTATTTTTTTGTTGCGTGACAGTGAAAATGATCTACTCTGTGCTATTGGGCACACCTCAAATGCTTTTTAAGTGAACTTATTTTTACCTACAACATCCCCTACATAGATGCCAGGAAACTATGTATTTCTATATCTGTTGACCAGTAGCTCAGTTGGTACAGCACTGGATGCTGTAGCTTTTGGGTTCAAAGCCCCACCTGACCAACCTTCGGGATCTCTATGTAACTGAGAAGTTGCTGCTTTTGTGTTCTCCATACAGAGGATAAACCACAGGCCCCTTCGAAAATCTCAAAAAACTTGTGTGGGACTTGAAAGAACTCACACAGTGTTTGAAAAGAGGAAGTCTGGAGGTCTATCTCTCACTTTGTTCTGAAAAGGGATTCTACTGACCATTCAAATGAGAGTGTGAGCTGTGAAGTGTTCCTAGGTGGAGATCTTATTGTAAGATCACTTTCCATTTGACAGAACTGACCGGTGAGACCAGGCATTTGGAAGGGCCAACTCTACAACAGTCCTTCAAAATAACACACTTCGAGATGATACACACTCCTCCATAAAGAATGTAAGGGATTATCATGCAACTACTCCTTCAAACTGTTGCCTTTTCCTTGCAAACTGACCAGTCTGGCCAGTCAGTTCGGCAAGATTTCCGTACAGGTCCCTACTTCATTATGCATGCATATTCCTTGCAAAACTCTATTCACATGCATTCTTTTTGGAAGAGAATTAGAAGGAAAATACATGTATAATTAACGTAGGGAGCTTAACAGAAATCTTTCCATCAGTTCTAACAAATGAAAAGAGCCCTAAGAATCTTGTAAGAATGCAATTAAGATTAAGTGCATTTGAGCACATACCCATGAGGACCAGCTGTGAACACAAATTTTAGCTACTATCAGACTTACTGTTCCTCGACATCTGTGTCATAGCCTTGCAAATGTCCAGCAACGAGATTGTAAGCTCCATGTCCATGCCCATTCTTTGCCGCCTCTCTACAAGTAACCATGACAGCACACTGTTAAAAGCGTCAGATATAAGCATAATTTCTGGCAACCATTTCAAAGTAATCATCAAGTGAGATGTAATATGGGGATACATAACTATGAAAATAGTTGTAGAAACTATTTGTAACTTGTTCAGATGTGTCATGGAGATAGTTGAAGAGTTTACGAAGAGGTTTCCAAAGATTCCTATTTTTCATGAAAGCCATGGCCAGAATCCAGAGAAAAAGAAGGCCAAGTACCCTATGAACCAGAACCTACCAATACCATCTTAATTTTTCCCCCTTTCTGTATTAACTTCATTTGTGGCCAATAACCTGTGGGAATCTTCTCCTGTTCTTGATCAATGCTCTTATCATTGACAAAATTTTCTAGAAATGGAATCATTTTTATGATAAAAAATAAAGGGGCAGTGTCATTTTTAGTAGGGCATCAAAAAACCAAAGAGAACTTTTTGGACGATGGCAAGATAATGGCTAAAATTCCTTTACAAGGCTATTGCAATGTAAAGAAACTGTTTACAGATGTTTTCAGTGGCAGTATGACCAAGATACAGATGGGTTTAAACTTGAAAATGTCAGGCTTTCCTCTTGAAAAAAAAAAAACAAACAAACAGTTGTAACATATTTCAGGTCATTCTTTTGATCTTAGATTTACTTTATTTATAGTCACTGAGAAACTAGTCAAAGGTTAACAAAGTCCTTAAAGAAAGAAATGATTATGAAGTGCGAGTTAGAAATGAACTGAAGAAATGATCCTCACACTTTCTGGACAATTTAAGCAATTGTCTCATGTATGCACTTGAAAAATTCAATTGACTTCAACGGGATTCGAACCCACGACCTCTGCGATGCCGGTGCAGTGCTCTTACCAACTGAGCTATGAAGCCACACAGTTGAGAGAAGGTCAATTTGTTGGGCTCATGCGTGTTTTCCTGTGAAACCACTGTCCAGAAAGTGTGAGGATCATTTCTTCAGTTCATTTCTAACCGGCACTTCATAATCATTTCTTTCATTCATCATTCCTTTCACAGGAAAACACGCATGAGCCCAACAAATTGACCTGCTCTCAACTGTGTGGCTTCATAGCTCAGTTGGTAAGAGCACTGCACCAGCGTTGCAGAGATCGTGGGTTTGAATCCCGTTGGAGTCACTTGAATTTTTCAAGTGCATAAATGAGACAATTGCTTAAATTGTCCAGAAAGTGTGAGGATCATTTCTTCAGTTCATAAAGCCCTTAGAGTTTATATCTACTGAATTTTATATCTACTGAATTTTACCAAAATCATGATATTCCCCATGACGCTGCCTGTGTAAACAAGCCAGGGGACTTGTGGGGCAGCATACAGGAAAACAAAATAAGTCCAAGTTAAACCATGATTCAACCTTATGGCAAAAATAGCAAATACCAACCTGAACCAATAAAATGCCATTTTTTCATCCTTTGGAACTCCATGTCCTAAAATATAAAATACTAGTGAGCTTAAGAAACAACAACATGGCTGTCCTTGACCTCAAAATACCCCTAAGTCTCACATGAACTGTAAAGAAAATTAGTTCACACCATAGTTAGTTTGCAAAGAACACAGATCAAAGTAGGTCTATTGTTGCAGTGTTTTTGTAAGCACTTCCTGTTTCTTGAGTACTAAATTTGTAAGAAGAAAATGTATTTTATGAACCAACACCACCATGTTGTAAGCTAGCCTGTATGCTGTTGATGAAGTCATGTTAAGTATTGTATTGTACGTAAAGGTACTGTAATTTATTGTTATTTTTAAGTATTCTTTGAAAAGTACTGTTGTGAGGTCTTGTTAAGTTTATTAAAAGTTTAAAAAAAATTTGGCTAGGAAACTCATCACTGAGGAAAAAATTCTGACTTCAGAGCAAATATGTATCATTGATCCTTCAATTCTCGCAAGCTCATTGAGAAGTCGTTCTAGTCTGGCACAAAAAAACAAAAAATTCGAGGTGCCTTATTTGCCTCCCCACTAACATCTATCTGTCAGACCAATGACCCCACAACCTCCAAAGATATGCACACATTTTATTGAAACATTTAACACTAATCCAAACATTGTATCAAGAAAAACGAGCACGGTCCCTTACCATTCAGGTATTTATGAGCAACATGATGCTGTGCATGTGAAACTCCAACGTTCGCGTAGGCATTTAGAACGTGAAAATGAAGATGATCCATGTAGTAATACATATACAAGAAAAACAACAGCACCCCGACCACCACACAAACCTGCACAGAAGAAAACTTGAGATCAAGCTCTTATAAGCATTTAACACGGCAGATCAAATGAGGCAGACCATTACAACAGTTAGCTGTCATTCAAAATGGTCGGATATCTGGAAGAA
>BLFK01000871.1:451732-483672 GCA_014634185.1 Astreopora myriophthalma
AGGACCTAAACACCACGTGTCATTTTAAAACTCAGTGGTAACACCCACTTTTCAAATTTCTGTGTGCTCAAAATTATGGGTGTTTAGTCAGCTTTAATTCAATTCCTTGAGAGGCCGTAACTGATAGGTAGAATAATTTTTATTTTAATTACTTGGGCGACCTCTTGCAACCATGTAAGTAAACTTAACCAGAGGAAAATCGCGCTAATCAGATTCCTAATTTCTCTCAAGGTCGGATAATCATAATTGTAATTCCGGTCAGGCTTTTGTTTCCTTGTAATATAAACTATTTGTAAATCTCTATCGCAAACTCAGACTATAAAAGCTATTGTTTACTTTGCGTCCTACTAACCTTTATTATTCTAAAGTATCATATTGTTTACTTTGCGTCCTACTAACCTTTATTGTTCTAAAGTATCATATGAAAAACTCGCGGATTCATTAATGAATTTTGAGCAAAAGCTAGTGTACCCCATAGATTACCTTTCTGCAGTTTTTATCGGATGGCTATTTTTTTATTACACTCTGTTCATATATATATATAAAAAAACGACCGACGATGTCAATTCAAATTTTCCTTGACGACCATAAATGCTCATGAACATCCCCATCATTGAAAATTGATCATCATATGCTAATAGACATTATTTTTGACAAACCTATGAGAAATGAACTAAAATTACTTAAATTAATGAGATAGTTGTTGACAATACAAATGAGAGCTGTCACTTGACAAAGGTTATTGCAGTTACATTAAAACTGAGCTAAAAATTGTATCTCGCAATTATTATTATTGTTATTATTAGTTATTCTAGACAAGAATAATACGTTGCTGGCCATAACATCTTTTCAGTTCCGCCGTGATTCAGGTCAGATTTCAGCAGTACAACGAGCTCATCCGGACCAATATCAAACCTATCCCATAAATTTCAAAATGGCCCTGCAGGTAGGGAGATTTATCGCACAATGCGTTTTACTTCTCTCAGGGATAATTGTTGGCTTCCATTTTACCCTATTTCTGCGGAAGAATCAATGCTATTTGATTTATAATAGACAAACTCGACCGACGACTTTGGTTGAAGAACTTGGAGGCCGTAATTTCTTATTTGCTGGTGTTGTGACCGCCGAACAGTTAGTGGCGACTCGAGCTAAAGCAGTTTACAATACATGGGGAAAGAATGTTCCTGGAAAACTAACATTCTTTTCAAGCGGTAAAGCTGGAAAAACGCTTGGTCTGCCGGTTGTGACTTTACCCGGTGTGGATGATACGTATCCGCCGCTGAAAAAGTCTTTAATGATGATTAAGTACATGCACGATTTTCACATCGATGATTACGAGTGGTTTCTGCGAGCAGACGACGATGTGTACGTCCGAAACGACAAATTAGTCCGCTTCTTACATTCATTAAACAGTTCCAGTGATATTCATCTGGGACACGCAGGCATTGGTGCAAAGGAAGAATTAGGAATGCTTAGCCTGAACCCCGGGGATAACTATTGTATCGGGGGCCCGGGGGTGATACTGAGCCGGAGTGTTTTGAGGAAGGTTGCGCCTCATTTGGAATATTGTCTGCAAACAGCGCCGACATCGCACGAAGACATTGAAGTTGGACGATGCATACAGCGTTACACTGGAGTTCCTTGCACCTGGGCTTATGAGGTAGGTTAAGATTTAAGGCGTAAACTCATCGGAAATATTACTCAAGTTCACCAGTTACCTCCATCGGGAACAGATTTTGTACATCTAAAGAACCACGGATGAAAAACACTAACAGTACTAACAGTACTAACAGCAATACATTGTACAAGCCTTAAATTAATCAGGACTTAGCAGTTATTTAGATGTTCGTGGTGTATAATGTTTCGAGGAATCTATTTGCAGTATATTTTCACTGCCTGGAAATCTCTGAGGCTTTATAGGTGGTGTGCACATTACATCGTCGCCACCATGTTCGTCGACGAAAACAGTAGATCTCTCGTTAGCTCCTTTTGTTCGTCATCCAGCCTTTGCACATTTCATTATTATTATCTGTGTCTTTAGAGATTGGTTGCACACCACCTATAATAGTTATCGGCTTATATCGTCTGTGGGTTTTCAGTCAATACACTTAGTTGATGCAACCACAGGGCGCATACACTAGTGAGCTAATTAAGCGAGATTTTATGCTGTATATTTAAGATTCACACTTGTGATTTTTTAATAATATACGTATAGGAAATCGCACGACCTCGAGTACAATTCGGGATTAATAGGTACGAGTGATTTTGAAAGTTCCCAAATCTGCACGAGTCCAATTTGAGAACTTTCAAAATCACGAGTATCTATAAATCCCGAATTGTACCAGAAGGTTGTATGTACTGTCGCACTTTGTAATAATCGTCGCACTTTGTAATACCTGATGCACTTTGTAATGAAATTGTCACACTTTGTAATACCTGTCGCACTTTGTAATAAAAAAGCTGTCACACTTTGTAATAACACTTGTCGCACTTTGTAATAAACTTGAAATAGATGGTCGGAGGACAAGTAAACCCAGTAATAAGTGTCATCATCGACAACAACAACAACGACAATAATAATGATAAGTGTTCACATCAACTTCTGCCTTCATGATCTTTCTAGGGAGGTACAACTCTTTATATGCGGACGACCTCGATAGAGAGAAAGTGTCTGCGCTTATGACAGGGAGAGTCGTTTGAAATGGGAGTTTGTATTGGAATTTCATTTAATTAATTGTTAGTAAAAGTAATTAAAGGTGTCCTTCAGGCGAAACGTGATCGTATAAGCAAAATATTTTCAAAGTTTTACTACTAGCACAGGCAACTAGAAAACCTATGATTTCGTTACCTGCGAGGTATTACTTGAGACATATACAGAGATATTACTTGATTTGTATTTGTTACCATGAATAAGCTATACTGTAAGTCATAAAACCAAATGAAAATCACAATCTCAGAGCACAATCCGGTGCCACAATCAGTGTCATCATCATCATTATTGTCACTATTATTTTCGCACTAAAAAGTTCTTTAAAACATTGCATATCACGTCATTGTGCCACGATGACCACTACTAATGAATGTTGTGGAAATTTCGAATACGCTGGAACCTACATGAAACGGCATCATTCATAATAATCAGAAAATGCGACGTCACAAAGTATGGCCCGGGTAACATAACAAAACTTAAAGAAAATGCGAACACGAAAAGCAAATATTATTACAGTACAATGATACTAACAAAACATATAAGCCTCAGACGTTTTTGTTCAATTTTCATCTTCTATGTAGCTTAGTATCCTACTTAATTGTTTCGCCAATATATGTCCATGATGAGGAACCATCCAAGACCTATATAACGCAGGATGAGCCAAGCATTCGCCCACTTTTTATTTGAAATTATTCGCCTTAATTCAAGCACAACACCGCTTGAAGGCCCAAACATTTTTTGGATTTTTTTGACGCTGACTTTTCCCTCTACACCGAGACTAGAGAAATAAATACGCAGCAGAACCTTCAAAGCCAGCCTTTGGGTTATATCTTGAAAACGAGTATTAACGTTGCATAGTTGGTTATAAACGTGGCATCTGTGATTAGGCCACGAAAAGTTTGAAGAAATTAAGACCTGATCAATGATTATGGTTAGAATTTCATTTGGGAGCCTATCCACGTGACAGGTCAAATCGTCGAAGTGATTGACCATCCCGACGCTGTCATCTCCAACAAAGCGGATCTCCACTGGTACAGGGGATTTGTCTGTAGGCACTGCCGACGCCTCTTCTCTATGTTTCGCGGGCACCACCTCTGCCTCTTGGGAACTTAATGAATCACCACCTTTTTCTTCGTTACATTCGTAACTTTCTGCCAGGTGTGGCTCTTCCTCCGAAACTAAAGTCCCACCTTCGACACAAATATAATGTTCTCCGTGCTGCTCCGAATAGTGTCCCAGCTGCACTCTCGCATAAGATATGCTCGCAGACGGAGAAACCAGCGTGGTGGTGTTATGCCCCAGAGTTGAAACAACTGAAACTTCAATGTTAAAAGGAAAGGAAAGGAAAGGAAAGGAACTTTATTTAAGTGTCTAGTCGTTCTAGCGCTGGAGCACTAATTGGGGACACTGTAAACCGAAATTAACAATTAACTCAAATCAAGTCAAATGTTGGTTTTTGAGGAGATGCAGAGTAGAGAACCAACATACTCAACCCACATATGACGCCGAGTCTGGGAATCGAACCCGGGCCACATTGGTGGGAGGTGAGCGCTCTCACCACTGCGCCATCCCTGCATCCCTAAATACAAGTCTGCAAGTCTGTCTTGTTATACAAGTCTGCTGTCGCTTGTAAAGTTATTTGGTCACCATAGGTACCATCCGTTGTCATTGACTGCAAGTACTGTGACCAAGGCACGCCTGCATATAGTTCTAAAGGAAAGCCTTCGGTGTCAGTTGCATTGTTCTCCAGGTATTTTACAATCTCCTCACAGACTTTTTCCGACGATCGGTGTATACCCAGGCAATTTAACCAAAAACACAGCGCTCCAAACTGACAGTTTCCGTCACCTGGCGGGTTATGCATAAGAGTTATACTCATGTGGGAAAAATCTCGCTCCAAAAAACGATCGCAGGCAGTTAAAGGTATCATCAATTTTTTCCTAAGCTCTCGCTCGCAATCCCTGCTTTTTCTTGCTTGTGTTCCCTGTCTGGCGTTTCCGAATGCTCGTTATGTTTTCCACCGAGATCCAATCTTCAATTTGTTCGTTAGAGTTCGGCGGCACAAATCTTACTTTATATATGTCATGATTCTTTTTACTCTTCTTAACAACGGTGCCTTTCACCACAAAAACATAAAGAACTATTATTATTGTTATAATATTGTTATAATTATCATTATTATTATTATTATTATCATTATTATTGTCGTTGTTGTTGTTGTCGATGATGACACTTACTACTGGGTTTACTTGTCCTCCGACCATCTATTTCAAGTTTATTACAAAGTGCGACAGCTTTTTTATTACAAAGTGCGGCAAGTGTTATTACAAAGTGCGACAGGTACTACAAAGTGTGACAGTTTTATTACAAAGTGCGACAGGTATTACCAAGTTGGACGATTATTACAAAGTGCGACAGCACATCGTACGATTTTTTATTTATAGTACATTCAACAAAATTACGAACTGAGATTTCTTCGTGTTTTTTCGTGTTTGTTCGCGTTTCTTCTGAGATTTCTTCGTGTTGTAGTTGCTTGCTGTTTCTTTTAAGTTTTGAAGCACGCCGTCACTGGAAATTGCGAAGTGACTGTCGGCCATGTTTTTTGTTCACGTTCAAATTTGCCATGTTCAAATTTTGTTCACGTTCAAATTTGCCGCTTATGATTGTGCTTACGCGCCGTTGTCATGGAAACTTGGGATTAACTGTACTGCTCTCGACCAATCAGAATTGAGTAATTTTGTTGAGTGTACTATAAAGCATAAAATCTCACTTAATCAGCTCGCGCAGAAGCTGTGCTTGCGTGTGCAGTACTATCGCGTCAACCATCCCCTCGAAAATCAACTTAACCTGACTCCACAATTTCGTTGTTGATTTTCAGACGAGAACCCTTTTCTTTCACCACTACAAGGAAAAGGAACAAATATTTTACGGTGATCTCAACACGAAGGTCATTCGCGACGCCATCACACTCCACCCGATTAAAGAACCTGCCTACATGTACCGCTTACACTCGCATTTCATGGGCGAACGGATTCAACATTTACAACATGAGGCTGTTAAGATGCAACGTGTTTTAAAAAACATGGATCAAGTTATTCAAGCTAAACTCCCTAACTCTCACTCTGATCCTAACCTTCAGGATACAAGAAATTTTCAGCATCAACTACCTAATAATAGCACTAAACGATGGAACATGTTCACTTCAAATTCGTTCTACTTTGATGACACGTTGCGGACTCCCAGAACTGGCATTCGCGGAGCTCTAAAGATTGAATTGAGAAATGTCCTAGAGACAAACAAGGGACTTTTAAGAGACGAAGCCAAAAGAATCGGAGACGGTCATATGTATCTCCAAAAGGTAAATTACGGTTACAGACGTTTTCATCCATTGTACGGCGTTCAACATATGATGCAACTAACAGTAAAGACGGAAAAGAATATTCGTTACGAGAAGACTGGAAAAAACAAGAAAATCACAACTTTCCAAGACAGATCGTTTCATACCCAGTTGCCGTTTGGCAACCTGTTATACGGCGCTGAGCCGCTGACCGATACCTCCTCGTACGTGCACTTCCTCGTCCCCTTAGAAGGCCGTTTGGAAACCTTTCGTCGTTTCATGAAAAATTTTGAAGAGGTCTGCCTCAGACCACGACTGATGGTGAAGCTTGTTGTAGCATATTCGTCCTCCGTTTCTTCACCGGATCGGCACAAAGCCATACTGAAGAAATATCAAGATAAATACCCTTTTGCGGGTCTCATCTGGATTGACGTTGCAGGCGACTTTTCCCGCGGGATTGCCCTTTCCCTCGCAGCCGATCAGTTCGACCAAACAGCTTTGTTATTCTTTTGTGATGTTGACTTGATATTAAGCAAGGAATTTGTTGATCGTTGTCGAACGAACACAGTACTTGGCAAAAGAGTTTATTTTCCGATAATGTTTAGTCAATTTGATCCTGAAATATCGCACACCAACAATACTTGGCCTGGCTCGTACTACACCATCAACAAAGACGCAGGAATTTGGCGCACATATTCATACGGGCCAGCTTGCGTGCATCATCAAGATCTGCACGCTGTTGGGGGCTTTGACACAAGCATCAAAGGCTGGGGATGGGAAGATGTGGATTTGTACGAGAAATTTGTCAACCACACAGAGATTACTGTATTTCGCGCAGCCGATCCTGGTCTCATACATATTTATCATCCTGTAAAATGTGATCCAAATCTTCCAAATCGACAATTCTTGTTGTGTCAGGGATCCCAGGCTTCAGGATTAGCTAATCAACATTCAATAGTCCGGACTATGCTACGCATGGAAGGGAAATAACACAATTTACTTTCCTGCATTGACACTTAAATGAACAAGGAAAAGAATCAGAAGAAAGAAAAACAATTAATAGATCAATACTGTAAAAGGAAAAGAGAGTACAACCTCCGAACCCCCGCCAACGCTTGGAGTGTGGTTATCGACTGAGTCGACAGCTGCTGAGGTATCTCCTGTTTCTTTAGGTTACTCTTGGAATAAAATATAAAATAAAAGTATCTGACACAAAATTCGATATTTTGTCAATAGCCAGCTTTGTGTCCAATGCGTCAGTGAATTCCAGCGGTACTGGCAAACCTCCTTCCCCTTGTTACGTGGGATGCCACAGGCAGACCACGTATTCCCTTGAGTGTCGTCGTCGTCATTGTATCACATATGGTAATTAGCCACGTGCTTGTCACTAAGCTGTTGGCTGGGGGTTACTACACGTACCTGAAGGGCGACCTCGTATACTGTTTTGGGAGAATTCTTGAAAAACCATCCAGGATTCCAATGACAGTCATTCATACACGACTGATTTAGGTTACCGGTAAGCATGTTTGCTTGACAGGACCGATTTTAAGCATGAAAGCTTGATATTTGATTATTAAACTGTCGTGTCGGACACACAGCATGCATGCCTATTTTTATTTTTGCGCGAAAGGTAAACTGATGGATCCATTTGATGCCAATAATATAATTGTTTGAGATCTTTTGAGTTCGGTTTCTTACCGCTCACGAAAGAGATCACAGAGAAATCGAAACGTATGTCTTGAGAGTCGGAAATGTTCACTCGAAGGCTGTCTTCACACTAGCTGAGCGGTGCAACACACTGAGCGGTCCACCATGCGTTGAAAAAAAAACCGCGGACTTCTCAAGGTCCACACCACTTCCCTTCTTCGAATTACTTCCTTCTTGGACTGAATTCGCAGACGGAAGAAAGTATCCCTCAAGTGGTGTTCGTCTGCTCTAAGAGCTAGCAACCTAAGCATCCTTTGAAATCGATTTTGTTGATGAAGCGCGATAGAACAGCGATGAACGCTAGAATATTACACCTCTTGCCTTCATCTTCGGTTCCCGCCATAAATAAGTGCCACTTAAATTGCTTTTATCGAATGTCAGCATTTACAAATAAGCTTGATTCATGACAACGCTTAACGAGGTAAGAAAACCGACCAATCAGGTAAGACCAGAGTTCCTATAAGGTTCACTGACACGAGTCATGTCACTTGACTCTGAAGATGACTTCCGCTCAGGTTGTCGAAACGTCAGTCACTACCATCAACGACAGTCCTTCTCAGGACTACGCTCACCCGGACGATCGTACTTCATTCAGTTTTCACTGTATTTTCTGAGCAGGTCATTTGCTATCACATGAAATTCATGATGTCCAAGTCGTAAAAAGAAGCCGACAACTACAAAATCCACTCCAGGTTTTACCATTGGTTTTTCATGGTTTATTTTCCACCTTCGTCCACCTACGCATTCTCACAAACGAAACACAAAGGAAATGTTAGGCGATTTTCATCACATCTAACCTTACTTCGCTCTTACCTTCGCTTACGATTCTCAGCCTGGGATTCAAGGATCAGTGACATTTGCAACCAACTTTCACATTTTACACCAACAACCGCAGCCCACGTAAACGCTACCAGGCATCTTGTTACTTTTGAAACGCCGCTTTTTATTTCTTCCCAATCAATTATATTTATTAGCCGCCCCATCTTTTTCTGTTTAGATAATATTTGCTTAATGTCACGTTTTTCAGGACACTGTTGTGAACTGTTATGTTAAGGACACTGTTTCTCAGGACATCCATTATGAATTCTACCAGAAGAAAATTTTTAATGAAGATGAGAAGAGTGAAAACTGATTTTGGGAGGCAACCTTTGTTTTTTAGAGGACCCATTGTTGGAACGGTCTTAATAGATATATATAAGATGGCTTTAAACAAATGTAATTTAGATCACATTAGTTTTGTGAGAATCTAAATAAGAATTTGGATGATATCGTGCATCTTTAGATTTAACTTTTTGTCGTCATTTGAAAACTATAGTTTATTGTGTGTAGATATAATTGTAAAAAAATCGCTTAATCTTATCTCATAGCGAACAAATTGATTAGAACAAGAGGCTACAGGTAGCCTATACTATAGCCTCTCTTTTAGCCGATTTCCAACTGAAAGGTCATTAAGCATCATTCAATTTATGCTAAAAAGCTGACAGCAAACAGTAGCCGGCCCTGGAAACTGGTCAGTGAAACATTCCACAACGATAGCTATAACATCGAGAAAACTCCGATCGTCGAATTGACTTTGTCGTACACACCTAAAAATGTTACAATGCGCATTGATTTGATTCAAAATTGGGAAACGGATGCTTGACGAGTTTTGCGATGGTGTTTTGATGACATTTCATCAGCGGTAATTGCACAATGAAAAGCAAGTAGCTGGCTAAAGATGGCTGACTGGTCACATAATACAGCCGGCTATTACGAACACCGAAGGAAGAGTAATCATTTCCGGTCACATAAAGAAGATAGTAACAGACGTTTTTCCCCATCGGGTGCGACGTTAGCTCGATAGCCTTGTGGACATCGCTACCGCCTCTGATGCAAGAGAGCGCGGCTTCGAATTCCAGTGCGTACACTCCCGCAGAGGTTCCTTTAAGGTGGCGGAACGCAAGTGCCTATGCCTAATTCACCATTACTTTTAAACTATTTATGATTTGGCGCTCGTTTTTTGCAAGAGTCAAGGTTAACCACAGAAGAGTTTATTCTCGCATTTTGGTTAAGGTGTGTGCTGTTGCCATGGCAACTAGGCTGGTTAAAAACAAGGCCTAAAAAATGGTTTTTGTTTATTTAAAAAAAATCCAGTCGTTAGATTTTTTTCATCGTTTGCCCACTAAGAATTGACATGAAATCCCTTCTGTCAACACTGTTCTAATAGAATTTCGAAATGGGCGATTTTCGTAATTCGCCGTAAATCGTTTTCTGTAGAATTCCCTACGTCAAAATTCAGATTTTTCGTGATAGATCATTCACGTGGTTTCTAAGCTATTTTTTGGCCAACTTTCTTGAAATTCTAACGACTGGATCGTTAGAAATCGGCAAGTTTCTGCGAAGGCAATCGGTCTCAATTTTTCGAGCAACTGCGCATGCGCTGCATTTAACTAGGTTCCTCGGTCGGTTGCTCGAGGGTTCCTCAGGTTCATTTCGTTCGAAAACAAACAATGTGTAAATCAGTAAATACGCGGTTTTCACTCCCCTTTTATTGTAACCTTGATTTATGTCGCCATGTTTGTTTCGCTTTTTAAAAGCCGCGCCGGCTTTCACAACACCGTTAACCGCGCGGAAACTGTGTTCGGCCACCTTAAAAAGACTGTTCAAACTATCATCGACAGTAATCGATAATTGATTGGAAAATCGCGACGCGAAAAAAAAAAAGAAAAAAGATTCAAACACGAAAACATAACTCTAGCCACCTACGGTTAGAGTAATAAACTTACATTTCCTGTATCTTACGTCCTTCTGTCTGACTGTCTTACGTCTCTATATCTTACGTCCTGTTGTCGGTTTGAGGCCTTCTGGGCTGGTTTTGCGATTCACTCCTAAACTTCATTACAAGAGAAATTAATGAAGCAATTAATCTTTTTAATGAAGGTTAGGAGCGAATCGCAAAACTAGCCCAGAACGCCTCAAACCGAAATATAAGGACGCAAGATACAGAAAAAGTAAATTTATTTTAATTACTTTCTTCGCTATGAGATTGGGCGGTATTTTTTTTTCCGTTCTTTCATTTTTCCCATGTAAACCCTATAAATCGGTAAGACAACTGCGCACAGGCCACATTGTGAGTCTGGGCTACCTGTGGTTTATAAGCACTGATACTCCGTAAAGCAACCCCGTGACCTTTTGAAGGTCGCAGCTCCGCCGCCCTGGGAACAGGCAGCCAAGACGTTATTTTTGTTAAGATAAGCCGTTAAATTTAAACACCAAAGAGCAGCAGTGTGCAGCTATTAGAAAGGCTCTTAGAATGGTTAGCATTAAATAACATCGGGTCAGTAGATTTGGTGACCAGCTGTGAGGGTTAGGGTTAAGGGTTTTCCTGAATATAAAATTTGACAACGTCAACAAATTATGGCATGTGAACTTTATTTGTATTTGAGACAAAAAAGTATAAAATTCAGAGTGGTATAGACCGTATTCATAAATGGCGCCCCCAAATTGTTTTTTTTTTTTTCGTCTTTGTGCTAATTAGCCTAACCAGCCACCAGCCTCGTTAACGAGAACAGAATTCGAAGGAATTTTTGCTCCACGATGAAATTTGCTGAAACTTGTTGGGCTAATTAGCTAATTATTGGCCGCAATCTATGAATCGGAACTACGATCAAAATACCATGATCACATCAGTACAATCTTCCCCCGATCTCAATCGCATTGGTCTCCACAGTTTCTGTACCTGCTGCATAAATTTATCCCAGGTGCAGGTCTCTGATTGGCCAGAGTCCTAAATTCAAACACCTCCAACCTTGCAACGGAAGTCTTCATAATAAAAACGATGGGTTATAAAATCGAATAATAAGGCACTTGAGTCGAATAATACTTAAAAACAGTGCAAGGGTGTGGATTTGTCATTTCCATGTTTCTGTAAACCTTTTGTCTTTTGATTTTCCCTTGTAAGTGTTTAAATTCAGAGGGGACTCCAGTACTGTTTCTGTTTATCCCCTGTCGTGAAGTGTTCAAGAATTCCTGACTGACTAGTGTTTTATCAACTCTGCTCGTTCTCAACTGGAAGCTCTGACTCTATCAATAGCAATTAACCAACTATATTAAAATAGATTGTTAAAAGCGAAACAGTGCTCGTGCCAAAAGAACTTCAGTATAAAATTCTCAGTGTTCAAGCCATCTTCGCTTTATTTTTGTTTCAGTTCTAAGGTTTGTATTATAACCTGTGTTGAGATTGTCTTGCATCCTCAGAGATCTCAAGCATAGCTTTGACCAATGACTTTTGATTGGCTAATCCCGAAGCTTGCGATCCTTGACAAAGCATCAATTGTCGATTTGGAAGATTTGGATCACATTTTACAGGATGATAAATATGTATGAGACCAGGATCGGCTGCGCGAAATACAGTAATCTCTGTGTGGTTGACAAATTTCTCGTACAAATCCACATCTTCCCATCCCCAGCCTTTGATGCTTGTGTCAAAGCCCCCAACAGCGTGCAGATCTTGATGATGCACGCAAGCTGGCCCGTATGAATATGTGCGCCAAATTCCTGCGTCTTTGTTGATGGTGTAGTACGAGCCAGGCCAAGTATTGTTGGTGTGCGATATTTCAGGATCAAATTGACTAAACATTATCGGAAAATAAACTCTTTTGCCAAGTACTGTGTTCGTTCGACAACGATCAACAAATTCCTTGCTTAATATCAAGTCAACATCACAAAAGAATAACAAAGCTGTTTGGTCGAACTGATCGGCTGCGAGGGAAAGGGCAATCCCGCGGGAAAAGTCGCCTGCAACGTCAATCCAGATGAGACCCGCAAAAGGGTATTTATCTTGATATTTCTTCAGTATGGCTTTGTGCCGATCCGGTGAAGAAACGGAGGACGAATATGCTACAACAAGCTTCACCATCAGTCGTGGTCTGAGGCAGACCTCTTCAAAATTTTTCATGAAACGACGAAAGGTTTCCAAACGGCCTTCTAAGGGGACGAGGAAGTGCACGTACGAGGAGGTATCGGTCAGCGGCTCAGCGCCGTATAACAGGTTGCCAAACGGCAACTGGGTATGAAACGATCTGTCTTGGAAAGTTGTGATTTTCTTGTTTTTTCCAGTCTTCTCGTAACGAATATTCTTTTCCGTCTTTACTGTTAGTTGCATCATATGTTGAACGCCGTACAATGGATGAAAACGTCTGTAACCATAATTTATCTTCACGATATTCATGCTCCCGGAGTGTGGAGTCATCCTAGCCTCCTCTCTCAAAAACTCAGCGTTTCTTTCCAGGGCATTGTTGAATTCAATCGTTAGTGCTCCACGGACGCCTACCCCTGGAGACCGCAACATATTATCAAAATAAAACGAATTTGAAGTGAACATGTTCCATTGTTCAGTGCTATTTCTGGGCAGTAGACGGTGAAAATCTCTTATATCCTGAAGGTTGATTTTTGACTGAGGTGGAGGCGGGGTTTCTTTAGCGTGAAGGAGTTGATCCATGTTTCTCAAAACGTGTTGGAATCTCACAGCCTCATGCTGTAAATGTTGAATCCGTTCCCTCATGAAATATAAGTGTAAGCGGTGCATGTAGGCAGGTTCTTTAATCGGGTGGAGCGTGATGGCGTTGCGAATTGTCTTCGTGTTGAGATCACCATGAAATATTTGTCCCTTCTCTGTATAATGATGGAAGAAGAGAGTTCTCATCTGGAAATCAGGGAAAATGTCAATCAGTTATTTTAAAATCGAGTAATTAAAGTAGTTGTGACTGGGAACTCTTCCTTTTCCAACTATACATAGGGCCGTCGACATCATAGGACCTGTACCCTGTCGGGAAAATGGAAACCCCGACTATATGACTCAGTTACGAGCGCATGCTCGAAACCAGCCCATCACTTTGCGATTAATACTGAACTGTTGACAGTCTTTCAGCCAGTCTTAAAGGATCGCCGTTGCATAAAGAAGCACGGAAACACCTATCAAATGAAATTGTATTTGATAATTTTAGCGACAACGACATCCTTTCCGAACTTAAATTTTAATCATTTCCCATTACATTGCAACTCATTCATTGAGGAGAATGTGTACCATTCTCCAAGAGTTCGACTGTATGAACTGCTTTGAAGGCAGGAAAGTAGAACATTTGTTGTGGAGCACAGGTGACATAAAACAAAAGAAACAAACAAAAAAAAACAGGAAACAAAACAACTCCAAATAAAGACTATTCGCAAGCAAGAGAAAATAAGTGAACAAAATAAATGCAGACAAAATACACGCAGAAAGACCCTATACATGTGCAGACTTCGTTGTCAATAACAAGGTCATTGCTCTGAAAATGCATCCCTCCTCTACAGGCCCTTACTGAGAATTTAAATAAGCTGGTCGAGCTAGCGAGCTGAGGTAAGCGAAGGGCCTGTGAGTTCTTTGCGTTGTCGATTCACAGTCACATGCTTTGCACGTTCTATTTCCGAGCAGTGCCAAATCGGATTACTTAAACTGAAATTTGCGCGCTTATTTAATCATCTGAGAGACCACAGACTCCCAATCGTAGTATAGTATGTATAACGTTTGTGCTATAAAAATAGTCAGTAAAGGATATCGAAAAAAATAGCGGTCAAAATTGATATTCACGCCAACTATAATCCCTCCTACACTGCTTCTTTTCATTTTCTGACCCGTTTAAGTGTAATTCAAATTTTTTTTAACCCGGGGCACTATTCACTTAAAAAGTATTCAATTTATTATTTGCTTCCGCATTGTGTTCGTTATAGCTGATCAGGATTCGAGGTCGAAGAAAGAAGCACATCGAAACAATTTCTGTCACGACCGAAGGAGGTCATTAATAGCTCAGTTGCAATTGTTCCTTCTGAGGAACAAAGTTCAGCTACGTCCAAACCCTAATGTGCTTCTCAAATAAAGCGTCAAGTTTTCAAGGAAGGCATAGTTGAAGTGATGGCCAAATATGGATACTACTAGACAAAAAGCACCCCCCAAAACAAACAAACAAACAAACAAACAAACAAACAAACTAGAGAGCAATTAGCGTCGTTCCCAGCATGCATGCATGCCTCTGCAGGTGTTTCTGGATTCGCTCTTTTCCCGCCAAGGTTCAGGCACTGCATGTTGTGTATCGTGGTGTCAGAGAGAATCCCATCGCCTCTGTATATACTATTTTATTAAAAACTGAATCATTGGATAATGCAATTCAAGACTTGTCATTGGCTTAGCTATCATGGTATATGAGCTATTTTACGATAACTGCAGAAATTCACGCGCGCTCATTGGCTAATTTTTATGGTCAATATGCGGACAGACACATGAATTTATAATTTATGCGATATTGACGCAACGAGCCGGAGAGCGGAGAGCTGCAACGTCAATCTGTCACTTTTTAACCAATAGAAAGCCTCCGTTTTTTCTATGAGCCAATAAGAGAGCGAGGCAAGTTATGAATTTGGTCGCGTCAGATGGAATAAAATTTGAAGTTTCTCACATTTTGGTCTCGCGTTTCGTCTTAATTTCGTCTCTCCTACCTTTTTGTTATCGTAAAAAACAAATTGACGTCAGTTTTTTATGCGTCTGTCCTGTTATTGACAATGAATTTCGCCATAACATTGTCAAAGTAGTTTGCGGATCCACTCGGCTATCGCCTCGTGGATCCACAGCTACTTTGACAATGTGATGACGAAATTTATGATCAATAACAGGACAGACGCATAAAAAACTGACGTCAATTTGTTAAATATACCATAACCTCCAAATATGGTTAGTGTACGCGTCAGCTTAAATTTTTTTCCCTGAGGAAACAATGGCGGCCGGCAAAAATCGCTTCGCGCCGGAGTTAAATGAAAAAGAAGTCCTTGAACTGTTACAAAACGCAACACCACGGAGCACAGAGAGAGCCACAAAGTATGTCATGAAAATATTTCAAGGTAGCAACTTCTAAACTTTATTTTGACAATTAAAGCATCTGTGTTTGTAGTTTAATAATGCGAAGCAAAACAATGCAAGTTGAAATTCGGGAATTTGTTGTTGAAATTTGTTGTCGAAAGTTGAAATTCGGGAAGATTTGTCTAATCTTGGGGGCGTTTTTAATAAAACAATTATTCCACTCGCGCTTGTTGGATATGAGATGATTATAGCCAACTCGGCGCTACGCCCCTCGTTGGCTATCTATCATCTCATATCCAAAGCGCGCTCGTGGAATAATTGTTAAATATTAGGAGGGAATCACAATAATTACCTGGAAAAACTCGCTCTAAATTTGATGGCCTGGGCATTTAGTGAGCAAACATTTACGCTTACCGTGGCTAAGATAATGAAATTCAGGTACGTTGAATAGCACCCGGTTTCAGTGTTCTTAAAAGTGGTAAAGGAGAATTTTTAGTAAATAAATCCCTTCAGGCGGCTGGTATGTCGGCTGATAATGCTGAGAGATGTGCGAAAAATGAATATTTGGCCGGGAAGCGAAGCTTCGAGGGCAAATGTGAAATTTTGTTGAGTGAAAGTCTAAAAATATAACAAAGCACTTAATGTATGTTCCCTCGGGAAACTAGTTAGTTTTGTTTTCCCTCGAGTCCTGATGTTTCAGGACTCGAGGGAAAACATAACTGTTTCCTTCGGGACCATACATTAAGCGTATAATATTTAGAGGCAGCATGATCCATCCCAAGTGAAAACAATAAGGCATGAGGATTACTGGCTCTGTGCCCAAATCTCTGATCAGCCACATCCCCAAGATCTTACCGCCAAAACCAAAGCAATTCTAAGTTCAAAATGCCCCATAGGATATCTTATGAATAGCACGCTCACCCAATATCACGAGGTTGAAGCAATAGGATAGTGTAATTTACTACCAAGACCAAAATGCATTGAGTGGCTTCTATTGTCAGGCAAATTTTACCAATTGTCTCGTTATTCCCTGAAGCGAGGAAAAATCTTCATAAGAAAGCATTTTAACAAAGCATCCTGGTCTTGGTAGTAAAATGACGTCATGGTGCAAATGGCGCATGGGTTCGATCGTACCTCATAAGCCCAGGTGCAAGGAACTCCAGTGTAACGCTGTATGCATCGTCCAACTTCAATGTCTTCGTGCGATGTTGGCGCTGTTTGCAGGCAATATTCCAAATGAGGCGCAACCTTCCTCAAAACACTCCGGCTCAGTATCACCCCCGGGCCCCCGATACAATAGTTATCCCCGGGGTTCAGGCTAAGCATTCCTAATTCTTCCTTTGCACCAATGCCTGCGTGTCCCAGATGAATATCACTGGAACTGTTTAATGAATGTAAGAAGCGGACTAATTTGTCGTTTCGGACGTACACATCGTCGTCTGCTCGCAGAAACCACTCGTAATCATCGATGTGAAAATCGTGCATGTATTTAATCATCATTAACGACTTTTTCAGCGGCGGATACGTATCATCCACACCGGGTAAAGTCACAACCGGCAGACCAAGCGTTTTTCCAGCTTCACCGCTTGAAAAGAATGTTAGTTTTCCAGGAACATTCTTTCCCCATGTATTGTAAACTGCTTTAGCTCGAGTCGCCACTAACTGTTCGGCGGTCATAACACCAACAAATAAGAAATTACGGCTTCCAAGTTCTTTGCTAACAATTTTTGGTCGCATGTAACTTGAATAAATCAAATGGCATTGATTCTGCCTAACAAACAGAGTAATGTGGAAGCCAACGATAAGACCGAGGAATAGAAAGAGACATTGACGAATTGATATCATCTTGACTTTATGTTCAGCTGCCTTTATGGTTATCTCTCAGATTTGCTGTTCCTGTCGTGTTGGAGATCAGCAAAAATGATCAGGCATACCTGTAACAAGATTTAGTAGATACAAGCGCACAAACAGTTGATGTGTGGAAACAGAAATAAGCTGTGCAAAACAGGAACACCGCTATTAACAACACGACAGAACAGTACAATATATAGAAAACTTACCGATACTGAAATACTTGAGTACTTCAGATTGATCGTCAATGAGAATTCTGATAGGTTTTTCTTCGGTAAAGAATACCACTGTCGCAGTGTAGCAGGAAAGCGCCTTGACTGTATTCTGTGAGTGTCGTACATTTGCATACAATTTTGAAAAGGCTTCAATGTTCTTTTGGAAAGAACCGTTCGAGCGTGTAAACGGAACAACGGGATCATTTAACCATGGAACAACATTCAGTGCCTGAATGCACGGCACGCCGAAGAACATAATGCAAAATAATCTTTTTATCTAGTCTGTGAAATATATTAATTTTTAAAGAATCTCCTTGCCGTCAGAATAAAAAGGGTTTTCGGAACGGCTTGAAGCTATTTCAGACACCAGTGAACATGCTGTTTTCTGTGTTAGTCTAATAAGAGCAATCAATTGCTTTTTTTAAAAGGAATGCGGAAAATATGCGGATGATACCTAATTTGCGCGTTCAGTGAAGTTTTCAATATCTCAAAACTTTGCAGAAAATATAGGAACACAATTCCTTTAGGTCGTTTCATGAGTCACCGTTAAACAATTTACTACATCAAAATATCTCCATACATTGAAATAGTCATTGATGATACTCCTCGAAAAATGTGGTACCTTTCGAACACCCCGCCACATACAACTAGAACCAGAAGAATACAACAAATAGTCAAACTGATATTTTCTCGAGTTCGGCTGCCAACAGTTCTTCTAGTGTCTGAAATAAACAAAAGAGCTAAATCTGCTGGTGTCAGATGCATGTTTGTCACGAGCTGGCAATGTTTTTAAAGAAGGAGTGACCTTTAAACTCTGTTTACTCACGTGATGTCTTTTAAACCGAAACAAAGGAAATTGCACACGTAATTACAACCTCGTTCCCAGGCTCTCTCTCTTTTCCTCCCTTGTCGTCGAGAAAGAGACCCTGGTTTGGTCTGGTCACGTGTCTGCCCGATTTTGGCAGGTAACAAACAAGCGGCTGGAGGGAGGGGTAGATAAGTGTTCAGTTGTCCCAGGAGATCAGGAAACTCGACCGTGAAGTTTGTGACAACTAGCTAGGACTTGTGAAACCAAGGGTTTCTACATCACACATGCAGTTTTAGCATGGAGAGGGTTGACGTATTTTCCACTGAAGTGGAACGTTGATATGCTAAAAGGCTCATTATTTTGGAACGCCGGCCATTGAAGCGATGACAGTGCGAAGGAGTACTTTGACGGAGCTTCGAATGGAATGCAATGGCAAAGATTGTAGTCCTAAAAACCAGAAAATGTAGAAATTTACGCAAGAGAAAGCTGTAATTGAGTTCATTCATTATTTTAACATAGCAATGACACGGAGAAGCAAATAGATGTCACTATCGCATTTGAATTGAAGGTAATTTGTGCATGTTTTGACTTCCTAACTTTGCTGGAAAATACCTTAGACTTCTGATTTTGATCGAAACCATCAAAGTGACAATTGTGAGTACTTAAATAAATGTCGCTTGGTGAAAGCAAGAGCTTCCATTATTTGTGTTCATACTTTTTCTCTGTGAAGTCCGCGGTGAAGGATAAGGCTCGGCGTCACGCTCGGCTATTTATATAAAATTCTGAGATTTATACTCGAACTGAAGCGAATAATTTCCGATTTTCATATAGAGCGAAAACAGCTTTATGTAATTCGCAGTTCCTCTGCAAGTGGCAACGTTGCTTTGATCCACGTTTAAAATCTGATGAAATGAACAAAGATGGTTGACTCTACAGGAGAAGGTATCAGTTTGTCGCAGGCAGTCATGTGACCAGACCGAATAAGGGTCTCTTTCTCGACGACAAGGGAGGAAAAGAGGGAGAGCCTTGGAGCGAGGTTGACGTAATTAGCCTGTCGCGCGGGAAGGTCTGAAGTTCTTTAAATTCCTGTACCTGCTAGGCATGAGCCACTGCGGCCTTCTCTTTAAATACAGTCAAACCTCCCGTATGCGACCACCCAAAATGTCAAGACTAGGTTGTCGCTTACGGGAGGTGGTCGCTTACGAGAGTTCATACCATATTGGGTCAAAATTTTGCCTACTACTACTTTATTTATTTGTCCACGGTAAAATCTTCAGTATATATTACAATGAACATTTTCATTACAACTAGACTGTTTTAAAAGATGGCCGTGTTGGAGTCCAACCGGTAGGTGTTATAGAGTCGGTCGATTTTCCCCTTGAAATATTCTAGTGAGTCTAATTTTCGTAAACCGACGGGTAAGCTATTCCATAACAGTGCTCCGCTGTAAGAGAAAGCACGCTTGCTATAATTTGCGCGTGACATAGACAGCTCAAGCTCGGCCTCAGAGTCTCTTAAGTTATAATGTGTACTGCGGGTTTTAAATTCTGGAGGTACGCTGGGGAGAGTCTCTTAATTGTTTTAAACATCAGTATGGCCTTAAGCTTTTTCCGACGTGTGATTAAGTTGTCCCAATTGAGCAGATTTAAAAGAAAACTGGCACTTGCATCGTAATTGGACCGGGTAATTGTAACGATGTTATGATGCCATAGGCCCTTCGGGTTTGCGCAGTAGAATGAGATATATCCCGGATGTAGTTGTTGTTGTATTACGGTTAGTAATGGCGGGCTTTTATAAGCTTGATTAAAACCGTTGTGTTATCATCGTTTGGTCTCGTTTAGACTACGCCACAGTAATCACCCTGACAGCTCTATTTTGGAGTTTTTGGAGCTTATCACTTAAACTGTTGAGTAGCAATCGCCTCAAACGGAGCTACATGCAGTAATCAAAGTGGGGCAAGGTCAATACCTGATAAATTTGGAGGGCAGTGCCTTCTGAAATGAATGGTCTTATACGTTTAAGGGCGCCTATGGCTGCAGATATCTTCTTACTAATTTCATCTACATGTTTAGTCTATGAGAGGTGTTCGTCAACTATTACGCCCAGTGATTTGGCTTCTTTAACTTTAGTGATTGATTTGGCATCAATCGCAATGTTTATCTGATCGTTCGAGAGGGTATGTAATCGTTGGTTCGACCCAATAACCACAAATTCGGTCTTCCCAACATTCAAGCTCAGTTTATCAGAGATAAGCCATAAATTGAGGTTTCTTCATACTGAATTTAAACCATTCTCAAGATCAGTCAAAGTGCTGGCGGCAAAGGTTATATTAGTATCATCAGCAACAAACATACTTGAGGAGGTCAACTTAAGAGAACTGGGCAGATCGTTGACATAATCTAGGAATAAAAGTGGTCGAAGATTGCTACCCTGTGAGATGCCACAAGAAGTCGGTGCGGCATTGGACAACTGGCCAGCTAGGCTACATCTTTGACTTCGGTTGCAAAGATATGACTCAAACCATTTAAGACTGAGTGTGTCGTGTCAACACCATATATACGAAGCTTCCGTAAAGGAATATTATGAGCAATGGTGTCGAAGGCCTTTTTAAGATCGATGAAAACTACACCGTTGACAAGGCCATTGTCACTGTTAACCGACCAGCTATTTGCAGTTTCCACCAGGGCAGTAAGAGTGCTGTCTAGTGATCGAAATCCAGATTGGCAGTGGCTTAGTAGGTTGTTAGCAATAAAGATACTCGCTAAGCTGATCCTAAATACTTTTTTCAAATATTTTGGCAATGGTCGGTATGACAGATATTGGTCGATAATTGATCGATAATTGTCCCTTTTACCCTTTTTGAAAATAGGAGTCACTCTTGTCAATTTCCCGCACTCATCTGGAAAGATACCAGTCTCAATCGATTTTGCAAAGATTAATGTAAGAGATGGTGCGACTATGATGCCAGCCACTTTTAAAAGTTTGTTTGCAATATTATCTAGTCCGGCAGATTTCCTCTCATTTAGTGTGGTAAGCAGCTTATGAACGACGTTCCGCGATGGCGCTTTCAGTGAGAAAGTGGTTTCAGTTGGTGTGAGGTATGTTTCAGGCTCTATATCAGACGCTGGAATTTCTGAGGTCAGCCTTCCACCAATGGTTGAAAAATGCAGAGGTTCAGTTGCAGTTTTCTCGCCAGCTTTAATTTCCAAAATATTTTCAGCTCTGCTTGAATGTCGTGAAGACAATTCATTGATTAATTGCCACGTTTTCTTAGGATTTGATTTGCTGGACTCTAGATTATCGATGAAGTATTTGCGTTTAGCTTTCTTAATTACGTTATTTGCCTGGTTCCGAACTGATCCCATCTTGTCTGTTCATGGTCCAACATGGCTTTCCTCTGAGATCTCTTTTATGCATTTGACGGCGCAAATGATGAGTTATCCATAAGGATTTTTTTTGTTACCTGTGCGTTTACATTTAAGTGGGGCATGTTTGTCTATGGTTTGCATTAACATATCCTTCCACATGAACCACGTGTCATTTGGGTCGTTAAGTGTTTTAATATCAGACCATGCCTTTTGTTGTAGGTCCCTTAGGTAGCTAGCCTTATGGAATTTTTTTTGATTTGACGAGTTTTGATTATTCTAGCCCCTGAACGATGGTACTTGGCCTTGTTTGTGATATAAATTAGAGCATGGTCGCTAACTGCAAGATGAACAGCACCGAACTTGGCTATTTTATCGGGTGAGTTCGTAATACAATGATCGATTAGTGTGCGGGAGTTCATGGTAACTCTGTCGTTTCTGTGATTAGCTGGTTAAGTCCGTAAATATAAAAAATATGTTTAAATTTGATAGCATTAACTGATGTTATGTCTGGCATAAGATCCACGTTGATGTCACCCAAAAGGAAAAACTCCCAGTTTCCCGCGTCTATTTTCATGATCACCTCTTCAAAGTCATTGAAGATACTCACCGGGGAATCGGGAGGTCTATACCAGGTACTAACTAAGAATGGTCTAGACCGAAGCCTAGTGATTTCCAGAGCCGACGATTCCAGATTTTTCAGTACGCAAGTCATCACGGGTTGCATCGCACGTAGAAACAGACCCCCCCCCTCCATTACGCCCATTTTTCACACGATCTTTCCTTATCAGTTCGAAACCTGGCAAGTATACCTCACTGTCATCAATTGTGGGGTCTAATTTCGTATCATTAATGGAAAGTAGATCAATTTTAGAATTGGACATGAAAACACGCAGTTCTTCAATGTGGGCTGGTAGACTATTTATATTGAGAGAAGCCATCACTAAACTTCGACCGTACGATATTTAACGTCATTATTAAGGGACTTACCCTGAGCAGTAACGTTACATCTCTGGTCCCGCAGTCAATTATCTGTCAAGTGGTCGCTTACGGGAGGTTAAAAACAAAAGAAAATTCCAAACGTTTAGCTCTAAAAGTGATCCCGGTCGCTTACGAGAGGTGGTCGCTTACAAGAGGTTCCAACTTCCAAATATAGTGGTTTGGTTTGGAAACTTTTGGTATTTTGGAAAACTGGTCGATGAGGAGAGGTGGTCGGTTACGAGAGGTAGTCGCAACCGGAGGTTCGACTGTTTCGTGGTTTTATTCACCTTGTGGCCAGTTCAACGGAGTTCGTGGAGGTGACGTTTAGATTTCACCCCACTCACCTCCCCTGGCGGCGGTGGGCGCTGTACCCTACACTTGGCACACCTGTTCCCCTGGTAGTCGCGGCTTAGCTTGCCGTATCAAGGAAATTGTGAGCATTGAGGACATTTTACTATTTACTCGTACAAGACAGTATTCACCACGGAAAATGTGGTATAGGAAACACTCCGCATCTCGCCTGCATTGCTTATAGCTCCGTGCAAAGCATCGGGACGAACGTTCGCAACAACGTTCAAACCTGTTGGCAAGTTTTGGAAAAACCGTCTAGCACTTGTTTCGATCTCTGAGAGTGACATTGGATATCTCCAGACGATTTTAAGGTAGAATGTTCCCTACCTTAAGGAATTAGCGCTCGGTCGTACAGTGGACCTCTCTGTTTAATTGGATAGAAAAGTGACAAATAGTGCTCCAGTTCAACAAGAAACCCCCATTCAGCGTTGATGTAGGACTAAGGATCGATTTGTAAATAGTTTGCTTTCAGTTATTGTGATGGATACCTCTATTTAAGTACTTTTTAAAATTGGCAATTTGCAGCAGCTTACCTTCTCAGTCTAGTATAGCAGTCAGTCCCTTTGACACGGGGAGAGGGGCAGGCGGGCTTGCGCGGTCTTGGTCTTCAGGGAGGCTGCCTGTGAAGTCATCTGCCGTGAACTGTCCTAACACTTGTGACCAGGATTTTGGGTAACCTTAGCTC
The DNA here is from genome assembly GCA_014634185.1 of Astreopora myriophthalma. Classification (NCBI taxonomy): domain Eukaryota; kingdom Metazoa; phylum Cnidaria; class Anthozoa; order Scleractinia; family Acroporidae; genus Astreopora; species Astreopora myriophthalma. The sequence goes on from BLFK01000871.1 coordinate 475,610, forward strand.
AGTTAGCTGCCTTGTGAACACTCTGCCAGGGACAACTCACCTACCCGGGACCACGTTTTAGTGGTTTCCATTGTGTTTGCGATGCTGGCGGCTACCAAGCGCACAAAGTTGTGCCGACTGAACTGTTAATACTGTAAATATTTAGTGTAAATAGTATATTAGTTTTATATAAGGTTTAGTTTAATTTGTAGTAACTGTTATACTGGTAGTTAAATTATATCTTAAATTAAAAATCATCCGTGTTTCTTAAAATTTATGGTGGTGAGTGGTGTGTTTGTGGGAAGGAGTTTGTGTATTCAGTTTTTTGTTAAGTTTTGTTTTGTATGCCTTTCTGGCCGTCCGGACCCACGTCACAATTTTGGTGTCAGAAGTGGGATTCGAACCCACGCCTACATCATTGTTACATTGTCCGTTTGACACTGCCCCGATCCAGAGGCACTACAAACGTTTTCCTGAGAGAATAGGAAGCTTAAGCAAGGACGACGTCGACGACAACGAGATCGCCACAAAACAATAGGCTTAATGAGCAAAAACAATGGCTCCGCACGCTCTGCACGTGCGTTTTACATTTTGGTACATTTCTTTGTCGTTGTCGGCTAAACAACGACGTGAAATGACCAAATTTGAAGTTTTGTGTAGGAAGTGAGTGCAAGACGATAAATTTTCCATTCTTTGTCTTAACTTTAACGGCGTTCATACCAATTCTGTTCCTGAACAGTTAGTAATTGTTTTACATACGGAAAGAGTTGGAATAAGCGTGAAGTGATTACAATAACGCGAATTTGTTTTCACATGATGTCTTCGTAGCCGTCGCTGTCGTCCTCGCTTAAGCTCCCTGATGTCTTTAATGCAAGACCATTTCTGTAGAAAGGGCTTGAAATCACTGTTATCAAGTGCAATCTGATTCTCAATTTTCATTGAATTCATAACTACAACAGGTTGCAAAATTGGTGAGACACTTCCGTTAAAAAACACCTTTTCTAGCTTTTAACACCCGCCTGATCTACAATTGAAACCTTTGCCACCTCACCACCCCCTTTCCCCCTTTCACCCTTTCAATGTTGGCTGTTCAAGTTTTCAGAATGATTTTGTTTTGCTAGCAACATTGTCAAGGGGGGGGGGGAAGGGGGGGGGAAGGGGGCCACAACGTGCGAGAGGTGAGGTGAATTAATACCGCCCCAAGAAGATAAAGTGTCTCCACTATTTTTGCAACCTGTTGTAGCTCTATATAAACCTGAAACCCAGGCAGCATGTTTTTTAGTCTACAGGGGTATATATGATATCTAGCGATGAGAAGTGATGGAGATCTTTTGCATCGTCAATGAGGCCAAGACGGAGGGACAAAGAATGCGAAAGTGTTTCCTTTTTGTTTGAATTTTGATAGATTCACTTAGAGGTTATTTTCCAGAAGTCCTATGCATGTTTACAATTCCAAAATAGATGCACAAGGGTTTCTCTTTCACCCTCGCGAAAAGAGCATAACTCGCTAGGTTTAACGCGTATCTTATGCAAAAATACATTTGGAGCAATTTTCCTGTGAAGTTTAAATTGGAGCACTCGAAGTCTAGTCTCTCTTGTGCGTCTAAATGGGAGACAAAATGTATTCTCCCAGTTAATTTCTATGCAGGGGCTACAGAATTCCTCTCTCCTCGCAATGTTAAGATCCAAGTCTCGATGGTATAATGAAGGAGAAAAAAAAATACGAAATATTTCTTAAATTTGAAAAAGCGACATTTTAATATAAAAACAATTAAAAACCTTACATTAGCAAATGGAGATGTAGTTCGTACGGATGATGAGATCCTAAAAGGTGAATCCTTCTTCCGAACAACCCGTTAAAAAAATTGGAGACCAACTACCTTGCTAAACTGCGCCGGGCTTTAAAATAGCTACCAAATCCTTTCAAGTCGAATACGGAGGGTTTTACCAAAGGTAGTTAACAGCTGTCGGAAATCGTGTGATTGCATAATGAAACCCCTTTAACGCGTTTAGAGTTGATTGTTAGTTGACCGGAAAGGGACGGGCATCGTATGTCATCGAAAAATAACTGTAGCCAACAAGAGAGGAAACATTGTAATCGAACTCGGGACGTTGTGAAGGAGAACATCTATAAGTTCAAAATTTTATCGTGATTGAGTGATTTTAGCGCGAGCTTTATCGGGAAAGCATTGTGTTGCCAGGCAAGCATCTAATTCCCAACACAGCGATCAATCTGGTTTCTTAGAAAACAGATTCATTGGGGAGAACATCAGACTAATAGAAGGCATTATTAATGCCAAAGTGCTGAAAAAATACCGGGTCTTCTATTATTTATTGATTGTGACAAACCTTTGGCAGCATAGAATGGCCCTTTATAGAAAAAACTCTTATCATCATTTTGGAACTTCCTTGAGTTCCTGGGTTAAAGTTTTTTTACACCGATATCAGCAGCTGTGTTTTGAACAACGGTTGGTCTTCGGAATTCTTTGCTTTGGCGCGTGGTGCGAGGCGCGAGGCAGGGATGCCCGCTTTCTCTATATTTGTTTATATTATGTGCTGAAATACTGGGGAATGACGTAAGAAGGGATAAGGAGATTCGAGGGATCAGCATTGCTGGTACGGAGGGTAAGCTTTCCCAATACGCAGATGACACAACTATGATTCTGGATGGCTCCAAGTATTCCTTCTTAAGATCCCTCTACCATCTCGATGCTTTCGCTTCCTTATCCGGTTTGAAGGTCAATTATGAAATACATTTATGGAAAAATTGAAAACGCTACCGGGCAGCTTCAAGGAAAGGTTAGCACCTAAAATCTGTCAGTATAATCCTTTGCCCTGTACCTTAACTTCACATTTCTGAGCCAACGTTTTACGAAAATTAGTTGACATCGGATCCCCATACGAACACTATAAATTCTTTACGCTTTGCATACCCGTCAAGATGGCGGCTTCAACCGTCATGAGGTCTACAGTTAACGACGAACACTACCCTTTGTTTTTTTGTTCGGGGTTGTAGATGTATTTGTATCTTCACAGTTTAATGCGCTAATTACATCAAACGACGGAGGCAAAAATTGCGATGATTAAGAATTATTTACACTGAAGATAAAATATGTTAAATGTCCGAAACAGCCACGGTTAGCTTGCCATCATTATTCAATTCTTGCTCGCTTTCTAGCGATGGCGTCTTCGACAGCCTTAAGTTCGCGGAGGAGTTCTTCTCTCCGCGAGGAAGTATTAGCGGTATTTCCTTTCCCAGATGTAAGGGTATCAACTTGTGAATCTGCAGACCTTTTATCGGTTTTGTTTGCAGTTTGCGCCGTGGCCGACGATAAAACCACGTCCTTAGCGTGATTTGAAGCGTCAGGGACTGGGGATGAGTCCCGTGGTCGTTTCTTGGCAACCACCTGTTTCTCACTGCTGCTGCTGGCTTCTGTCCTTACTGCTGGTGTATGATGGGAAGCAAGCTTGGAGGTCTCTCCTCTGTCTGGCCTTGGAACAGACTGCCATGAAAATAAAAAAAATGCCATAATATTTGGCTTCTAAATCGAGACGTTACAGAACAACTTTATATCAGGGAAACCACTGGGTGCCGAGGTCTGGACAATATCCTCGTAAGAGGAAAAGCGAAAGAATTAGAAACCTTGTATGATAAAGGGAAGAAGATTTCAGGTGTTGAGATGCATACTGAAAATGAAACAACTGAATACCGCCGCGGAGAGAACGCCTGCCCGAAAATAAGACTGGGTATTTTTCGATCAGGCCTTCTCTTCGGAGCTGTTTAAGCTAGGAACTCAATTGCAAGTTAAAATTACATACTTTTCCTTGAGAGAGAGAGAAAGCTCAGAATGGTCTTCGTAAGTATCACACAAGGTGTCGCTAGGTAACTTTGAAATGCGCAATAAATCTTTTAACCCAATTAATCATTCAATGTACCTTGTTCAAAGTAAGTTTAATATCTTTATGGCCGGTATATCTGATGTTCCCGCTAGAAAGTGGTATATTTCGCTTGACTGGGTCGGCCTCAGGTCCAGCTCGGCGTGTTCTGATCGGGTTCCGTTCTTCTTCTGTTTCGCTCCCGGAGTCACTGCTTGCACTCTCGCTGCCGCTAGATGACGCACTTGAACCGCGGCGCATCCCGCCTCGATCTCGTGTGGCTCGAGGAGAACTTGGCCGGGCTAACGCGTGCTCCATACTATCAGCACTTGACGAACGTTCCCGCCTAAAAGGACAAATTCTATGCTTCTGTCAAAGTTAAAGAACGAAGAGTTTTGGGGACGTAGCCCTCGGGGTGGTGGTGCATATCATTCATCCCGTTCTAGTAGCACCCGGAGATTCTACTTCCCACTCAACATTTGCTCCATAGCATGCAGTTGTAACGCGCTTTTAAGTCAATGGGAAGAGGAGCTACGTTATCACCAGCGAGATTAAACCACGTTTTAGGCAAACGGCAAACGTCAGGCTCGAATTCGCTGTTAACCAAAAATCAAGAAGCTAGAATAAAAGAACATTGACTAACCAGGGTTTTCGATAAGCAAAAGACGCCGAGCCGCTAGCCTTTGGTCGAAAACGCGAAAATTAATCTCTACATTGTGATTATTTACTGCTGCTGTGTTTGAATTTGGTTCAATCTTGAGAGCGATTATGTTGTTAGAAATTTCTGGTTGACTTCCCAACATGATGTCCACTTTGCCGGAAAAAAATGCCGACACCAATGTCCATCTCTCAAGATGACCACGCGATTTTGAAACCGCGCAATTTTGCCACCATATCGGAATATGAGCCCCTTAAAACCATCCTTTCAATAACATATGCCCGGGTAATTATTTAAGGCAATTTACGGGATGCTGCCCTTAAGATGAAATGTTCGCAACTTACGTTCTTCCTTCGTCGAGGCGCCGCCGATCTTCATTCTGAGAAAAAGAACAACAAATACAAATGAGTTCCTGTGGGTATTTTCATACTATTTAATTTAAGTACTTTTTCAGTCAAGTGTGTCTGGTGTTTGATGGCGATCATTATCCCCTGGTCATCACCGGGAGACACATTCACGGCGCGATTGTACTTACCCTGAATGCTCGAGGTGAGCGCGACCTTCTGCGCCTGTCAGGACTTTTCCTTCTCCGGGAAGGATAGCCGCCACGCTCCGCTCTACTGGACAAAAAAGAAAATATCAGATACCGTGGAACCTTGATTTAAAGAACCTTTATGAAACGAAGTCCTCGCTTCAACGAAAGACATTCTTGAGTTCACTTAAAGTGTCTGGAAAGTAATCAGGGTCTTGCGTCTTTCCCCGCTGATTGATGAAAGAGCCGAGACGCTTATCTACGTGCTTTGATTCCGAGAGAAGCCGAGAGAAGAAAGACTGGGTAATTTGAAAAGTTTCCATTTATCAGAGCATGGCTGTACAGTCAAATCTCCGGTTCCCGACACACCCTCTAAGCGAATAACTCACTCTAGCAGACATTTAAATGATGTCCAGGGACTTCTCCCTCCCTAAATTTACAGCTCGTCTCCCGTACGCGGACACAAATATTGGACCGAGCGAGGAAGGCCGAAAGTGCTTTAAAACGATAGCCCATGAAGTCAAACACCCTGGAAGAAAATGTGGTTAAAGGTAAATTTTCTAAGGAGGTATCGAGGAAACGTGAGTTTGAGTAGCAATCCGAAGATGATGGCTTGTGAAGATTTGAAAATCGAAGGCTTAGCGATAAAAACAATTATCAGGTGTGATCAAAACCATACATGAACATATTTACATTCCTCATTCGAGCAACTCGATAATGCTGATTATCGGCCGGTCAAGAGTAGAGTGGCGGGCTTAATCGCTCATTTACGGGAAAATTCAACGGAACTGAGAGTTGGTCACGTCGTCACCATAGCCCCAAGGGGTCTCATTCTTTCTACTATCGCGTTTGATGAACAATTATTATTTTACACATGGTGTCACGGTCCTTCTTGTAGTCTTTGTATCTTGTGATAATTGAAGAAGCCTAAGCTATATAAGCCTCATGATTTCTTTGGGCTTCCTCGCCATTTTTCTACCTATGTCGAAAAATCGTGTAATTGATGGAACTGACCCCCCTCCTTGGTGGCAAAAAGAGAACTTTTCCTCGGCATTTTTTTCGCTAGCTACACACCTGTAATGTTCATTAGCTAGCCTTGTCCCTTCCGGTCGTCTATGCCATGGTGCACCTTGCCGCATTTGCACTTCCCGCCATTTTTCCACTCTTTCTCCTCGCCCATACTCAAAACGATTTTTCTTATCCTTGATATTGCGACCGGCTGCTGATTCGACTGGTGGGGTTCGAGGCCCTTTGTCTGGAGATGTTTTAGGTTTAACAGGGCTTTTAATAACAGGTTCAAGTGACTTAGATTTGGATCTTGATTTACTGGATTCTGATTCTGATTCGGAGGAGTCGTGCGAAGCTTGTTTTGCGCCTCTCTCTTCCCCTTCATCACCACTTTTCACCGCTTTAGTGGCACTTTTGCTGCTTGAAGAGCTTGAATGATCGCTCGCCGAGGACACTGAACCCGATCGTGAACGAGACTTCGATCGTGAACCAGAGCGTGATCGTGACGGAGACCGGGAAGGTGTTTGTGAAGCCGAGCGTGAACGTGAACGAGAAGCAGAGCGCGACGTGGAGCGTGATTCTGATCCTGAATGCGAACGTGACCGCGAAGAGCGTGACGAATCCGAGGACGACGACGAGGAGCGGCTCCTGGAGCTGGCTGATGAGGCTGAATGTCGTTTAGGAGAAGTTGTTCTTTGCCAGGGATCGATCCATTCATCATTTGGTAGCCTTGAACTAGAGATACCCAGTACTTTTGTTTTAGATTTATCTTTTTCTTCAGCTCCGCCATCATTTAGTTCCACTCTCTTATCCGTTTCCTTTCCTGACATTAGTTCAATATCAGCACTTTTCTCCGATATTTTTGTCCTCCTCCTATCCTCTTCAGCCTTTCTCTCCTCAGGCTTAATTTCTTGACGTTGTTCTTGTTTTACATCTGTATTAATTTGTTCGTTTTCATCCGTGGCTTTCTCCTCCGTGACTCCTGTATCCTGTTTTCCTTCTTCCGGTGCTGGCCTTTCCTTCCCACTGTCCTGCTCTTTTTCCTTTTGTTTTTTAACCTTCTCCTCGCGTTTTCCTTCGGTCTCTTTCCCTGTTTTTTTGGTTCGTTCCTTATCTCGTTCTCTTGCCATATCCTTGGTTTTTCCCTTCAATTTTTCCTTTTCCTCAGCTTTTCGTCTACTCCGCCTGTCTCTGAGGACGCAAAAGTTAAAAAAATAATTAATGATGACTTTCGATGTAAGGCTGAAATAGAAACTTGTCTTAAGATTGTAAGAACATGGAGGCCTAAATTGAGCCAGCTTTTAGGAACAGGCTTGAAACGCACCCAACCTGACACTAATGAATAGTCGATTAAGTTTAGGGACAGCCTCGGCCGCAAAATCAGACCTTATATATATTATAATATAAGCCGAGAAATTTCGGAGATTTGATTGGTTGATAGTATCGCCATTTCCGCGTAATAGTGGTATTACAGCAAAAATGGTATAACAGCAAAAATTTCTCGGCTTCCATTATAAACAAATAATAGCATGACTTGTACGTGGTATTTGGCAATAATACCGCCTCGTGATATTTCAAAATTCTCCAAATACCACTCGCCGCTTCGCGACTCGTGGTATTTTGGACAATTTTGAAATATCACTTGCGGTATTATTGCCAAATACCACTACAGCTCATGCTATTACCTATACTAATCTTATATAGCACTGTGAAAAAACAAAAACAGAAAACAATCCCCGGAAGGTCCAAAGTAAAAACATTTGCAACACGTGAGGTTTATTTTGTATTCCTTAAATATATATCTGACTGAATTTGCAAGAACATGCCTGCTAACTTTTTCCCTTGAACACGGGCCCAGGCTGCTGTGGCTGAAACTTGAGGGGGCTATCTGTCTAGGACTAGTGTGTGACTTAGAGCAATCATAGGCCAACCTGGTGGTTGGTGTTTTGGGGTTGCCAGGTAAAAGGCAGATAATTCAGGGGGGGGGGGGGGGTGTTGTGTGTGCAAATA
>BLFK01000871.1:504164-531664 GCA_014634185.1 Astreopora myriophthalma
CCCCCCCCCCCCCATGCAATCTTGCAAAAAAAATAATAAATACACACACACTAGCCTCCTCCAGGGGTTCAGTAAGTTGGGGCGCAGCGTGAAAATCGGCGCGCGAAAAAATGAAGAAAAAGCACGCTTTTTCATTTTTTCGCGCTGCGCCCCAACTAACTGAACACTTGGAAGAGGCTACACACACACACACACACACACACATCAAAATGATGGGCCTCTGAGAGGCCTTTTCCGATACCATTGTAGGGAGTGTGAAACCTTCCAAACCCTTTGAAGAAAAACTACCTTGTTCAAAGTCAGTTAACTCATAAATCCAACCCAACCCCATTAGCCTGAACCAACATTGTAACCAACACACACACAAAAGAAAGTGTGCCACATAGTGATAACACTTCAAAAATCCCATAAAGATGCAGATGAAGTGTAAAAATCACCCTATTTGACCATGTCTCAGCTGAAGTCTTTGAAGAAAGCACTAACATCATCCATTTGACAGTCAGCTAAACTGGGTCACATGGCTCGTTTTCTCCCTACAGATTGAACTGTCTGAGACCCGGCCCTCCCCCACCCAGCAAGAGTGTATTCAAGTATGCTTCCAAAGTAATTTCTACATTTTATTGTTCACTATTCACAATGAATTTAGGACCAGCTAATTTTAACAGCAAATTTTATTCAGATGCAAATTATTTTCCCTGCATGAACCTCCACTGCAAGCTTGTTCCAGTCCAAGTGAATGAATATTAAGGAGAGCTATTCAATTAATGCTAAGCTAACTGTAAACCTGACAAGCACAGCCAAGCATTTGTCAAGCCAGTATGAACTGAATCTTTCACAAATACTAGTACCTATTGCTGATACAAATTCATTAGCAAGGATCGCCTCTTCGTCAAGAACCATTGGACACTTGGTTTGTCGTAAAGCATGAAGAGTTATTGGACTGTTAAAAATAATCCAAAATGATGTGTACAAGAAATTAGAAGTTTGATCTCCAGTGTTGAATGTCGTCATAACAAAATTTAAATGGCCCTTGCCTAACAATTCTACTTTAAAAGATTAAACTGTGATTACTCTATTCAAGAGTACGACAATAAGTATTGTAAGATCATTAGAAGGGCAGCTGATTTACAGAAGGCACCATTATAAATTATTTTGCACTTTTGCCTGTGATGCCAAGTAATGAGATGCATGCTCACTATCCAGTAGATAACTCAATTGGATTTGCTAGCATGTATCCGCTGGACAGCGATTTATCCAGTGGATAGCATTATCCACCTTTCAAACAACTGGGGCCAGGACCATATCTGCAGTTTTGAAATCCCGTACCAAAGCAATTACATGAACCGATCCTTTCAGCCTTCAAAACATTCATTTCAGCTGGGAATAATGAAATTATTTACACTACAAGTCCACTTGCATGTCTACACGTGCGTTATGCGAAGAAATCTGTACCAAAATTTTAGTTATACCATGCATAGGCCACACCTCCAATTTGCAAAAAATTTCTTTCGAAAAACTGTGGCCTATACACAAGCAAACACCGTAATATTGACAAAGATTGTTTTGTAGAGTAAATCATTAAATTTCCTGGTTTATTTATATCAAGATAACAGCTCAAATTAATGTAATAATCAAGCATGCATCCAATGCAACCATGTTTGAGCCAAAATAATTATATCCAGGTGTATGCCATTGGGATGATTTTCCATCACACAAACCTCACCTCTATTGAAAATTAAATAAATTATGACTAATAATTCAAGGGCTCAGGGGAACAAGGTCTTAAGTGACTTTTCTAATGCGTCTGGTCATTTTGCAAAATTGAGACCAAATTTTGCCCAATAAACAGTGATAGAGCTATAGAATTATCCACCCCGTGTGCTGTGAAGAAGATAACAAAAGAAAAGGAATAGGGGCACTTTAGGGGGGGGGGTGAGGGGCACAAGAGAAAAATATGAAAATACAGGATACGGTTGGGGGGGGGGTGAGGGAAATTTTTCTTGGCTTCTTTTCATTGCATTGCCTTAATTTTTGGGAAGTTTATCCCGTCACTTTCGGGTAGTTGATTCTGAGGAAATTGGTCACAGTTTTTCAAAAGGTCCTAAGACTGTGCAAAGCCACTTAGTGCATTTTTACCTGGAGCCCTTCAAAAATGCTAAGAAAGGTTGAGTACTCAAATTCTGTCAAATTAATTTCCACCACTATTTCAAGTCAGCAATGGTATTTAATTAATGTTTATTATGACGAGCCTCTTGTATATCGGTTTGGTCGAGCAACCTGTCCACGCCCAGAAGACCTGAAAACAAAACTAGAATGAGTACAGATATCAAAACTAGATAATTGAGCACAGCAAGACTACTGGGAGGAGAAAAACTATGACACCCAACACCAAGCAAGGATCATAAATTTTAAACCTACTTGGCAGCTCTTTCCTTCTGCAGTCGGCGTAAATTATCTTGTTGTTGTCTAAGCTGCCTGCCAAGGTTTTCCATTTGATGCTCGTGAGCATCTTGAAACTGTGACACTTCCTGTGACAGTGGTCCACTCTGTTGGCTCAGTAAATTGGACATGGTCATGCGTGCTCTCATCTCCTTGTTTTCCATGTCATGGGAGATTGCTTCCACACGGTCTCGCAGTACTTGGATAGATGCATACAGGTTTTCATCAGTGCCCTGGCAGACATGTAATTAAGTTAATATAACAGTATAGCTTCCAAATGCAGCACCACTGTGAGAGGGAGCAGCACTTCTTCCAGCAGCTCAATGCTGGTCAGGAGAAGCCAGGTTACTTGTAGGTGTTATAATCACATGGGTTGTATTCTGGCTCATTCCGCTATTCTTTAGGCAGACACAGAATGACCAGAATAGAATACTCCGGAATATATTGTAGTTACGGAATATCCCAGACATATTAATTTTACCCTTACAAAGTCTTCAGTTGTACTCCTGTTTGCTGGACTTACCATGGCACTTCTGATGTCAATGTGAACCAGCAAACAACTCAGCTCAAACTCATCACTGTGAGCATTCTTTAAAGGTACTGATCGGTAACCTGAATGCAAGATACAGGTATAATGCAATAAGCCAACATGTTCATTACGCCTCGCCACCACATAACAGGATATCTATGCCAGAAATTGAAAACAAAGACGGAAAAAATTGTACAGCAACTCAAATACAGAGCTCATAAGATCATGAATTGCATTGCATGAGCCAACAGGAATGGCCAATCCAGGCTTTGGCAAATGCAGTACCAGTCATGGTCACTTTAGAAGCACGTTGCTGAACAAGATATTTTAAATAGGCTGGAAGCAATGTGTGATGTATTGCTGTCAGGCAAAGTTAGCTAACTACACCTTTTGCTTTCATTTACAGAATATATCCATTCATTTGTGTTAAAAAGATTGTTAACTTCATGGAAATGGTTGTTTAATAATGCAATTGATTGTGAGTTCCAATGCTAATTGTGTTATTGAAGGTCTTCAGTTGAAAAAGGATTGTCCAAAAATGCAAATGATTGTCGTTTCACGACGACAAATTTTTAGACAAAAACGAAAATACATTTGCTGTCAATGAATGTCAAAGAAAGGTATTGTTTATCTTCAGATGATTTTGAATGTTAATACATATGCAAATGTTATTTTTGAATGTTCCTTTCATGCAAATGAAGGTCATATTGGTGTTAACGAGAGCATATTGACCATAATGAAAGAAATTTTAACACAAATGAATGGACATTTTCTGTAAATGAACAACAAAAGGTGTCATAATAATAACTATTACTGACCATCGTCAACACCTCTTGTTTTTTGGCTGCAATTTTATATCAATTAAAGGCACAGCCCTTTCAAGATTTTTGCAGAAAACAATAGATAAAAGAATAAGTTCATAACATATTTTTATGAAGGCTGATGGTTGCATAAGGCTATTTTTTTCATAAGTGTAATATGACATGTGTTTGAAAAATGAGCTCAGAATCAAGTAAACAACTGCTTATTTTTCAAGGAATATGTTAATTTACATATTGCTTGACAAATAGTTTGCAAAGTCAACTCATTGTCTTTTGGAACTAAAATGGCAGAAAACTGTTCTGAAGAGTAGGGAATTTTCTGCACACAAACATCATTTGACAGCAAGTTCCAGGATGATTGTCAGTGAATTTGGCTGGAGGTTGGTAGCTGAAACTGGCTTTTGTGTCGTTAAAATTATGCTTATCAAAGTTGTATGTCATCAAGTAGTTCAGGAATTACTTTTTAAAACAGTGATGAAGGAAAATGGAGGAAGGTAAATTTCAGTGAAGGTGATGATAGACTTGTTTGAATATCGCAGAACAACATAGTATGGAAATTTCGGCAGCTTCTGTGAGTACTGGAGCACAGATTACATAAGCTTACGTAAAACAAAAGAAATAAAAGACAGGAAACAAAACAACTCCAAATAAAGACTATTCCCAAGTTACCAAAAATACAAAGGTTTCCGGTACCTGCAGAAAGACCCGAAATTTCGGTGTTGCTCGTGCTGTGTAATTTTGCCAGTTGTATTTGTATCAATATTCCATTCAACTAGTGGATGTATTTAGTGAGCACATGTGCACAAAGCACACAGCATTATTAAAACATGCTGAAATATTTCTCACATTGTGCAGTGTTGCAGGGTGCAGACTGGAATATTCCTAACATTTTAGCGTGAAGGTTTTGGCACATTTAGTACTACCCCTGATAATTTCCCTGCCACCAAAAAGGCCACACATGACACACTTAATTTGATTTAATTTAATTTTCTCTCGGGAATCAGTGATTATAATGTAGCCAGAAAACAATAGGAGTTGATGATGTTTAGCAATTATGCTGTGGGAGAGTATACCTGACACTGCTGTGTTAGGTTTAATGCAATCTGTCTGTTTCAGGAATGGTTAGTTCCTGGTTTCATGATAAGGAGTACTGAGTAGTGCATTCATGAAGTGTATTAGAGAGATCACAGAGGGAATTCCCTTGTCTCACTCCTCTGTCAAGAACCCCACAAAAAAACATTGAGAATAATTTTCATTCAATCACTGTGATAAGGCCTAGAAAATTAGAGAAGGAAAATACAATCCCGAGCAAAATTTCTGCTACATTAATCATAAATCTATGATCAACTCTAACACAAGCCTTTTCTTTAATAAACTAAACTTAATTAAATTCCAGTGTTATTCATTTTTTAAAATTATTTATTTATTATTAAGTTAATAAAGCAAGACATTACAATACGTTGCAAGACAAGACATTACAATACGTTACAAGACAAGACATTACAAGACATTACAATACCTTACCTACATTAAAGTGATACGAAAACAACAACAACAAAATTACAATAACCACTAAATGCTATGACCACATTATGCTAAGTAAATTCGAAGCCAGTATTATCTTGAGAGGATAATTGCAGGAACAAACGCACAAAGGAAACAGTTTCCCAATTGGGTTAGTCAAGACCCTTGTTGATAGAACTCTCAAGATTTGTAACACCTGGCAAGTGTTTATTGAGCACATCGTGTCACTAACATTCATCTTAAAGAAAAACTTGTATCCATTTAGGCTAATAGAAAGAATCATCAACCGCAGTGTCACTCAGCATGTAACAGGCAACGCTGTAGGATCAACTTGTGAACAAGTGCCCAATACCTTTTATTTCAAATTACCCTACATAGGTTATTTTTCTAGCATCGCTCAAAAGCGCATTCATCGACTTTCACACTTCTATTGTAATTATGCAAACATCGTGTTAGCATTTTCCTCCTTCAAAGTAGGTAGCCTCCTTAGTGTGAAAGACCCTATCCCCAATGGACTCCGATCATGTGTGGTTTATAAATTTCTGTGTGTAGGCTGTGCAGCTTGCTATGTCGGTGAGACCACCCGACATTTCAACACACGTGTAAGGGAACACTTGGAAATGGATAGGGCCTAACACATTTTCAAGCATCTGGAGAGCTCGCCAGCGTGTCGCTGTGCATGCTCCCGTGACAATTTTGCCATCATCGATCAGGCATCCTCACGGTTTGCTCTTAAAATCAAAGAGGCATTGCACATATTTTGGGACAAACCAACACTTAACATGCAGATCAAACATGTTAATTTAAAACTTTCTGTTTAATGTTTGAATTACTATTGTCATAGTCTTAATTATTTGCTATTATTATCGTAATTTCTCTAGCATTTATATTTCACTGAAATTGTTGTTCATTTCACACTGAAGATGGCAGAGGCAACTGCTGAAACATGTCTGTAAAACTCAGGAGTGTCGTGTTTTTCTTAAAATTAATTTCATCACTGCTTTTAGTCAGACCAAAGGAAAAAGTCTTTTCCAGTTCTTGATATGGGCATCTATGGCATTATTTCTTTTAGCAATACTGTGCTCCAATTCATGGATAGTTTTTCAGCAAAGAAAGTGAAGGTCTTAAGATTTCGCAATGGTTTTTCCCAATCAAATTCAATAAGAGCACGTCATTCCTAACAAAGCTAAAGACTATGTGAACAGTAGTAAGAACATGAAGATCACTGAAAAACTGATTTAAACATGATGTAACAGAAAGCCAGGAATTCCTAGAGATCTCACATATTTTGATAAAAAGATGCTCAAGGGATTTGTCTGACTTCTTACAAAAGGTGCAAGTAGGTGATGTGACCATGCCCATCTTACGAAGGATCTTATTAGTGAAGATAATTCTATTAAAAAAATTAAAAAGAGAAACAGCAACAATGTATAGGAAAACCTGTGCTTCCTATCATATTTATTTTAGTTCCTTTGCTATCCACTGTCCACATTTACGACATCAAAAACAGTTACAGCAAAAAAAACACAATTCACAATTTTGTTGCCTGTTGGGCCTTCACCTCACTTCACCTGCTTTTAACCAGCATGCCTGGGCTAGTCCCCAGATTTGTGCATGTGCATTAGAGCCCAATTACAATTTGAGGCCAATCACATATGGTCATGGCCATCTGCATTCCTCTACTTGGGCTCCTTCTGCCCAAGTAATGAATGCAATTAAGAAAATGAATGTAATTAAGAAAAGAAATGTCACAACATGAGCAGTCTACATGTATGTACTGCTGAGTTGTAAAAGTTGTCAGCATTTTAAAAAAATTGCTTTTTGTAACTGTAGACTAAATACACTTTAAGGTAATACATGTAACACTTAACTCATGACTCAACTGATGAAAGTATACATACCAGTTTTCAAACTGCACATGGGGAAGATAGCATGGCCGATGAAGTTAGGTTCACCGAACATGTCCTCATCATTGACAACAAAGCGAAGATAAGCCAATGGTGGGTTGATGACATCCACATCAAACTTGACCCACCACACAGGGTTCAAACCATTATCAGCTAAAACAAGCATCAAAATGATGTCAAAACAATACATTTGGCAAACCAGTGAGCTGGTTCATTACCCATTCCAAAGTTGATATGGAGGCTAGGAACAAGTTTTTTAATCTCCATCTAACTGGAAATGAGATCTGCCACAAGAAAGATCCTGCAAAAATTATTTAATAGCATAAAGATGCCTGCTTAGAAACATGCCATGAACAGGAAAACACTGATTCACCTGATGGTTTTGAGCTCTGAACAACCAATATGTTAGGAGAAGAAGTGTTTATGTGAATGTTTACAAGCTCACAAGAGCAAAGAAAGATCTTACAATAGCCAAAGTAAACTCCAGATTTTTCCACTGGCTCTAAGAGCACATATAGCACTCATCAAGAGAGCTTATCAACTGAAGAAATGATCCTCACACTTTGTGGACAATTTAAGCAATTGTCTCTTATATGCACTTGAAAAATTCAAGTGACTCCAACCGGATTCGAACCCACGAATCAACAGTACAAGAACAGTATTTATTGAAGAGAGCTTACGTTGTTTACAAATTGCTTAAAATATAATTATACAGCATTATCGACCACACAGTGCAACAAAAACAAATCAAAATCAAAGAAAAATCAAAGCAGTTCAACAAGGAAATAAACGACTGAACATACTGAAACAAACTAATATTAACTTAAAAAGTAATATCTGGGATTCCAATCAACATTTTTCTTATCTGAAGCACAATGCCATCAATTCCCTAATAAATGGGTAGCAGAGGCAAAAAGTTTCACGCAGAGCAGCAAATCTAAGGCAGTACAGGAAAAAATGTTTCACATCTTCAGCAGGTGCATTGCAAAAAAGGATAGGCCGGTGAAGAGCAACATTTCCTAGCAAAAAGATGATAACTTGAGGGACTGAAATTTAGTCTCACGTGAGTATGAAATAATGATGCCTGACAGGCACAAAAATAAAACAGTTCACTCAAGCAATTCAGAAGGTTGTGCTTAAAACTACCAAGAGAAGAGAACATGCACGTCTCTAATGGAAGACCATTCCACCATTGTGTTGATGAAAAAAGAAAATATTTTTTATGCCTGTTGCCCTCCAAACATAGGGTAAGCAAAGTTTGTTGGTGGACCGAAGACTATAACTAGATCTCCAAGAAAAGCCCTGAGACTTTCCCGTGTTTATTTATTACTCTTCTACAATATCTCAATTTCTTGGCTTTATTTATTGACCAGTAAGCAATTTTGTTTTCTACTTGCATGATACTCGCGTGAAGTGAAAGTCAAGAATAAAGCCAAACCAAACTTGGTAAACTTACTATATTTTACAGGGGTGATAAAATGGCTGTCTACCTGTCTATTTCAGGTAACTTTCAGAAGTGACAAGTTAAAAAAATATAATTTGCCTGTTACTAGCGAAAGCCAAGGAAATCCTCATCAATTCTGAATTTCTTGATTTAAATAAGATGTTTTCTTGCGGTTGGATTCCCTATTTTGTAGTTTTTACACTTTTTTGCCTCACCTGACTATAGCATGTCATGTTTTCATGCCATTAGGTGCGGGATGATGCACTCTAAGTTACAAGTGCATTTAAAGCAAATTAAGGCATGTTTGTGAGTGTTTTAGCTTGTTTAAGTGCTAGATTGAACTGAAAATTGTTAATTCAGCTTTGCTTTTGTCGACTGCATTACGATTTGTCATTGTATGAATGAAATAGGTCAGTAAAGGTGTATAGGCGTGAGAATGCTGTTTATTGTAGTAAGCTTTGAGTAGTCTTATCGTTGTTACACCATTTAGTTCATTCCTTTATCTGTCACCTCACATGTTCATTAGTGCTCTTGTCTCAGGTTTCTCATTCATTATAGCATTCTTTGTCATAGTAGGTGATTTTCGTACTTGTTAGTTTTTTAATTTGCATATCAATATATGTATTGGTTACATGTTAATATAAGTTTGTTGGAAGTTTTGGGTTAGTTAAGTCTACAATTTAAGTTAGTAAGTCAAAGTTTAGTAGAGTTAAGCCGTTCACCAAGTTCCCAATCCTGTTTTCACATTAGTCCTCTAAGTATTTGTTCTTTTCATTCTGTTTGTCATTTTCTGTACTTATCCTATTTTCGCTTAGTTGGTGTATTCAACTTTGTTTGTAATTTATTTGTTTTTAGTTACCATACTCGTACCCATGAATCTATTAAATCATATTTTATCGCATAAGGAACGTGTTATTTGCATTTGCGACGACAAAAGGCTTTGTCGACAGAGTAGAATTTGGTCCTTACAATTTTTATTCATTTCCCGAGTGCACTTATCCTGGCATTTTCTCACAGCACTTGCACCGTAGTTACCAGACTCTACTCAATAAAAGTGGGACAATGCCATTTTTGCACTGCACATTGTGATGGCAGCAGAGATGCCACGTGACTTCCAGGCACTTTCAGCATGAAATGAATTCTTTCAGGTCACATTATGGTCAATTTTCTAATGTGTAAACAGTATGCCTAAGAAGCCAAAGACGTATACATAGAAAAGAATTTTGCAGCAACGATGACAACATGGAGTAATACAGTAGTGTTCAGTTTCAGTACGAAATGGAAAGAGAATGGCCTGTGGTTGCTGGTGGAGAATGAAAAGCTGTTTATTTTATATATGCTGAGATTTTCGCATCAAATTTTGCTGTGCGAAAAAGCGTTTCGGATTTTACTTGAACCAATCAGAGAGGCGAAACGAGTTTCTTGCACGTCAAAAAATTGTTTCCTCCAATCACAAACCACGGTTTAAGTGAATTGTGTTTTCGCAGGCTTTTTCGCGGTCATCGTGGATAGCTTTGTCGGGCAGCTTTGACAAGATAATATTTTTGGTGTACTCGAGTTGTTCGTAATTCAAACTTATCAAGAGCTAGGAGATATTTTTGAGGATGGCTGAACAATCAAGAAGATTTGTGTCTCTAGACAAACCTATAGACAAGTTTATCGAAGACCAAAAAAACAAGAACACTCTTTCAAAGACACGAAGAGATGTAAGTTTGCTGCCTGAGTTTCTCAACTCCAAAAATGAAAGCAGAAGAATTGAGGAAATCCTGCCAAAAGAGCTTAATGAAAATCTCAGTATGTATAAAATAAACAAATCACAGCAAGGAAAGCGCTTTGTACGGGATTTTCACACTCATTGGTTTTGTATCAGAAATCTCACTCGTTCGCTGTGCTCACTCGTTCGATTTCAGATACTTCACCAACTCGTGTGAAAATCCTGTACGTGCGCGCTTTCCATGAAGTAATCTCTATTTTCTTCCTACATGTATCTCATGGAATTTGATAAAACAGACAGAAACAACTTCATCTCGGGTTGTGAACTGATGTGCATAAAAATATCTGCTCACGTTGTTGTTTACTCAGTTTGCGTTATGAAGAACTGATCTTTATTTGAATAACTGCCTAATTTATATAAATGTGCGGTGCTAGTGCGTTATGCTAATTAGGTGGTTGTGCATGCTGTGCGATAGGTGGTAGTGAGAAGGTGCGAGATATTTACAATAGGTGCTAGTGGGAAGGTGTGAGATTTACATAGTGTAACAACATGAAGCAAGCAATGCTTATAAAGCTAGCCACTTTGCATTCTTAAAACCCAGGGGCCGGTTCCTGAAAGGTGTAATAACTCTATTCCAGGCATAAATGGGCCTTATTCGTGAGATAAATGTGCCTTATCCCTGGAATAGAGTTGTTACACCTTTCAGGAACTGGCTCCAGGAGACCAGTGGTTGCTGGCCATGGGCTAAACAAAAGGCCCAAACAGGCTGCGATAAAACAATTTGGCAACAAATGTCATTGATTTCTACAAGTTTATGAAATTGATTGTAAAGCACATTCATTCATCACGGGAACACTGGAACCCACAAATGACCAGCTCCCAACATCAGTGGCTTCATAGCTCAGTTGGTTAGAGTGTCGCACAGGCATCATGAGGTCATGGGTTCAAACCCCGTTGAAGTCCTGAATTTTTTCAGGCTTCTCTATGCAATTGCTAAAACTGCATCCATAACTGCGAGGATCATAGCTTCATTTGACAGTTGGAGTTTTGGTATCATTTAAAAATGCAAATAAAGATTAAAAATTGATTTGTTGTTCAAGTTGGATGTTGGTAGGGACAGGTAAATAAAACTATATATACATTCAGCCTAGCTGTCACCAATTACAGATGAACAGTCAGAGAACATTTTGACCCCTGTTTTAAGAGACCTGTCTGGTGGTTGGGTTAAGTTGGTGATATGATGTAATTTAAAAAATGTGTAAACTAGTACCCAGTCATTTTTTGAACTTTGGAATGGGCAACTGTCATCAGGTTTCCAAATGAGAAAAATAAGAATGAATCTCAGCTGGTCTAACAGCAGTGGTGCAGTCTCAATAGAAAATAAAAATAAATACATCTTACACTTTGTTTCTGTCTTGAACTTGGTGTTGTCATACGGTGCTCCAACAATCTCAACTTCAACAAATGGAGAAGCTATACCACGGCCTGATTTATTCAAATGCCTTGCAGCAATAATCTATGCACACAAAAAATAAAAGACATCAAAAATGTCTTTATAATTCTTAACACTGGCAATCTGTTGTTCAGAACAAAGTCAAGTTACCCCCTTGTTAGCACTTGCAGTGGGGTTCTCGCCGTAGAGAGTCTTTGAGGAGGCAAATAGGGTAGTAGGAACCACTGAAACATTTTTAAAATCACAAAGTGGTCCTCAAACATCGAAAAGAAAGTACTGTAAAAGCCTGTGCACAAGCTGCACCTTTTTGCATAAAAATTTGACACTAAATCAGGGGTACGGCTTATCTTCGGAACAACTTGGAACACAAGTTCTAATAGACCTAATTAGTATGTGAAAACATAGAACAAACAAAACAAAGGAGATGTTTATGATTTAAGTTCTCTAACAGCAAGTCTTGCTCCCCAAGAGCTCTTGCAATTCTTGCTCCACTAGGACAGCTCAACTTTAAGCAACAAGGGAATCTCCATTCCCCTGCAAACAGCATTACAATGGTACCTGCGGCTAATTGTCTTGACGATAATCTCTCCAATAACCACAAGAAAATACCACAGGATTTGCGACAACTCCTGAGGCAAGAGATTCTGTAATTTTGTTGTTTCTGTAATTTTGTTACAAATTTAATACTATATATATATAATACTAGTTTCCGTTTAGTGGTCTAAATTTGTTTGCGGTTAACTGGTAACAATGAGTACAACTACTGTATAATGGTCTGCAATCATTAATGCTTTCTTACTGTTAGAGTGAGAGTCAGAGGCTCTACCGCAGCCAATGCAGAAGCATCCCTACTGTGAAGTTCAAATGAATCATGTCGGATGCACTCAGGCTGTAAAACATAGCCACACCTAAACAAGACACATAAAGGAACAACCTAATTAATTTTCATTACTTAAAGGATGAATGCCTACATGTATCAATCTATTCAAGCTGCAGCTTACACAAACTTTTTTGCTTATGCAGGTGATGCAATTTCTTTAAAATTTGTCCTGTCACAAGCATGCCATAAAAATCCCGAGTGTAGCTGCTGGCAGTGTGGTTTCACAGTTTTCCCAGTTCGAATTTTTTAACCATGTTAACTTTTATTTTCCTTCGTCTTGGATTCATTACCATAATCTGTAACAAAGGAACATAAAAAAATTAACTGGTCTTAAAAAATTTAAACCATGAATAAATTTAAACCATAGCCCCTCTTTTTATCCTTCCTTAGAATCACACAAATAGTGGATAATTAAGAATTGGTTCATGCTTAGCATCTGTATATGGAGTTATGGATGCATGCGGGAAGTTTAGAGAATGCAAAAGAAGCATAAGAGTTGCTTGAGGCGATAGCCGAGAGCAACCCTAGCTTCTTGAGCAGCTCTAGCTTCTTGAGTGCTTTTCCGTGAATTCTATACACAGGAACTTTCACATTAATGATTTTCAGTGGATAAGTTGATAAGACTACAAAATATAGATCTCTGGAGGTTAAAAAAACTTATTTCAACAATACCTTCCATTGTCGAGAAATTTTCCATGGTTGAGCTGCATTGCCCTATCTGGGAATACAACAAATTTAATTGACAAGTGACATTCTTTGGGTGATCATTTAGCTGATTATTAATCATGGTACACTTTAAGTAAGGCTGTCAGCTTAAGAGAGAGTCCATTACATTAACAAGAGCTTTGCCTGTACATGTAGTAATGACAAAAGTGGGAGGCCAAAGACAAGGCAGGAACTGGAGACACACAAAACGGAAAGTATGATGATCAACAGAGTAATAAGAAAAAATTACTTCTCACTGGGCTGCACCAATCAGTGGGCATCAACATAATTAGCCATAAATATTGTAATCACCAATATCATGGTGAGTCTATCTCTCTCATTAAAGTGTCCTCTGGTTAGATTTTGCCCTAGTGATTTGTGTGGTTGAGTGTTGGAAACTCAGTTCCTTCCATCTCATGTTCAGTATTAAAACCAACAAATCAATTTCCTCAGACCCCACATAAATCACAAGAATTTTTTTAGACCAATTTTCATGGTTTGAATTTTAACTTTACAGGTTACATGTTAGTGAGGGTGCTATTCTGTACTTTATTCCTATCTAGTTTACAAATGCACAAATATGTGAAATATATGCATGGTTCTCCAAAGAATGGCTATTCTGAAAACAGAATGGTTTTGGTGTACATGTAGATGAGTTGAAAAGCAGCACATAGGACAGCCTGGACCCAAATTGAGTTTGACATCTCTGAAGGCTCTGCTCACCTTCCCCAAAAGAATACAAAATCCAAGTATTCCTTGCAATTAAGTTTATTATATAAGTACTGACATTTACTCAGTGCAAACTCACTGAATAAAAATTGTCTCTCTTTGATGAGAAGCAATCCCATTGGTCATACGATTTTTCTCACTAGTGAAGAATATCGTATGACCAATCAGGAGACTGATACGATTTTTTTCACAAGTGACAAAATTCGTATCGGCTTTTCCCGCCTTTCGGGGCGGCCATGCGAAGTAACTGAGAGTGAATGTTTGCAACGTTCCCTGCTTTCCCAGAATCAAGGCTTCAAGGTTTGCAGACATTAATTCAGTGGAACAATTTATCGAGGACCAAGAAAACGAAAATACAAGAAAGAAAACTCAACAGAATGTTGCTTTACTTGAGGAATTTCTGACGCTGAGGAACGAGTCAAGACTCGTAGAAGACATCAGCAACGAAGACTATGAACCCAGCTCCTTACGTTCTTTGATGGCCAGTTTTGAACGGTATTTAAAGAAGAAGAATTACGGATTCAGCATTATGAAAGATGCCGAGTTTGAACAGTTTCGTCTTTTTAAGCATATTCGAATTAGTATTTTGGGCGTTTGACAGTATTTATTGGGATATCGACTAGTTCGCGACTTCCTTGTCTTTTGTGGTCAGTTGACTGTGATTTAAAGCTACAAACATTTGTAATATCTCAGTACAAATATAATAAAAAAATTACTTCATGGTTAGTTCGCTTGTACGATTTTTATTCACTTGTTGTGAAGAATCGCAAACTCACTCACTCGAAGACTCGCTTGTTCGTTTGCGATTCTTCACAACTCTTGAATAAAAATCGTACGTGCTCACCAACCATGAAGTAATCTATATGTATTCTCTTCATTATGCTCATTCTGCTGTCAGGAGCAGAATGAACAATATATTCCGTTCACACCAAAAATGGGATAATGGTACACGTAGGTCCCAAGAAAAAACACGAGTACCAAATACATGTATGAGCATTCCTTTTCCAGAACAGTCCTAAAAGATTTGCACCCTGAAACTTCATCCATGTGCATGCGGTGTTCTATAATTTTGTTAGCATTATTTAATACCTGGTGTTTGGTAATTCAGTGCACACAGTTGCACGCCATGGTTCCACATTGTAACTGGGTCATAGTTTGATGAATCTATCCGGCTTCCCCTAGGATACACTCTACTAAACTGTCTTCTGTGG
Source organism: Astreopora myriophthalma (assembly GCA_014634185.1). Classification (NCBI taxonomy): domain Eukaryota; kingdom Metazoa; phylum Cnidaria; class Anthozoa; order Scleractinia; family Acroporidae; genus Astreopora; species Astreopora myriophthalma. The sequence goes on from BLFK01000871.1 coordinate 519,521, forward strand.
TATTTTCACTGCTGTCAAGGAACATTAATTTTATAACTTCTAGTACAGCACTCATCCTTGTCAATAATCTAGAAAATATACAAAAGAGCTGTAGACAATTATCAACTGAAAATACTACCATTTTCAAGCTACTGTGATTCCAGTTATTAAGGTAATAACATGCAAGTCCGTCCAGATCACATCTAGACAGATGGTTGCCAATAATGTTTGCAGTCACAAACAACAAATCAAAAGGGAAAAGTCTTAAAAATAGGAACTAAAAGAGGTACACATTATTTTAGTTACCCTGCTTTGTGCCAAATAAATATTGATAAAACATTTCTTACAAGTGCAGAAAGATTTGATTGATCCATCAAAACATTACATTTGTCAAACCAATGCAATAGACTGTCTAGAGTGGAATGTTCCGTGTTAGCTCCATTTCTGTGGAGTTGGAAGCTGAAAAATAAGTCTCAAGTCTTGTGCATATAAAAAAGTTCCCATTAGCAAGAAAATTTGGGTAGAAAACAGCTTATGTGTCCCAGAAATTGGGGGAGACTTTTGCTACCTCCAATTTTCTATTTGTACTTTTGGTTGCACAAGTAAATAGCAACACATTGTATTATTTTGTGGTGATCAAAAGTGAAATTGATTTTGGTAGCCACCTGTGTTCAAGTTACCTTGCATGCGTGAAACAAAGGATAAAGTACATCTTAGACAAAAAGATGGCAAGACACATTTTTTTTTTCTTTCCAAGTTTGATAAAGTTAAACAAGAAATGTGTGAGTTTAACACTAAGGTCCAACCCTCAAGGCTGACCACCGTTTTTGCCAAGTCAAAAATTCACACTCTTAGACGGTCTTATTTTTCACAAGATAATCCCATCAATTTTGAAATGAATAAATTGCTTTATTACCTACCACCATCACATCTGATCGTGTATTCCTCATGCTACTCTTATTTTCTCTTGAGAAAGAATTCTTGCTGATTTTGCAGTTGACCTTCTTGGAATCCAACAATGCCTCTAATTGACTCCTAATTTCCTTGATTCATGCACACACTACTGGCCTATTTGCCTGCCTCCACAGACATACAGTAACTCTTACACACCTAATGACATGATGGGTATTGCACCATAAGTGCACCACCCACAACAAAAAGGATATTTCATAAATTCTTTGCTATATTTCTTGTTAATTAATCTCTCCAGTCTTGTTTCTGGGATGGAAGACATCTCATAGTGCTTACCAGACACATCTTCAAAATGAAAAGAAAAAAATGCATTTACGTGTGTCAATCAGTGTTTCTCTCTTCCTCATAAAGAACAAATTAGTCAAATGGATTACCTCCATTCCTGTCCAAGATACACATTTACTAAGTTGGGTTGACAGTAATGCTGTTGATAATCCAGGTTGGACATCTCTCAGGAATGTATCAGAAAGACATGCCAATTTTTTGCTTACCTTTCCTTACAGTTTTAAAAATTGGGTTGAATTGACTGACTGACTGACAGATTACAAAATGCTGAGACCAAGACAACCATAATACAGCTGTAAGTCACTTCTTAGATTCTGCAAAAATAACTTCGATCCATATCATATGAATAAAATTAGTTTATTGCAACTTACTTTCAATATTAAAAGGTACTGGCTGACAGTATACAACTAAATCAGACAGCTCCTGGCTGAGATTAGCCTGCCGTACCATTTTTTGCACCACTGCTTCTCTTTCATTTGCCATTTGTCGCAAAACTTGTAGCCATTCATTTAAATCCTGAAAATTACCAACAAATCAATCAGTTGTTGGTACAGCTGTCTTCCACATTATTTGTCATTCATATTTAGATAGATATAGATAGATACTTTATATGGCACACAAGTCATAAAGCTAACACTTATTTACAATGAAGCTGTGCAACTAATGTTAACCTAAAAATACCATAGTTGTAGTCATGATCAGGCATGATAATAATAAGAATTAAAAATTTGTTGTCACTGACTAAAATAAAAAAACTTTTTTCTGCGAGAACGTTCTTACACAAAAAAGTTTTTTTTAGTCAGTCACAACAAATTTTTAATTCTTATTAATGTTAACATATACAAATAAGAATAGTACAAAATAGAAACACTAATAATTTATTAGTTATCAATAACAATTAAAATAGTACTAATAATAATATTGCAAACAGGTCTGAAGTAAATCAACTATAAAAATTATTGCCTTAAGTATCCTTCTTGAACATTGTACTTCACGCAATACATGTTTTTTAGTTTTTTTGTGTCAAAGCCTTTTGAGATCCATAAAATTTAAACGCATACAGATTTTTTTCTGAAAAGCTAAAATTAAACCTGTCTCTGCATTGTTCATCTTGCCACAATGATCCAATACAACAGAAAAAGAATGTTCTTACTTATGTGCCGGGCATTTTGAAGCTAAACTGATGACAGTGTAAATATACAGTAAAATCATTGTTAACACAACTACATACCTAATTATTAACATGGCAACATACCTCCTGTGTCTCTGCAGCGGCTTCGAGTAAAACATCACGTCTGGCTATCCTGAACATGTACCTCTGCCCTGCTTTGGGAGGTCCTGTTTCTGTAATCAATGTGCAAAATCAGCAATGATAAATTAGTATAAGAACCTGAGGTCTATAATACTAATTCATCTTCAAGAGAGAACTGCCTACTGCCAAATCAATCAATTCTCAGTTTATTATGTTCTCTGTGATATAAAACTGTCTTCTGCTTGCATATGAAAACAGTTCTCTTCTAATTCCCACCCATCTATTTTTATCCCATTGCTAATTTTTTGCATACAACTTGCAGTCAACTGCACAGCCCCATTTTTACTGTTGTACAACCAATCCCATTTTGGAGTGATCCCTAAATCCTTCGATAGCAACATTAATACCTACCAACTATGCATCCTTGTAGATCAATACTTCCTTTTTGTAGATCACCCAATGGAGACACTTCTTGAGTCTAAAAATGTCAAGAATGGTCATGGAATAAGTGTTGTGGGCAACAAAAATAAACTGTAACAAATAGTGGGCTGGGCTGTAACAAATAAACTTGCACTGTTCCAACCTGCTTTACCACCCAAAAAGTATACTTGAAGGTTAAATTCCTGAAGATCTTGAAAAAGGGACCTGTTAGTGAGATGTATACAATACTTCACCACTCAAAAATTTCTAATTTGGTTGGTTTACGTGTAAATTGATCACGTGATGGGATCTTTGAATGTACTAACTGATACATGTAGTTTCCCTTTGTAAATTACTTGGTGTTTGTAAACCTAGCATATAATGCCTCAAAGCTTTGCTTTTAAATTAAGGTAAAAAAGGTGCTTCAGAACATCAAATTTACTCAACCAACTATCTGTTGACAGATAACGTTAAATATACCAGGAGACCAGCTAATTGGCTGACTGGCTGTTGAAGAGACTTTAACATTGATCTAATAAAGACTTGCAAAGTTTTTTTGGCCCAAAATGACCAACTGGCTATACAATTACTATAATTATTAGTAAGACCACTTAGGGTTTCCTTTGCTACATCACTGTGTGATACAGAAGTCCACCTACACAAGGTTAGACGATAATTTCAGCTCTGCACTTTCTCACCTGCTTACTAGCAAACTGAACTATGTTATTTTGTCATTACAAGAGCAAAATGAAGACATCAGAACATATTGTAGCACTAGCTTACTTCTGACTCTTCGTGATCAACGCCATTCATGAAATTGTTGTTCTTGGCCTCTTCTTCTGCAACATAGTTTATCTCCTCGCAGTAATTGGCTGGAAAGAATTTTTGTTTCTGGCCTCCATAATCACCAAGCCACCTGTGTTTGCACAGTAAATGTCTCCCATATAAATATCAGAAGGTATCTCGTTAGAATCATATAATTATATTAATTTGTTTGGTCAACATCTAAGTAATAAGAGTATTACTTAGGAAGAATTTGAGTAGGCATTTTTTTAAAAGGTGTTCTCATTCCAAAATACACGAAGTTCCATTTTGAACGTATCGTGCTGCAATGGCCAGAATAGCCAGAACAGAAGGCCCTAGAAGACCTTCTTTGTCTGGAATACCCTAAGCAAACATAACCATAGTAAACAAAACATCCAAGCAGTTGTATCGTGACATCAAATGATCAGGCCTCAGTTGTTCAAAAGGCGGATAATGCTATCCACTGGATAAAGAACTATACAGTGAATAAGCCCTTGCAAAACCAATTGAGTCATCCAGTGGATAACACTATCCACCCTTCAAGCAACTGGGGCCTGGTTATGAAGTCTTCCTACATCAGCATAACTTCTCTGCACAAAGATAAAGACTTCAGAGTATGCATGTGGCAGTCATGACAGCATGATTTTTCTTTTTTAGTCCATCCTTACCATCCGCCATCCTCTTTGGTCACATTTGTGATAAATGCACCACGACAGAATGACATCTCATCTGGATTTTGAGCTTCATAGTCCCACAAGGCTCTACATGCAGGCTACAGTTTACAAGATACAAAAAACAGCATTGTTGCATCAGCACCTTGTTGAAACTTAAGTAAACTCGTCAATGAGCATTTTTTTTCCAGAAATGTGAAAATCCTTTGCTTGCATACAGATAAGCCAAGACCAGGGAATACATACTCTGAACCATTTGTGCATTTGCCATGGTTTTGCCTAGGTCAAACCACAAATTCAATCTCCAGTTTGACCGAGGTAAAACTTCAATTACCGCAAACGATAGCTGCACTTTCACCTTGTTTGTTTCTTGTCTGATTTGCGCTGTGGTAATGTGAGGATGCAGTGAGGGTTTCATTTGGATTTTGTTTGCTTTGTTTTCTAGCTCAAAAGACAGATTCCATGCTTGAACATAATACACATTTTTTTTTCCTGTCTTATACCTTGCATGCAATTTGATTTTTAACATGCACTGTATCTACAGTGTTCACAACCTGAATGTTCAACCAGCATTGTTGTATTATGGGTGTCAAGTCAGGTAATGCAGACGGCAAAGATGAAACAATCCCCTTGTAAGTATCGATAAAGGACAAAATTTTTCGGAAGCACTTGCTGATGGTCTTGCTGGTTGTAAATTTTCAGTTGATCAACTCTGCAATGTCACACTACACTATTCTTGAGTCTTTGCTGTTCGTCTTGTCCTGTTTCTCTGCCCACAGCTGGACCAAATAGCATTGCTGCTCATTCGTCCACTTGTCGTACTTTTTACCATTGCTGGTTTTGCTCTTGACCTGACTCTCTGCTCCAAATGCAATCCACAAGGATGTTTCATGGAGGTGCTGGAGCAAGGGATGTATGGATATGCTGAGCCGAATCTCTGGATTTCGCCATTTAACTTGTTTACAAATGGCCGGTTGTCTTCTGGTTGCCCAATGGCAGCTCTTGGATTATTTTGCCCAAATGGTAGATAAAAAGTGCCGGACCTTGGATACGGCCAAGAGGAGTCTGTATCTTACACAGAATGGCGCCAATTTGCGAGAAAATACCCCGCTCTTTGATTGTTTTACCTGAGCACTGACATCTTAAAAGCCCTTTGGACATTTTGGTGAGGTCCAGAGCTTGCCTGTTTTAAGTAGTGGCATCTTTGAACATCTGGTGCATTTTTAAAATTTTGGACATATCAGTTGCACTACCAAACACTACATGCACTACAGCCCTAAAACAAGCACTGAGATCTGCATATTTGTGCTCTTATGTCCAGAAATGCAACTAATTAGATGCATGCTCAATTTTGGTATCCATCACAAAGTGTGCCGTTAAGTCTAAGCGTCTAGTGCCTATTTCTAACAATAAGGTTAGTGTTTGGGTTAGGGTAAATGCAACTGTTTATGTTTAGTTGAAAAGCACAGTTTGGGGGACACTTTGTGATGTTTATTGCCTGTATTTCTGGATGCAAGTGATATTGAAGTTGAGAACAAGAGCAAGGGGACACTTCGTGATCCTTATCAAAATCAGCGTGCATCTAATTACTTGCATTTCTGGACATATCAATATTTGTGCTGATTGATCGCACTGATAAAAGCCATGTTTGCCAACAGTTTGACTCACTGCATGTTGACCAAAAATCAATCATTTTTAAATGTTTTCTTATTCAGAAGAAAGCTTTCCTTTGTAAATGTAACAAAGTGTGAGAGCTGAAAATACCTTATGGCATCCACAAACGCTGCCTAAATATGATGTTCTGACAAAAGGCTGTGACAAATGTTGATTATAAATGCAAGTCGCTGTCTCGATAACCAAGGTTCACTAAATAATTTTCAGCTAATCCTGAGCCTCTGAATTTTCATCCCTTTGAGGTTGAACATGACCTAGACACACAACTTTTTAGAAGTTTCCAGTTCTGTAATGTGTTTCCTTTTAAAAAATACAGCTGCAGTTTGAATCTCTCTCCTTGTCATTCTCAGCAGTTTAAACGTTGCAGGCACGTTTGAAGCTGTGTTTATACTGTACATGTGTATACTATCTCACAAGCAAAAAGTGAGTGCTTTTAACACAAATGAACTCCAGATGTTTTTGTTGATTTCCAGCTGCCACTATTGGTGGACCATAGAGGTCTCCACATAGAGCTCTATAAAGTTGTGTGAAACACCTCGGCAAATAACTCAGAATGTGCCACACAGACCTGAGACTTGTCTGTATATTGGTCTTCTACAACATTTCATGCTCTTGGCTTTTTTCAGTGAATGGTTTTTAATTTATTTTTTTTTATGGCTTGACCGTGAAAACCATGAATACTCTGACCTGATCTTGCGTAATGGTAGCTGTTTTGAGGCTCACCATGAAATATTGCAAAGGATTTGAGAGGTACGTTGAAATTTGTCGAAACAAGTCACTGAAATGTACTCCCGCACAGAGACTCTATCGACATCATGACAGTTTGGCTATTGACTCTTTTAAATCAATGTTGGCATGAACCGTGCTTGGGGAAGGTGTTATATTAAAACTAAACAATGCCATAAACAACAATAATATTAACCATTGCCTTTTTGCAACACATTACCACAGTTAAATCGACCACAGCATTCGCTTGCTTTCGTCTTTGCCTTGGTTGCGGTTTTCATCCCACCACGGTGATTTTACAGTAAAAAAGATAGCCAAAGACAAGAAATTATTGCATGTAAAAATGCACTAATAGTTTCGAGTGGTACTGTAGTTGAAGTGGTGCATTTATCAATGGTGACTTGTGCATACTCGGAAAGAAGGATGAGTGCTACTAATTATAACTCCTAGGAGGAGCGCTCAGATTTTGGTTGCACTATACCACAGTCACCATCAACAATACATCACTTCATTTATTTCCCAGGCTCAAAATTCACCATCTCCTTTACCATAATGCTGCTATTGACATTTCCGTCCTAGCTGTATGCAGGACATTTGTCACCTGAACCTAGTTTACTGGCCTAGCTCCCAAAAGGCTCCTCACAGTGGCTCCTATAGTGATAGAGCATCTGGACTTGTTAGGTGCATTCAGATTCTCTTCAAGTACATGCCTGTACTGCCCAAGTCACCACTGATAAATACCAGGCTCATAATTCACCCTCTTCTTTACTATGACTACAAGGACAAAGTTTCTGAACAGAGGTTGTTAAAAGAAAGCCGTGGACTAACCTTTGTCATGAACTGATTTGGTTCATGATAATGGTCTCCACTGCCATAGATAGCATCCTCTTCAGGAGACTGAAAGATGTCACATGTTACAAGTTTTTGATGTTCATCAATGCCAGGGGAAAACTTAAAATGGGTAATCATTAAAACATTTGTTTGCGTTTTCTATCCCTTTAATGTGTTTGCCTAAAAATAGTTTCCACTCAGAGCTCCTCATTCACCACGTCATACAGTTGAGCTACTTTATCAGTTAATCTTTTGGAGGAAAGCTCTATTCAGGACTGAATGAAAGTCACCACATTAATGGAATCTTTCTTGAAGTTTCTTGGCACTCTAACTTGTGTGAAGTAGGTTGTAACTTCCCAGAGCATGCCAGATTATACAAAAAAACTGATTTAAATTCAGGGGTTTTTTTTTTCAATGAGAATTTTTTAAATTTTTTTTAATGAAATTAAACCACTTAAGGAAATGTCAAAAATCACACAAGAAAAATGTTACAATGTAATAGATGTTTTCAAAGATGAATTAGAAAACTTACTTGACCGACTTTAGACAACACCTACAAAGAAATAAGTAAGGGTTATTTACCTGGAGTGAGGGGGTATATGTTATATTCATCTGGTACCACTCCAAAGGCGTAGTCTAAGGAAGGGGTACCAGTGAATATATCACATACCCCCAAGGGGTACGTCAACATGCTTATCTGTCTGTTGGTAAGGTTTTCTAAAATAATGAAATATATATTGACACAAGTCTCTTGAGGGAGACTTATGTTAAACACTGCGGTGTGTGCACCATTCGCATACATCAATTCTTCTTGAGAGTTATGAGTGAGTCTGAAGGAGAATTAACTTTAACCCCAAAAGGTTTTTTGGGCTCTTTGCAAGCCCCATCTCGGCAGTTGGATCTCCCTTGTGAAAAGGACAAGTCAGACCCACAGCCTGCATGTTCATTCATACCCTTGAAAGTTCTCCAGTAACCAGTATCATAGCACAGCTAGTAAGCCCCAAGAAGTTGTGGAAACAGAGAACAGGGAAAATACAGCACGGGGGTCGTTACCGAAAGAGGAGTCACAAAACGAAACAGTGAGCGGATACCAGTTAACACAAGAAAGACCACCACCTGGTCGGTAAGCCGGCCTGTATTGAGTTGAATATCGCAATGTTGTTTATTTTGGCTGTAATATTTCTGGGGCCAGGTGCAAGAGCAGTATGCCAGGTGTGAGGCTCTGACAACCATTTCATATCACAATAATTCAATTTGACATTTTCCTCCATGTGTTTTGTTTGTTTCTTCTTCCGAGTCTACGTGTAATGGAAGACTAAGCTGATGGTAATATGTTCAGGGGATACATCAAGGAGAATACATTCAGAGGAATAAGCTGCTTCATTAACTGTGATGATCACCCTTACAAATCATTACATGTACCCAGTTCAATTATATGAAATTTTGTATATTCTCCACCATACATTCAGAGGAATACATTGAGGGGAATATGTTTGGGGGAATACATCGAGGAGAGTGTGTTCCATTGTATGCCATTGCTATCAGCTATTGTTTCAGCCCTGCACTCCCCTGCTGTAACCAATATATATATAATTATATTCACCCAAAAAGAATGCAGAAATCAGAGCTAACTGACAAATAATAGTAAATAACAATAATAATGACAAATAATAATGACAAATAAGAGTATTAGCTTCTGGGGTAACAATTTAGAAAACCTAAAATAATTATCCCTTAAATTTACACCCCATGAACATGTAAGAAATATAAAAGTAAATAAAGGTGGTGACAGGTGGTTCTGTAATTATGGTTCTTTGAGGATACAAATGAAACATACTGGTAAGTAAAATCTGCAAGTGGAATAGGGCAGTTACAGAACTTACCTCAACATTTTCTGGACAAAATTCACAGATAATGCAGAAAAGCCAAAACAAAATAAATGCAAGATATACAAGGCCGGTTATTTAAACGAAGTCTAACTTAGACCGCGGTTTACAACAGTCATTTTACCTCCCCACCTTTCTAAACATGAGTTGCTTCAAGTAGATAAATGCTTTTCTCCTCTGCTCTGGCCTTCTCGATACTGTTTTCGACCATGAACGGCATACATATACTAGTGTTAGCCAAAATGAAAATGACTTGGAACGCGGTTTTGCTAAAGGCCTGCTAAACTCTGTCTAAATAACCGGCCCATAGCTTTTAACACTTAATTGAAACCACTCTTGGTATAATCACACTACCTTAGCAATAACACTGAATGTTGTAACACAAAATAATAATAAATACACTGAAAACAAGAGGTTAATTCAGAAGCCACATTTTTGGTGGCTGCTTATAGTAATGTTGTACTTACAATCTCATTGATTGGATATTTGAGTTTCATTCCTTTGTACAAAGGATGTTTCATGTAGAACTCAACCAATTCCACCAAACTTTCAAACTGTGCTGTGCCAATTGTGAATAGGCGACCTTCACGCTTTATCCTACAGTGCTTTATCTTGCCTTCCGCTCTGCAATCAGACACATTCGGATGTAAATAAGGAGAAGTCTAGTTTTGGATGGGCTTTCTCATTTCTACTCTTCACCAATATGTTACTGAGACCCCCCCCCCCCCAAATACTCCCACATTTTTTGTTGTGTAGGAAGAGGTAAAAAACACATTACAACTTATAGTTCATGCCTTTTGTTTCTAAGGATTTGCAGTTGTTTTCATTCCAAGCGTGGAGGCCTGGTGGTGTAGTTGTTAGCACACCAAATTCTCAGGGTCAGTGGTTTGAGGCGTATCTCTGACATGCTGTTTCCTTGGACAAGAACATTGGCTTCACACTCTCCCTCACCCCACCTTCATGTGTAAATGGTCCTCAGCGACATACTGTTGGGGGTAAGGAGTATGGGGTATTCGTATCCTTATAGTAACTGTTCTCCTTAAATGTGTAACTGTAACTGTGTATTGTAACATATAATATGTCCTGTATTGTATATTAAGTATTTAAAGTCATTATAAATTATTTGAAGCAATCCTTGTAAAATACTGTACAGATTATGCTTTGTCAAGTTTAAGAAAAGTTCTTCCATTTGGCAAACAAACACATTTAAACCCTTTAAATAAGTCTTTATGCCTAGGTTAAAGATAAAAATGCTTCAACTTGGCAGATTGAAAAACCACAATGTGATCAGCATGCACAGACAATAATTTTTTCCCTCTCAGCACATATATTTGATGCAAGTGAACCCCTACTATTTATCACTTTCAAAAATTCATAATTTGGATCTCATAGAAGCTACAAGAAAGAATGATATTCCAATCAATTTAAATGTTGAAGTCTACTTTTTGTCAAAATTAATTTCCAGGCTTTAATTCAGATAGCAAGCAAGCTACATAACAAATCTGTCGTTATTCTGTGGCGGTGAAAAAAGAAAAAAGAAGAAGTAAAATCAATGATCTTTCAGCATGGGGGTTGGTATATCAGTGAGAACATTTGCCTCTGGCCAATGTTTGTTGGTTCTCTACTCTGCTTCAAGAGGTTTTTCTCTGGGTACTCTGGTTTTCCCTTTTTCCCCTCAAAACCAACATTTCTTCCACAGTGTCTGCAATTAGTGCTCCTGTGCTAAATACATTTGACACTCAAATAAAGTTCATCACCATCATGTGTAATATTTTTTTATTTGACTTGGAAACTCACTGGACTGTCTTCTTAAAGACTATATATGGCATACGAAAACTTTACTTTACAAAAAAATGGCATTTTCAATGAGGGAGTTATAGTTGTCCAAAGAATGTAAACAAATGTTAAGATTATGCAAATTCTTGGCTGAATGTAGAATACCCAATAACTTATATCTCAGGTTCTACGTCATCTTCATTCACAACCATGCTTAAAGACAAAATTGAGTTAATCAAGTTATTAAAGCTTTTCTGATGTGCAAGGCAAAAAGTGAACAGAAATCAGCTTACAGTTATCAGTAAAACGAACTCTGCTGCACATGTGAAGTTGTCAACTGCATTCCTCCTGAGAACTAGCATATACATTAGTGCACCTGCGACTCGCATTTTAGATCTTAAAAAATTCAATACACAAATTCAAACAAAGATTATATTACAGAATGTAATGCAACAAGTAACACACCAGGCCGAGAGATGAATTTGGTTTGATTGGTGAACTCATTACCTTCAATTACTCACAGTTCAATATTAAACCAAATAAAATACTTAGACAAGCAGAAACAAAGTAATGATAAAATCCAATGTTCTGGAGTCCTCATGGTGTCATTAACATAACATAATAGTTATTGACCTGGGTTCACACTTAGCTTAGCAGCTAATTTACAGTTAAGCTCACAGATTAATAAAAGGTTTAAAAATATAAAAGTATCAATATATTCCTTTACAAGTATACAAAATTTGTTGAGAAAAATACAACTATAATACTACATGTTAAGAGTGAGGAAACTAACTATATATGACATGCTTAACATTAGAGGCCAGACATATCAAGTTCTCCAATTTTAGTTTTGAAGGACTTGTAGAGC
>BLFK01000871.1:534164-542060 GCA_014634185.1 Astreopora myriophthalma
CCTAATGCCAGTTGCAAGTATTACATTGAGAATAAAAACTCTCAACTGACCTGAAGGAGATGGCGTATGATGACTTCTCATCCTGTGTATCTGGCTGATTTTCAAATTCTGAGATCTCTGCTGCTTGCTCTCCATCTTTCCTTCTCACAAGGTATGCACCATTTTTTCGCACTCTCTTTAACATGTCCTCTGCCTTATCTCTATTAAGATTATCATGGTACCAACTAAACAAAGAAATAAAAAGACAGCTGAGTGCATTGTTAAGTTCTATATTAAGACCAGCTGTCCGTAAATATTGCCTGGATGTGTGCAATATGAAAACCTCGAAAATTCCCAAACTTTGCCATAAAAAAGGTCTGCTAGATGAACTATTTCTAAAAATAATAAAAAAAATGTTCGCAGGTGAGAAGATTTTTAGCAGAAAGTGGTCCATTATTGTCCTTTTAAAGGCGTATTGTTCAGTTTAAACTAATTCATGTTTTTCAATGCATGACGTGGAATGACGTGTCTTGACCTTTGTGTCACTTGTTTGGGTTGTTCTAAAATTTTGTAGTTTGAATAACCCCAAATTGTTTTGGCATATATTTCAAGCAGAAACCTCGCTTTTTGGCTGGGTAAGCTTCAAATTATAGCAATACGCTACGTACCAAGGTGTGATTTTGCACGCTGTATTTTTCCGTAATTTTGCCTTTATGATGTCAGTCACACGTGGTAAATAATCAAAAATCCACAAAATACTTAATTTCAGATGTGACTGAACAAATTTGATAGCAAATTGTTCACTAACACGTCATCTTTTAATTTTGATAGACACTGGATTGATTAACCTTTTCGTTTATTTCAAAGCAATGTTCAAGTAATGTGTTGTTTTGACCTCGTGAAAGCCCAACCCAGAGCCTCTGAACAAACTTGGTTGCTGTTTGCACAAAATAGAAATCCAATTGAACCTAAAGTAGGGTAATTCTACTTCGTCATTGGTCAATGTCGCTAAGGAGTCACGTGAGATATTTCTTTATTTAAAATCAATCAACTCAAATTCTATACATACAAAGCAGTTCTGCCCGCAAATAGCCAACGCTAGTCGAGGCGGGCGGCCTAAGGCTAGAGCAGTCATTAAATAAATTATTGTTTAGATGAAGTAAGAGAAAAAATTATTAATAGCTATGATTACAGATAGCTATGATTATAACAATACGCACTAGGTATCAACAATTTAGCTAGTACAATACGCAGGAAAGAACTAGATAAATAAATAAAATGAAGAAACTAGGTGAATGAATGAAATGGAGTACAATGATAGCAAGTTTAACTTGAACAATTTCTTAATAGTCTAATCAAGATAGATGCCTGGACATAATCCCCCTCAGCCTCAAATATGGAAAATAGCATCTGTTTAATTGGTTTTTTAAAAGCATGTTTGGGAAGTTTCCGGGTCTCAACTAAAAGTGAATTCCATAGTTTAGCTCCGAAACTTGCAACAGACCTCTGATTTTGATTTAGTCTCAAAGTTCTGATGTAGGACTTTCCGGACGAGGAGAATCTAGTCTCGTGGTGATTATTCTTACCATTAGCTTTGATAAAAGGGTCAGTTATGTTAAAAGGTGTGTTTTTACAAGAGACATCATACATTACAGACAAGACTTGTGTAACGTAGAGCATATTCAAAGGAAGAGTTTTGGAAGAGATAAAGAGGGGGACTGTGTGAGATCTTGGTTCACGAAAATACAACAAACGAAGAGCACATTTTTGTAATACGAGAATTTTGTTTAAATGAACTGTGGCAGCTTGGCCCCAAGCAGACAAACCATAGGACAAGTAAGGCAGAATCAGAGAGCGATAGATACTTATTAGCCTGACGATTTCTCCAAATACTTAGTCACTTAGTATTTTTTGGTTTTGTTGTTGGTACCTTTCTGGTTCAGGTTCCATTAAAATTACTGTACATTACTATGCTGATGTTTATTGTTTACGCTCACGATCATGACGCTTTAAAGTCTCACCTGACTCCTTAGCGACACTGACCAATGACGAAGTAGAATTGTAAAATTAAACGAGACTTACCTTAAGTTGAAGTTTGATTAAGATTCTACAAAGTCATTGGTCTGGAGCAAAGGAGTTAGGTACTCTCCCTTGTGAGGAACCCACCCTGTGGCATTACAACTGTCCTGATCATTCGCCTTTAAAGTGTGAACGCTCTGGTTACATGTGCATATCTCACCTAACTCCTTAGCTCCAGACCAATGACTTCGTAGTATCTCAATCAAACTTCAACTTAAGGTGAGTCTGATTTAATTTTAATTTTTTTTTTCGAAATAGTTCATCTAGCAGACCTTTCTTCTGGCAAAAGTTTGGGAATTTTTGATTTTTTCATATTGCACACCTCCAGCCGATACTTACAGACAGCCACTCTTAAGCATGCAGCAATTTTCAAGAACACAAGAGAAGTGTGAGACTCTTGGGACTGTACCATGCTTCAGTGAACTGGATATCCACTGCTTCTATGCAAAGAGCCCCCCCCCCCCCCAAAATGAATTGTATTATGGGGAATAATGCAGGTTTTACCTAGGCAGCATGAATTATGGAGTTTTAATGACCTCAGTTCATTAAACATGCACATTCATACAATTAAATCTCCTCTCAAATGATGTTGTGTTCACAAGGTCTCAAACTGGGACTTTCTTTTATATTATGTATTGTAAGTATGTGTGGTAAATTAAGGGTGCATTCTTCAGGTTAAAAGCATTTTAACAATATATCCGCTGGCCTGTTTTTGGCTTGTTAGCATGTTTTCTTTTTAAAATAAAGCACTCTGAATTCTGGATTTTGTCACCATACATGACATCTAGATTGCTACTGAGAAACTTGTCACGTACCCGAAAATATCCATTTGCCTTGTGTTTTTGAGTTTTAAAAAACCAATATGTTACGAGCAGCGTCTATGCGAATGTTTTCAAGTTTAGCAGAGAGAAGTGTTTTGAGAGAGCCAAAGTAAAGTCCAGATGTTTCCATTGATTTCCGTCCGCCATGTTTGTTTCCCTCAAAAGGACACCAACATGGCATCTCCATACGAAACACCATAATTTTGAGTGGTACCCTTTGCCAAATAACTCGAGTTTGGAATATCTCAGCCCTTAAACACTGAAAAGGTCTTTAGCTATTACTCTTCTACTATGCTCTTTAATGCTCTTAGTGGAAATCTAGTCACCAAAATATCTGACCATTTTCCAGTTTCTGATCACTGAAGATCTGAAAGTAAATTATGCCTCCTTTAACTATTACAAACATGATTACTCTCATTTTAGTGAGGAAGCTTTTGTTGACGAAATATCTCATCTTGATTTCTCCCCTATAATAGCAATTTGAACACCAATGGCAAGTTTGATTTTTTTTATGACCAAATCGATTCTGTTTGTAAGATACATGTACCTAATAAGAGGCTTACCCAGAAGGAGGTTAAAATATCATCCAAACCTTGGATTACTAAAGAGATCTTTGCTAAAATGAAGTATAGGGACAAACTGTATTCCAAATTACTTAAATGTAAACAACCAAATCCTAACCTTAATTATCTTTATAAGAAATTTAGAAATAGGGTTGTTAAAGATCTGAAAGATAGTAAAACCTCATATTTTAATCAATATTTTTCATTAAATAAGCCTAACATGCAGAAGGTGTGGTCTGGTATTAGATCGATCTTAAATGTTGGTAAATGTACGTACGTTACCTACGTAACTTCCATTTTAAATAATATTAAGTCTGTTGACAATCCTAAAGACATTGCAAACATCTTTAATAACTTTTTTGCTAATGTTGGTAAAACTATGGAGAAGGGAATCCCCTGGGGAAGTCATAGCCCCTTATTCTACCTTAGGGGTAACTATTCAAGATCAATTTTTCTATCCCCTGTTACTTCACATGACATCTGGACTTTTATTGGTCAAATGGATGTTAGTAAGTCTTCTGGCCCATATAGTGTACCTGTTACTATTTTGAAAACTATTAGGGATTATATATCTGAGCCTCTTGCATTTCTAGTCAATGACTCCTTTGCTAGTGGTAATTTTCCTGAGAAATTAAAATTAGCAAGGATTACTCCAGTTTTTAAGAAAGGCTCAAGATAAGATAAAGACAATTATAGACCTATTTCTGTTCTTTCCAACTTTAGTAAATTATTTGAAAAAGCTATGTATCATCGCCTTTACAGTTATTTGGAAGAAAAAAAAAACACTTTATCCCCTTCAGTTTGGTTTCAGAGAAAAATGTTCGACTACCCATGCTCTTATTTCTATCACTGAATCTATTCGTCAGTCCATTGATAATAGTGAATTTGGCTGTGGTATATCTATAGATTTGAAAAAAGCTTTTGATACTGTTAACCACGCAATCCTTTTAACTAAGCTTAACCACTACAGAATAAGAGGTGTTGTGCATGACTGGTTTAAATCTTACTTATCCAAAAGAGAACAATTTGTAACTGTTAATGGTCATAACTCACTTTCTTTACCAGTCACTTGTGGTGTGCCACAAGGATCTATTCTAGGACCCCTCTTATTCCTATTACCGTATATGTAAATGATTTGCCCAATACTTCCAGCTTACTAACATTTCATTTATTTGCTGATGATACCAATCCTTATTTTTCTAGCAAAAATCTTAGTCATCTTGAAGCAACTCTAAATCATGAACTAAAATCTGTTGCCGAATGGATGAAATGTAATCGATTAGCTCTTAGTATCTCTAAAACTAATTTTATTCTTTTTCATTCCAGTAAACTTAAACCTAGTCAGTCATTAAGAATTAAAATTGATGACGTACTTATTAAACAAGTCAACTCTACTAAGTATCTTGGCATAACATTTGATTCCAGCCTTACTTGGAAGAGTCATATTAATTAGCTTTGTTTGAAACTATCGAAAACAGTAGGTGTCTTGTCAAAAGTGAGACATTTTGTTGAGAACCACATTCTTGTCATGCTCTATTACTCTCTTATCTACCCTTTCCTCAGTTATGGTGTTCATGTCTGGGGTTTAACCTTTCCCTCTTTTCTAACTCAAATATTTATTATTCAGAAAAAAGCAATCAGAATAATATCTTTCGCTGAACCAAAATCCCATTCTGAGCCTTTGTTCAAATCTCTCAACTTACTTAAGCTCCATGATCTCATTGAATTACAGGTACTCTCTTTTGTTTTTCAGTGGTCACGTGGACTGTTACCCCGTTTCTGTGAATATTTCAAATTTACTTCTTTTGTTAATTCTTACTCAACGAGGCAATCGTGTAAAAGAAATCTTTATGTAGCCTCAGTTAATACCACCTAATATGGCTTACGTTCCTTAAAATTCACTGTCCCTCGGCTCTGGAGCTCCTTGCACATAAGTATAACTAATTCTAATTCCCTTAGAATATTTCGTAAAACCCTTAAGAACTCTATCCTCCATTTTTATTCTAATTATCTACCCTAGTGCATGAAGAAATACTTAAAAAAAAAATATATATATATATATATTTTTTTTTTTTCTTCTATTTCTTTATGAAATTGTATGTTATTGCTGGGGTCATCCACTAGATTAGCCTATACTATTTGGATGATCCCAACTTGCTCTCTATGTTGTTGTTACAATTTCTTTCTTATTCCTTAGTTGTACTGTGTTTTGACAGCTATTTAAATTTAATAATACGTCATGTAAACTGAGCTGAGTTGAAAAATGAAAATCAAATCAAACCATGTGTCAATTTCTTGATGCAATTTACTGAATGGTATGCAATTTTATTTTTTACTTTGGTGATACTTATGTGACGTGAAAACTACCAATAACAAATCCATTTTGGGAACATGCATTCTCTTGGAAAACTCACCAGTTCTTCTGTTAATCCTAAACTGGAATAGGAATGACAGAATAGTCCCAAAAGAATGCACCTTGAGACTGAACTTGAAAATACTCAAACACATGCTCTCTTTTCCAACAAAATTTGATATGAGAAAGTATTTCTACTAATTTGACCTAATTAGTTGTAAGGGTGTTTACTCCCTTTACACAATGTTTGACACTATCAATTTTTTGGTCCACACTGTTCTAGAATTTAGTCAACCAAATTGACATTTGCATACTTACCATTGGTCAAGATGAGCATTTGGCTGTAAACAGACAAAAATGAAAAAAAAAAAAAAAATTATTAGAGCTTTATTCATTCAAGGTTATTTGTTTGTTCCTTCATTCGTTGATTTTCTTATTCTTCATGTTGCACTTTTCCTGCACAAGCATAACAATTTTAGTTCAAGAGGTGAGTGCATTATCCACGAGGCAATATCAGGTAAGTTATGCAAGAGGGTGAAAAACAAGCATAAATAGCTTTGATGTCACCTAATCTACTTGAGAAATCAAATAATGCAAAACCTGGCGAGTTTCAATTGTTTTTAAGTCCCATTGCCCTGAGGGTATATACATTTTATGCTTGATAAGAGCCTTCCTTTCTAAAATGGAGAACTTGACATTTTTTAGTTTTAACTCCATGTGACCCAGAAATGCTATGAGTTAATGACCAAAAACAGAAGTAGGCCAGAGTATAGGCTTAATAAGCCTCTTGCTCAATTTGGCTTCAAGCAGGAAGTTACCATTTGATGGTAAGCCTGCAATATTGCTTTCTTTCCTTGCATCCATTTATGCATCTGAGCAAGAATAAAAAATGAAGGAATCGCTTTCATGCCCTCAGGCATGAAGTATGACTCACTAGGCAATAGATTGTAGAGTTTCCTTAACTGTTACATTAGCTAGCAATCACCTGAGGAATCGCATCTGTCAGGGTGAGCTCAAAGTTCATGCTTTTTAGAGGGTGACTCTGATAGAAGTTGATGAGGCTGTACAGACTGTCAAATGTTACTTGATCAACCAGGTAATACTTTGTCTGGCCATTCTCTTGTTTGGATCTTATCCGACAGTGTTGTACTTTTCCCTTCCGCCTAAAATGTTTGCATACAATTGCTGGCATTACAATCAAGTCAACACGAAGTTTCTAATAGCTATGAATGCACAGTTGTCTTGATGAGGTCATGTTAACATCTGATCATCAAAAAAAGGCTACCTTGTGCAGGCATAACCTAATTTCAACCATTAGAGCTAAATTTCCTTTGATTTGTATGATGGAAATAACACGTCACACTGAAATTAAATATCTCTGGAAGTCCATCACATCGTTTGAAATAAAGTAGTCATATGGATTCCACACAAATAAAAACTAAATCCAGACTTGCCAAAAGGACAATGAGAAGTCTCCCACAAATGTGGTGCTTTCTCGCACGAGGAACGAGCCATCTCCCCTATTAAACTGGTTTAATAGCCTATCTGATACTCTTCGCCCATCTAAAAGCTTGCCATGGAACCATCTGAAGAACAAACATGAAAACACAAAAGCTATGTGGAAAAATACCACAAACACCTGTAGTGACAACAATAATAGCAATTGTAGGCTGGTAGGTTTTTTACTGTTTGGTCATTTTGTAAAATTGTGGCCAAATTTTGTGCAATACACTGCCATTAAATTATGGAATCACCCATCCCAAATGACGTTAAGGAAATAACGAAGGAAACGAAAAAAATTCTTGGCACTGGGTGGGGATGGGGGCACAAGAGACACAAAATATGAAAACACAACTGAAGTTAAAAAGTTATTTTGGCTTCTTTTCAGGGTATTGCCCTAATTTTGGGCATTTAACATAGGAAGTTCACCCCATCATTTTAATGCAGTTGATTCAGTGGAAATTGGCCATGATTCTGCAAAATAACCCAACAACTGCACAGAATTCACCTATGTCATTTTCGTCCAGAGCCCTTCAATTATTTTATAAAAATCTAAAACCAAATCAACATTATGGGGGGTTGGGGGGGGGGGGGGGGGGGC
>BLFK01000871.1:542131-562131 GCA_014634185.1 Astreopora myriophthalma
GGGGAAGGGGGGGGGGGGGGGGGGGGGGGGGGGGGGGGAGGGAGAGAGACCCTGTTTGGGGATGGTCACATTGGAACAGGAAAATTCCAAATGCTAGGAGAGGGTTTGTCTAATTTAACAGTTTTCTGCATTGTAAGGTGTCCTTTCTTGGTTGGAAAGCAAAACATGAACTAAAGCTTTCTTCACACAGTTAAATGAAACATTGGTGCACTTGAACTCTGCTAACTGAAACCCTCAAGGCAAACAACAGTTCAAAATAGCAGAGGTTAACTTCAAAGAGATATTATTCTTGAGCACTAGTGTCATTCCCTCGATGCCATATTCATCTTGTGATTCATTCAACTCGGCCACATGTCACTGCCTGTGGTTTGGAGGAGAGCAAGCGAAACTTACTAGCCAAGAAATACAATTTCAACGTTATAAACTTGATAACAATGCCTATGATTAATCTAATGGGACTGGTAGCCATCTCAAGCAACTTTTAATAAGAGACTGTTCCGGGGTTTGCATTACAAAGAAAGCTCCAAAGGAAAAGCACAATAATAAAGCAACGACTAATTACCAATACGAAAGCAAATGCAGGCCTTACCAATAATTATAGCTTCCCTGACCATCTGCCCCATGGATGTGATAGAGTATGTTAAAATAAACCCATTTAGGGTCTCCCTACCTTTGAACATATCGGCTCCTTAATAGATCCATGTTGTATTTATAGAAGTTCAGAAATTGTCATTTGATGTTAATTAATTTATTAGACAATACAAACATTTATTTCCTTTGCACATGTGTATCTGAGCTTCATTGAAGTTAATATTGACTTTAACTAAGGGAGAGGGTTGCATGTGAAATTAGTTCCATCTAGAGTCTACAACTTCCGTTCACATCTGTTCCATCACAATACCTCATCCATTACGCTTCGTGCATGAATGAGCTAAAAATGACTGGCAAAAAAATAACAGCTCCAATGAAGTGATATTTATCGTCTGTCAGCTGCCATAAATCAGTGCCTTCAATTGTTATCAGCTGAGACTGATTTCCTTTCACCAAGTATCTAGGACCATTTCTTCTACAATCCAACTTGAATAAGAATCATGTTTATGCCTAGTAAAGGATTATCTATGTCCAGTCATTGCCTTTATGGCTGAATTGGGGAAAATATTTTATTAATAAAACCAGCCCTACCAGGAACAATTATGTTGTCATTTCCCAAATTCTGGGTTCACAAACAGGGGTCTCTCTCTCTCTCTTCCACCAGGGGACGGGAGGACAGATGGTCTTAACTTACTTTTGCAAGCAAATGAGGCCACAGTCATATCGAATTGTTCTTGAAAACTACTTTACGTGCAAACCAGTGGAACAATGGCCTTAAGGTAACTATGTTAGCATGAGCATTTGAAACCATTCAGTTTGGCCTGCCATGCTGATTGGCAGCAGCAGGGCTTGGTTTTAAGCTCAATGCTCTAGCTGTGCTAAACTGAATTCATAAATACAGTACAGTAATTATATTAATACAGTAGAGTAATTATTTCAATGCATAACATGATCAAATCAAATTCAACCAGTGCTCTGCAATACTTGTGCCACTGCACAACATTTAGAAAAGGCCTCGGTAAAATTGATGTTTAAAAATTGATAAGCAAACTTATTGCAAGGCTGAAGAAAGGTGCATTTGCCATGACACTAACCTCTCACCAAAATGAAGCTCATCTTTACAAGACTGCAAAAAGAAAAGTTATTTTCATTTTAGCAACTATTCTAGTATAATTCTACTGTTTTAACCTCTTACAGTCTTGTATCAGATTACTTGTAGCCCACAACATACAACTCATGGTTCATTCTGAAATGAGAAGCTTTACGAGGAAACAGCAAAAGCATAGCTATGAAAGTGAAAACTTCACACTACACTGCAGACAGGCCAGACTGAAGTAATTAAAACAAGACAATGCAACCTGTATCTGGATGATATCAAAACATCAAACTTGTAGACTGGCATTACAGCATAACAATTTACAAATGTTCTGTTTATAATGAAGCGTTCAAGTTGGGCAGACAGGCAAGCAATAAAATTAATTACCTTGCACAGCAGCACTCACAAAGGCACCCTTTATATTGAACATTTAATCCTAACTAAAGCACCGGCTAAAAAAGAGCACGAGTCGAGATGTGAGATGTGCTCTCGGCTACTTGTCTACTCTCGAAAGCTCTCATTGAATTTGAAACCGCTCAAATTTTCCATGAGAGTTGGCGAGAGTTTTGTCTCGTTTGGCCAAGTGTGAGAGTTTGATCAACAGCTTCAAAGAGTTTAAACTCTTGTCAACTCTCATTGACTCTCGCTCTCATTTGGCCTGCTCTTAAGATTGGGCATAAAAGTGTGTAAGAGTAAAATAATTATCATGTACCTTAAAAATTGGATTACATAGTACCAAATACCATTCACAACATGCGCACGAACAATGAAATATTTTTTTAAAATGACTTTCAGTTCAAATGTAGAGAGGCAAATTGCAAAGTAATATTAAAATATTAAAATAGAAAACTGACGAAATCACTTGTGAAATGTCATCTCTTTCAGCAAGTATAGGAGGAAAATGATGTAAGACAAACAAAGAAATAAAACAAAAGACCAAGTGAACAAAATACAATGCTTTCCTGTGCTTACAAAACAACCTAAGCTATCAATTCAGTGTTCTCACCAGGCCACGTCATTGTGGGATTCCCGCACGAAAAATTGAGATGGCGCATTAAAAGCCAAAGCCTGCGCCCGTTTGGGCGCAGGGACAAGCTACGAGTCAAACAGACTTTTGAACGTCTACAGTTGAATAGTTTTGTTGGTCAACTGAACACCGCAGCATTATCAAAAGATTGAAAGTCTTTAATTTTATTGCCTTTACATTCGTTGGTCCCACTTACGCGGCAAAGATTGGTGTACGCATCGTTATGGCATCGTAACCATCGCGTTACTTCATGTAACAGACCATTAACTTTGTCCCCCTAATGTTCTTAGAGGGCCCTTATTTTTCAGCAGAGGGGGCCCTGGGACTCCCTAAGGCAAAATCCTGGTGAGAACACTGAATTCACTCATTCTTTAACTGCGCTTTATATCCTTACTGCACACTTACACACTTATACAATACATAGTGTTAAACTAAACCTAGTAACTGTTAGTCTCCTTCGCAGCCATTATTAGGGTCGTCACGCAACGCTCATCCCCAATAGAGGAGCGTTGCGTGACGACCCTAATAACGGCTGCGAAGGAGACTAGGTAACTGTGGGACTGACCACATAACTAACCAAATTTTCAGAATCTAGTCGATTTCACTGTACAAATTAGTATAAGCCACCTGAAGCAAAATACTGCATACAACAACACCACCTCAACTGCGATACCTTATGTACCTTGATTTAATCAAATCATATTTCCTGTCATGCAAGTTAAGAATGCAGCAGTTCTGTGAGGTTCACTGCTGTGTAACTGATCATAGACAATTGAAGGGCTCCTGACAATTTCCATTGAACCCACTGCACTAAAATTATGGGGTGAGCTTTCCCATGCTGTGTGCCAAAAATTATGGCAATGGGGTGAAAAGGAGCCAAACCAAATTTTTGAAAAGTCAATTACTGGTAGGACAGTTTTGCTCTGAGCCCATTATTATTACTGTTAATGTGTGACTCCAATTTTGCCCTGAACAAATGTTCCATGGCCAGGAAAATAGAGAAAACCAGACACTGCAAGCAAGTGGGTTTCATTATTTTTTCCATCTTGACTTGGACTGTTGCTAAATGGTACACTGTATACCATATTTTAATAGAGGGATTAGAATTTTTATAACACTGCTGTCATATAATCGGTATTACTGTCTTTATCTAGCATGGTTATGAACACCAATTTTATCCACATCACAGTTGAACCTTGATTATCCAGATTTCTAGATACTCTTGTCCCAGTTTTTTTCATGAATAATAATTAAACACACCCAACATTTGTGGCAAAACTTTCCCCCTTCAACTTAAGAAATGGAACTTAACTTAATGGATGGAACTAAACTTTTTTTGCTTCAAAAATCAAACCACATTATCAGCACGAGTTTTCATGCTCACACAAACACCAAAGCTAAAAGGTGTTCAACATGGATGGAAAGACAAAGGGATATTGATGCTTTTCAACTTATGCAGCTTTGAAGAATGATGACATTCATGACATGCACACACTGTTGCAGCTCAGAACAAACTAATTTACCTCAGCATTTGAGGGCAATGTAAAAACGTCTTTACTAGATAACTTTAATTGCAAATACTTTTAACAGACAATGAATATTCAGGCAAATGTTAATAGTTTCACCAACAGCAATTTGTCAACATTTTATTCTTGGATGTCTTGATTAAATGTTACTCTCCTTTAAATATTAAAGTTATTAAGTTTTGTTTTTGGCTCATTAATGTTCATGAATGTGTTCAGTAATCCAGACTCTTGAATATCTGGACCATTCAGCCCAGTCCCCATGATTTTGGATAATCGAGGTTCCACTGTACTCACAGCACATGGGTTAAAATGAAAACCAGACACAAGCTGTATGAAAAAAGCAGCTTTCATTACTGTAGATTCTAATGAATTCCTTATGACTTACAGATCAAATGTCTAACATGGATCTTTGGACTCCTTTAACACTTACTAGAAACTCGGCGAAATCCTGTGGAACAAAGCCTTAGCTTGAATAATCATAAATCTTGCAATATAAGTGTTAGTTAATGCACCAAATCAGTCCTACACTAATTTATAATTAACTTTCAGAAGGGATTACTTCTGTGTATTTACAGCAATTTTCCACAACCGTGTATTTACAGCAATTCTTCACAACTGTTTAGTGAATGGTTACAAACACACTGTAAACAACACCTGACAGTAGCTTCTGACTAAGTTTCATTTCGAAATTTATTCATCAATGAAATGAAAGTTTTAAATAATACTCTTGAACCACATACCAAAGGTTGTACAGGAAAAAATGAATACCAGCTTTGATCCAAAAGTGAAAGTTATCTTTTATCTATTGTCAGGATTCATACACAAACTAATACAACACTTGCACAATATAATTATCTTATGGCACAACAAATTGTGACAGGGCATAGCAAACAACAGTAGGGTCAATGTAGGGTAAATGTAGGTTAAAAAACATTTGACAATAGGGGGGTTTCAAAGCATAGATAAGTAGTTCAAGGCACTGTACAATCCTGGAAAAAAGTTCTTGGTGCAACTTTATAAAGGCAAGCAAAGCGCACCTATTCTGAACATTTCCTATATTTCTACGCAAGACAGTTGTCTTATAAGGGTATGTAAAGCACCCCCCTCCCCCCCCCCCAAAAAAAAAAGAAGCAAAAAACCCAAATAGCACATGATGTATTGTTGCCAATGTTTCAGATCAACATTGTAAGGGGAGGAGAAGGGGGGAAGTGATGTTGAAAAATATGGGTTATTGCCTAAACTTTTTTCGGAAGTGTCCCAAGCTTTTGTCCAGGATTGTACGTGCCAGTAACAATTGTGATAACCTGTGAAGAAGAAAATGCAGATTTTCAGGACATGCAAAGCCATTACCTCTCCAAGTCCACCTCCTTCAAGTCCCTCGTCATCATCATCATCTTCAGACCTGGTCTGTTCTTCTGTCCAGAACAACTTGTCTTTTGTTAAACAGAAAAAGTGACGATTCCAACCCTGCAATGAGAATAAATTAAGGATTACTTAAAGACTTTTTCTATTGAGACAATAAATACTGGTAAGGTCAAACCTTGAAATAAATATAAAGTAATAATATGAACAACTTCAGTGTTCAAACAATGTTGCATCTTACAGTAAAGGATGTGTGCTCTTTACAGTCAAAACAGGTCAATCATTCCTCCCATGAGTGGATTAATAAGTTCAGGTCAAGCATTCCTCCCATGATTGGGTTAATAAGTTCATTATAATATAATAATTATTGCAAACTTGATTTCACTAACCAATTCAATAACCTGGTCCCCAGATGAATAAATTCAAATTCAAATCAACTTTCAATTTGTATTGGATTATTGCTGGCTTGCAGTGCCAGCAAGGGGTGAGAATTTGACAGTTTTCCTAGTCTGCCTAGTATAACAGTCATTTGCCTTTTTTAAAATATCTTTCTTTTTAAACTTGCTGGATTTCCAAAAAAATAAAATGCCTCAAATTTAAGCACTCTGATAAGATCAAAGAAGGGTCGTAGTGACAAGAAGAGAAAGTCAAATTTTGAAAAAAAAAAATGGACATTTTCGACAGATAATGCAAATTAATAAAGCAGTCAAATTCTGCTGTCAGCCTGGCACCGGAAGCAAGTGATAATCCAATCAAAATTGGAATTTTGAACTGACGCTTGTTTTGAATTTTGCATTATTCATCAGAGAACCAGATTATTGAAAATAATCGGTATTAAAATCAAGTTTGCAATAATGAACTTATTAATCCACTCGTGGGATGAACACTTGGTTTGTTTTGACTGCAATGAACAAATCCTCACAGATTTACCGCTCCTTGATTTTTGAAATAGAACTTCACACAGGCTACACTGTGCTAGTACATAAAATCTTTAAACTTTCTCAAAATGAACTCTGGGTGTCATAGGCACTCAAGGGTTTGCAGGTTTACATCAGAGAGAGGATTTGGCAGTACCAGTCACAAAGTTGGCAAGGGTGAGGGTCCTTTAAAGGAGGAGAAAGTCAAGTGTATTGAGCTGAGAGCTTTGATTTTTGAGACCAGAAGACAAAGAATTTAATTATCAATTAATTTTCACATTCATGATGCATAAACTAATAATATTTAAAGCAACACTAGGTTCTTACATGATCAATTTCATCTTCAAGCAGTAAATATCCATTCTTCAGTGATTGACTTAAGTCATCCTCTATTACTACAGAGACAAAGTTTTCAACACTCATGGTTAACGTTTCAGTATAACAACTAAATTTCACTACTAACAAATTTTGAATGCATTTCAAACATGAAAAGGTTTTCCAGATAATGTGTTTCTAATTCTGAATACTTCAAGGCACATCTGTACTTCTGAGACTCCCTAAAAAGGGCCTTTAAGATGTTTAAAACTTACCACAAACTCCATGACAGAAAACATGCAAAATCACAGAAATTTTCAACCAAAAACCATTGTATGGAAATGTATGCGAACAACTCATTTTTTGCACCATGTCAGTCCCCAGTCAGACAAACAGCTGTATATGAAGAACTTTGCCTCCTCTCAGATGACCTCATTCTTGTCTTAAAATGTATTTTAAAAACACTGTTCTTATCTCCTGGTCCTGGTTGGGTTGTTCTACTACTTGGGGCTGGCTATGTACACTGCACACAGGACTGCATGCAATGAGTAAGGGTATGGCCTTACTTTGAACAGCAGAGCATGACTGTAGTGTATTTTTAAAAGTCGTATCCCTTACAATCATGAGTATGTCCCCAGTGCTCAAAACTATCATTGAAAATATCCAGATTGTCCCAAAAACTGGGCTACCACACCAGCAAATTTGGTTGCCCTCATGATTCCTTGGTTGCCCATTAGAAAACACCCCACATTTAAGTGCAAGCAAAAACGTTTCTTTTTTCTTCTGAGGCAGTGGCTTTACACTGCTCAGAAAATGCTACATGTTCAATCTGTGAAACAAAAGACTTGTAATCTGTACTGCTCATGTAAGGACAAAAGAATAGGAAATCAAGAATTTAATAACAATAATGGCAACATTCCTACTTCCTACATTTTCATGCTCTGTAATCCAAATCAGGCGATGATGGCGGACAACCTTGAATATCCCATATGTTCATTGAGAATGTATCTTAATGAAGATCTCACTGCTGACAAGGTGCAAAGATCTTGGTAATTGTGAAGAAGAGCTACCCGAAAAATGGCCGACAGTCGGCGGACAGGTTTTTCGGGGAGCTTTTCTTCACAATTACCACATTACAAATTACAGATTACAGATGGTAAAACATATTTTCAGTTAACAGCTGAGTTAAGTGAAACTCATTGGACTATCTTCTGAAAGATCATACTGCACAGTTTGACTTTTTCCATGTAAAAAAATTGGTTTCACACATATTACAGAAAATGAATGACTATTTCATTGAAGAGTTATGGTTGTCCAAAGAATATAATATAAACAAATGTTAATATTTAATATGCAAACGGGCAACCCAATTATAAGTAGAATATCCAACAATTTATATCTCGGGTGCTACTGAATGTAAAAACTTTGTTCAAAATCGCACTTAAAGATAAAATTGAGCTCGTTAAATTGTTACATTTTTTTCTGACGCGCTAGGCATGTGTGAACAGAAACATGAGAAATATTCTGCTCAACTGAAACTTTGCCATCTAAATACTTCAAATATACTTTGAGAATGTGTACCTTTTTTGTATTTAACTTGGAAAACTTATTTGACTGTCTTCTGGAAGACAATTTGCGATTATGATGAAGAAAATGAAGAATCAACGCAAACTTTAGTAAAAAGTTTCCTTTTAATAACCTTGATGATATTTCTTTTAATCTTGCTCTTTATGAGCTAGCACACAATCCAGTGCACTTTAATAATGATAGATTAGAATGCTTCTATTTTAATCCAATAAGTAACAATTGTAATTTCGTAAATTCTCGACATTGACCCTGACAACAATTTATTAAATACTAGTTCTAAGTGTAGTTAGTATAATGAGTCCAAACTAAATGATCTAATTGGTAAAAACGAGGATGATGTTATTTTTTCCCTATTGCAATGAAACGCTTGAGGCTTACTTAGAAACTACGAAAATTTATCCAGTTACTAGATTCTGCAGTCCATGAGTTTTGTGCAACAGGCATCTCCAAAACAGGATTAAATGATGTTAACAAAGATTACGTACACTGGCTATCATTTTATCTCATCAAACCGAGTGGATAAGCCAAACAGACAAGTTCGTTTTGAGAATACTAACTATAAAGTTGTCAGACCCCCCACCAGATTATTACAGTATCAAGACCACTTACACCTTGCTTTTCTTTTCAAAGACACATATTTCAGACTTAAGGAACATTGTTGGTTTGATTTTTACCAGAAGAACTGCCAGAAATCCATCAAAAAACCTGAAATGCGTACACGACTGATGTGATGTGGAAAACACCCGAGCAACCAAGCTTTTGAATGTAGAGAGAAGTTTGGCCAACAACTCACTGATACAAGTTTACTGCAACGTATACCATCTAGTAAACAAAACTAGTATTGTAGGGTGCAACGTGAGAAACGCAACAAAATTACAGAATTCTTAGGAATCCTACAAGAAACATTTGCCTCGGGAGTTCTTGCAAATCCTCTTGTATTTTCTTGCACATATCAGAAACATTATTGCCGAAGTAATCGGCCACAGGCACCATTGTAACGATGTCTGTGGAGGAGTGGAGATTCCTTGTAGCTTGGAGTTTAGCTGTTTTAGTCTAGCAAAAATCCAGCAATTGCAAGAGCTCTTGGGAGCGAGACTCGCTGTTGAAGAACCTAAGTCACAAACAGTGTCTTTGTTTTGTTTGTTCTATGTTTTTGCATACCAATTAGGTCGATTAGAACTTGGGTTCCAAGTTGTCCTGAAGATAAGCCACACTCTGATTTGGGCAACCAAATTTTTAGGGAAAAAGGTGTGGCTTATAGACAGGCTTTTATGGTAACTCTAAGGAAAGTGTCGCCATCTGCAACTTCCCTAGTCAGAATGTTACTGCCTTTAATAAGCTTTTGTGTGAATTCCATGGGAATTCTTTAATTTGTGTTAATGCTGAGGCTGCTTATAATGGATTCCTGCAAAAATATACCAAATTCTACAACAAGAGTTTTCCATTAAAGCTTCCGGTTAACAACTGAACTCTTAAAATCTATTAAAGCCAAGCTTAGAATATATAATTATTAAAAAACAAAACAAAACAATCGTAAGCATGGATTTAACTAAAAGACACACTTATAGAACAAACTAACCATCTCATTTGTGTTGCCAAGACGAAGGGCTGGGGGCATGAACAGCCTATGTTGACGTTTAGGCTGTTTTTCAATTTAGCTCTGAGTAAACTTCCAGTCATCTCGGACAACTGGATGACCGCACAACCTGGTTTATATTTTATGCATCAAAACTACTTTCATGATTGCCATGGTTTTTGCAGCTACACTTCATCGGTAGAGATGAAGAAGAGAAACAATCTGAAACAAATTTGAAGCCAGTTGGGCCTCACTTATCATGGTCTGAGATTGTTAAGTTATTTATTGAAAGAAATACAAATTAAAATTCATGGGCTAAAGAATCATACATAAAACATTATTGCAATATGTTGAGAATTTGATTGTGCATAACACCAATATGATGTGAAAGCATCAAAGAACTTACATGAGTCACCGACTGGGAGGTCTGCCAGCTGAGTGGAGTCTTTGGGAAGCTTTTTATGCTGCAAAATTTAAACAACAGTGACAGTTGTAAAGCAAGTGAGGTGCAAGGTCCCTTTTCAGCTTGCATGAGCAGTCCTTGACATAGGAACATACAGCTAAACATTGGTTAATTCATAACTAAAAGTACTGACTACAATCAGGCAAAGGTAAAGTCACACAAGCACCACGTGGACCCACAAGCCTGGACCTCAACATACATGTAGTTTCTGTAGCATTAAGTATCTGACGCCCTGTCCATACATGTAATTCACATTTCATGTTTACCTGATTACAGTTACACCAAATTAGGCATCTTTTATGCCAAAAGTATCCATGACCCCAAACAATTCATACAAGAAGTCATTTGACTCCAACGCAGAGTCCAGAAAAATTTAGCAGACTTCAAAAATTCCTAATGA
This sequence comes from Astreopora myriophthalma, assembly GCA_014634185.1. NCBI lineage: Eukaryota > Metazoa > Cnidaria > Anthozoa > Scleractinia > Acroporidae > Astreopora > Astreopora myriophthalma. Next base: position 552,992 of record BLFK01000871.1, read on the forward strand.
AACTGTATACAAAATCGAAGCTACTGGCAGTCTTATAACATTTCTTGGTTTATCTGAAGTTTGTACATAGCTGTTTTGTGTCAATTTTGGAAACTGCTTGTTTTTTAGCCTCCATATTGGAAGTGAATCTTTCTTGTCACCAGTTCTCCTTTACCCAAGTGTCTCATATAATGGTGGTATGAATTAACCACCTTTCAAGTGTTTAAAACGGCAATTAAATCCCTGGTTATTAAAATTTGATTAACACTCTTGCAGTATACCCTCATGGGCAAAGCATTTTTTTTAAATTCTCCTTGACCCTGAATTCACATCTTCAAAAGTGACTCCAACATTTGTGCAGAAGAGCTCAAAGTGACTCCAATGGGAAGGAGAAATTTGTAACCCTGGTTAGTGTTAAGTTTGTCATTGCAATGAGAGTCATTTGTTATCAAAGCATTTGGATTGGTAAACATCTACAATGTATGTCGAAGTTTGCTATTGTTCACTGATACTGTGCTTGAGCAATAGTCTTTTAACATAACCATCAACCATCATGAGTATCATAACATCCCCATTTTGAATTAATGTTTGTCATATGTATTAATTTCAATCAGGCCAAAATGGTTGAAAATGCACCCGACTGAAATAAATGGTATGCCGCGTTGTGAAAGACCACCTCTGGGCTCTGGTTATACAAAATTCATTACAGCACATGTTGAAATGCATGAATTTCTTACCATGCAATCAGTGCACTAATAAGCTTTTTTCCCTCACATGCTTAGTTTGCACATAGGAAAGATTCTTTGTTTTTTACACTAGTCATGTTTAGGTTTAAGTGCAATTTTGAATGGGCTTTAGTCCATTAGTAGAACCCAACAAACAATACAGTTCTGACTTGTGTCTGTGACTGTTGTTGGGCAATTTCAGCAGCCATATATTGCACAATTACTGTACAGATAAGCTTTCTTTCGGACAAAATTAGTTGGAACATAGGAAAGCTTTTGTTTCGAAAAGTAAAAACTGCTAATTTTAGCATTGAGTGCAATTTAAAATAGGTTTTCTATATTCAGTAAAACCTGACATATTTTTTCCGTACTTAATCTTTTCTCAAAGATAGGCACCCTCAGATGAATTTGGGGTCAAGTTCCAAAGAAATGCTGGTTTAAAGGGGACCTCATTCCCAGGACTGGGTGCAGCAGTGGGAACTAGTCCCCTTGTGTGTGTGTTATCACTGCAACTGCCTTCATTTCATTTACATGTAAATGCTCATAACAAACTGGTTGCTCACAACAGGGGATTACAAAAGATCCTCGCTTGGCCACTTCTATTTTCTCAACTGTCACTGATAAAAGTACGATTTTTACTATCTTGAGGCGAATCATGAATCAATACCCTTTTTGCTTGAGAAAGACAGCAAAACAAAGCTATAAAAATTGCAGCCCATATTTCAAGCTGTATGGCAATAGCCACATGCATGCTTCAGGCGCATATTATTTTATAACTACTGTTGTCCTTCCACACGAAAAGGCTAATATGATACAGAGATACGATTGTCCTTGACAAACCTGCATATTTGTTACTAAGATGAGCACGTGAGACAGCTCGTGGCAGAGTCACTATTCTCGCTTGGTTTGTTTGTTTTCTGTTTTGCACTTTGCTTTTTGTTAGGAAATGAACATTTTTTGGAGGACTTTCCATATTTTATGGGCTGTAAGACACATCCACATAAGATGCACCCCTAACTTTTAAACTTGATTTTGTCAAGTCTTCACACTAAAAAGTCTCACCGAAACACCCAGCAAGAAGGCACAACCCAAACCTGGGGAAATCTGAAAACTGACGGTACAAAGACAAGTTCTTAGGCTTCTAACACTTAACTTGACTGTGCCAAAAATACATTCGAAAGTGAAGAATGATCATCGCAGTTAATTTTCCAATTTAAGCAATTGGAAAGGAAGCCTGAAAAAATCAGGGCTTCAACGGGATTCGAACCCGTGACCTCCGCGATACCGGTGCGATGCTCTACCAATTGAGCTATGAAGCCACACATTGGGAGCGAGGTCAATTTAGTGAGTTCATATCTCCCGTGAGGGGTGAAATGATGTGTAGTATATATATGAAATAATTCATATGTGAACTGCGGTTGTAGATTGCTTAAATTGGAAAATTAACTGCGATGATCATTCTTCACTTTCATCTACAACCGCAGTTCACATATGAATTATTTCATATATATACTACACATAAAAAATACATTCATTACAATTACCTTGAGTATGATTTTGTTCCTTAAAGCAGTGGGTGATGGCATCTCTTTTGCATTAGAATCAACTGGTTGTGTGAGAAGACAGTCTGTAAGCAATGAAAGAATTATTTTCTTTTGTTCATAACTATCAATCAGTCGGTCCATTAATTTTAAGGACTACATGTCTCAATGACCTAGCATATGATAACTCTTAGGTAAAGAAAAAGTGATGAAATCCTGTTGCTGGTCCTTCCAGGATTTGAACCTGCAACCCAGTGTCCTAACTGGGCCACCCCACCTACTGGGTTAACCTGACATGGCTACAACACAGATACCCCGAACCCTATATTAACCCTTGCACACCTGGAGATTTTGCAGAAAAACGTGTTTTGAAGCGAGTCGAGGGGTTTTCTGGTCAAAGATGTGCTAAACAGAGCTAAAACTTACCACAAACCCGTTTACGGGTCGTACAATGGACGGTCTTCTCATCCAGATGCAAAATATTTGCTTACGAAGTTCGGGCATGCGCAAAAAGCAAAATTTCGACATAGTTTTTGGGTTTAAAAGTGACACAGCAGTCTCGGCTTTTACTTTTCGCTTTCTCTCCTGCCCTTTTTTTTCGCTTTCCCGGCCTCGTTTTTTTTGTCCCTTGCTGGGCATTTAGTAGGCTTTATTTTGATGTCAGAGTTTTTAGAAAACCTTTCGGGATCCTACGATTAGGTACTCAGAAAGGTAGGTGGGTAATTGAACAAGATTTTCCTGAGGATTTTCAGGTCAATGTTACGTGGTTTTTGGCCTTTTTCTCCAGTTTCCTTGAGTGAATTGTGCTCATTCTGGTATGGTTTGAAAGACCTCTTTACTCTTCACAAGTTAGTGGGCAAGTTTTTTCTTAACGGCCAAAACTGATGACGTCACAAGGGGTACAAAGGACATGGATCCGCTCGGGCGGTTACGGGCGGTTCAGGGTTTAATGTGTTAAATTAAAGTCAGTAGAACTGGCTATTGAAATAATGCATTATTTTTCTATGAAATTGACCTGTTTATTTTTCTATGAAATTGACCTGTTAGTTTTCTGTAAGGTTTACAGTTAAAGGTCTAAATAGTCTTTCCAGAGTTCTAACTCCATATCATGATTTGCATTTCAGAAATTTGACATTTTTTATAGTTGTCCTCAGCCTAGAAGAGCAAACAGTGTTGCTTATCTTCAATTGCTTCCCTTCAAAGTTACAAAACAGAGTAAATGCATGCAGTGAGCACGTGGAAATGGCTCTCCACCAAAAAAACATTAACAGTAAGTAATCAAGTTCCTTGCATCTAAAAAAATTTTATTGAAATAATTTATTCGAACAAAATGCTCCCCTAACTTTTGAAAGTTTCCTCTACAAGCAAAAAATTACATCTGAGAAAATAAGGCTTAAGGACAATCTTTTGCACAAAAACACTTCCTGTAAAGAGAATACTGTCCCATTATTTGTATATTCATGCCTTTTCCCATTTTTTGTTTGTTTGAAAGGCTAAAGTTGAAAGTTTGTTTTCAATGACAAAAAAAAACAAAACATTGAAATGTAATGTTTGCAACCTTGAACACACACAGTAAGTTTTGTTCTTGCAGCCAACTTATGAGCAAGAAATTATTGGCCAACTGTCTAACAAACTGTCACGAGCCATATACCCTAAAATCAATGCAGCACTATCAACAGTCTGTTTCAATGAGTGCACATATCATACCAGCCTACTTCATATAAAGGTGGATTCACTTTTATTAAACAAACCTTCAAAGACGTCCCTGAAAGTCTGTGCCATGACCTTCTGTTGAGGAATGCTGCAGTGGTTCTCCAGTGACAGAATTAACGGATAGCTAAACATTGTCAAAAACAAATATCACAGTGGTATCTTTCTGTTATCTTTCTGTTATCTTTCTCATTACAACAGGGCTGCCACCCCAGTGCCAAAAGGAAAGACATGACTCACTGGCTCAGTTGCCTTGCTGTGATAACACCTGTTAGCTACTGTTGGCAGCACTGCTGCAGACACATAATCAGGACACAGAATGCAAACATGTGTAAATTGCATAAAAAATAATATAAGCAGAAGGAATGTACTAACAAACTGTAATAAATATTCTGACCACATTTTATTCAATCCTTGAAAAACAACTTGGTTTGTTCTTAAGGACTGCATTAAATTTTGTTTTATTGTTGTCTTTGACGACTACTTGCTAGCACACAGGTGATGAGGCATATTTGGTGTAATCTGATGCAATTGGATCAAGGATGTGACTGCAGGGACCAGCCTGGATCAGGTACACAGATCGAGAGGAATCAGGTGCCTGGACTTACGAATGCTCAGGAGTTGTGTGCCATGTAAAAAATAAACGTGACAGCCAGCAGTTCCAAAAATAACATCACATTGTAGCGTTATACAATGCAACATGAAAGACTCAGCAACTTCATGGAAAACACAACATTATTTGTTTCACTTGAGCTCCTGTAACTTTTCCCCTTAGCTCTCTCAAGGGGATTTCGGGGGATGGTCAGTTTAGGACTAATTGGCAACAGTACTCCAAGCCTGTTCAAAACTTACTCTGATGCAACAAATGCATTGTCCTTGATAGCACGTACTACTTCCATGAATTTGATTCTGGACACAAGTGTATGTCCATGTGTGATGATGGGTTGGCCATCTGGGCCATCCCAGCAGTCCACTGCAAGACAAATACCCAACATCACAATGTTGACAAACAGATAATGAATCATAAACTGAATACTTAGCAACACTTATCAGGATAATAATGATGACAGTGGAGTGGGGGAGTGGGGGAGTGGTGGGTCGAACCCAAACCACCTTCTGTTGGGGTGGAATAGATAGTTCAAGAAATAAATACCACGTGGTAAGTGCAACTTCATTCCAAGGGTCTCTCCTTTTACCGTCCCCTGGACTGAGAGAGGATTGACCCTGAGTTGCTGCGTGGTAGCATGTCCGCCAGATTCTAGCACCTTACAAATAAACAGTTGGAGAGAGGGCTAAATAAGCCTTTAGTAGTCCCAGCAGATCAGGAAGCTCAGCCATGAAGTTTGTTACAAGTAGCTAGAGCTTGTGAAACCAAGGGTTTCTACATCACACACCCAGTTTTAGCTTAGAGATTCATGCATTTCCCACTCGAGTGGGGCATTGATAATCTACAAGGTTTATCATTTTGGAATGCCAGCCACCGTGGTGATAGCAGATAACCAGCAGATAAGTGAGCAGGAGTACTCTGAAAGAGCCTGGAATTAAAAGGAATGGAATAGCAAAAGTATTCAGAATATTACCTTGTAGTTCTAAAGAGCACAAAATGAAGAAATTTAGGTGAAAGAACAGGCCTACTTCAGTGCATTTACTGTTTTAACATACCAACAGACTTACAAAACACATAGAAGCAAAGTAGATGTTACAATCACGTTTGAATTGAAGAGTAAGTTTTGCAAGTTTTATTTCTTTACTTCACTAAAAAATACCAACACAGAAGATGGGTGAGACTACTGAGACTACCTGGACAAGGGCACAGTCTGTCACAGGCAGTCATGTTACCAGACCAAATCAGGGTCTCTTTCTTGACAATGAGAGGAAAAGGGAGAGCCTGGGAATGAGGTTGATGGTAATTCAACTAAAGATCCTTTCGAACTGTAAATATTATCGACCCACTCGAAACCAAATTTAAGTGTCATGTATCAACTGACTTCGTAACAAGTTTGTTCCAATTTGGTACACAAACTGATCATTAAATTTCATTAATTATAGAAAGTACTTTTCTTGGAATAACTATTCCACTGTACCTAACAGAATGGCTGTTAAATGTGCCGTTAAGTACTCACACTCTAGACAGCGACAGCCCATTCTGAGTGCACGAATGTAAGCCTCCACAGAGGCTTCACCTTGGAACTGATCACCAGTCAGATACCTGTCAGTACAAATAAGAATCAGTTGAAGGGCTGTATGCATATGTCTTAAGTGATTTTTTGTTTGTGTACCTTGGTTATTTCATCAAATAGTGGCTCAATTCCAAGTAATAAACAGTGTATAACGTACACAAACAACTGTTGCATGTCACACACAAAGACTGAGGGCTAAAGGAATAGAACAGAGTGAGAGAAAAACACAACCATCGAACTACTTTCATCGTCACACAACTGCAAAAAATTCTGGGACAAAGTTAGTAATGTTTAGGTAATTGTTCATAATTCGGCCACTATTTGATGAAATAACCAAAGTATGAAAAAAGGTCACTTCAGACATTTATGCATACAGCCCTTCATTTAATCATGATTTTACCAAGCTGGTAACTGGGCTAATTGTAATTGCAATATCATTGGGGGACGGAACCTATCCCTCCATGGTTTGTAGGGTTTAATTCCATCCAGTGGCAGCTTTAACATAGGGCTCTGCAAGCTGACCATTGCCACGAAACTTACATTTCAGCTTCAACTCAAACTCTTGTCTGAACTGATTATCAGTTCCACGGGAAAGCACTTTTTGCAAAATGAAAACAACCTCAAGCAATCATCAAGGGATGTTCTTTATGCCAACAAAAAGAAAATATCTGAAATCTGCACTTTCATTTCTTTATACGATATAAAAACTTAAAATTCAGTGCTGTGTAATTAGTAAACATACGTGTTGTGTGAGGAAGCAATCCAGTAGTGTGTTAGAGGTTTCGTCATGTCTTGATAAACTTCACAATGTGATGAATTAAATGCACTGTTTCCTTTTGACATCAGGTAATCTAAAAACTGCACAATATATATGATATATGACACAACATGATACCATGACGCAAGATACAAGACACAAGAGATGAGACAATGTGAAACAATATAGTATATTTTGTTTTGCCACACAAAACAAATACAATACAAGAAACTTAACCCTTGACCTCCAATAGTGACTTTATAGATTTTATTCTGGCTAATGCCAGATGATTTTTCTCATCACTGGGGGACCTCTCAGTAGTAAAAGTAAAAATGAGTCAATAAGCGTATGTTAAAATTTATTTTTGGTTTCAAAAAAAAAAAAAAAATCAATCAGTTTAAGTTATCATTTCAATTGTACTGCATTCATTCACATAGCTGAGAACAATGGAAAATGAAACTGGTTAAAAAAATAATAAACCAAGGATAAATTTAAACAACAATGTATAAGCCCTAAGCACTCGTGTATAAGCCACACCGTTTTGGTCAGATTTTACGCTTGAAATCGGGGGTGTGGCTTATGTAAGGGACCATGTATTTCTGTGGGGTATAAATTGCATGGTTTGGGATCAGAAACAAATAAAACTAAAAAACTTGAACGTTTAAACCTAAAGTTACTTTTAAGCCTATTGTTGTTGCTGTTGATCATTGCTTTTATAAGATGTGGTGGTTCTCATTCGGTTCTAATCCTGGATCCTGTCCTTCAGTAGTTCTTTCAGAAACGATTTTTGTTTTACTTGAACAATTAAACCTTAACTGACATGAAATCTCCACTCCACTGGAAAGTACCTTTCCATGTTATTGGCAGCATCTTTCCACCACATATGAAAAAATATCAAGTGATTATGGAGGACTCGCGAGCTGTAGCTTTGCTGGTGTTCTTTCTTTGAAAGATTGCTTAGTTACTAGGTGCACATAACTTTCAGCGTGAAATGCTTTTGACTTGTTGACCTTTCACTAAGCAATACAGAGGAACAAAGTGGCTTTAGTTGATGATCATGACGATGATGGCAATGATGACGATGATGACTGAGCTTTAATCATCAGCACAGCAATCTCTTTAAATGTGCAACAAAATACAAAACATGTCTGCTAATACTAGTAGTGTTATCAGTATTTCCTAGACTTCAGGTAAAGAAGCTTTTACTTTTATTAACACTGACCTTCAAAAAAGGGTGCTGCTTATACACAAGTGTCTATGGTATACTTGCTAGCTACAACTACCCCTTGTGGCCAGTAATTTAACTGCCTTCTAAACACCAGACTTACTGCAATAACAATCAGAAATACATGTAAAAGGAGTGAACTCCTGCTACCTATATGTGTGCAGCACCTGACTACCCTGAGAACCTTTTACCTACACTGCTCAAAACATCCTGTGAAATCACAACTATAGTAAATTTGATGGCTGAAAATTCAGTTGTCTCCTGGGAAGTACAAGTGGTACTAACCTGATGGAATTTCAAAAAAAAAAAATAGTTCTAATGGAAACTGACAGCAGGAAGCCTGGTTTTACACTGTGATCCTTACCTCTGAAACTGTGAAATAGGGTTCAGAATAACTTCTACTTCCATCTGACAGGTATTCCAACATGTAGCTCCGTACAGTTTCAAGGTCTTTTGCTCCAGGTTCCTAAATAGAGAATTTGAGTCAGATACCGTATCATTCATGAAACAAAAAAATGTGTGATGTGGCGAGAACAATTAGAAACAAGATTAAAAAGATGGATGCATCTGCTGACTTCAAGAAGGCTGCTCCATCTAAACCATCGAAGACCATAGGCCAATTAAGCTCTTAAGTTTATAGTTCTTGTTATCACAAAATTTTCCGTTTTTAGTTCTAACGTTGCAATTAGCCATACAATGTAGTTTCACACGGTTAATTACACAGAGTAAATTCTACTTCTAAGTTCATAATTATTTTCTGTTAGCATGCATTTAGGTGATGAGAGTGGAAGATGTAAACTCTCAGTCTGGGTGCTTTGTGTACATGGTACATATAATTTTACCTTCCAAAACAGAAGGCAAATCTTTTTCCTTTCGGAAGGGTAAAATTACATGTACCGTAATTATATGCAAACCACCCAGATAGAAATTTTACAAATAAAAAGCTTTTTGTAACAAGATAAACTGCAAAATAATGTACCCTTATCAAACAGAAAGCTACAAAAGAACAGAAAAAGTGCTTTC
>BLFK01000871.1:567131-596638 GCA_014634185.1 Astreopora myriophthalma
ATCTGGCTCTTCACCCTGTTCATGCTGCTGAAGCCTCTCTCCACCACAGCTGTTGACAACGGCCAAATGAGAAGAATTTCGACCAGGTGCAGGAAATTGGGACAGTCATCTGCAAGGCTTCTGAAGATGGATGAAAACACTTCTCCAGTTCGTCTACTGCTCAAGTGAAGGCTGACATGACTCTTCAGTGACGACTATTCTATAACTATCTGGTACAGCCCACATCCAGCCTTTGACAGGTAATCCTTGTAATAGTCCACCAGAACTACTATTTTGGCATCTCCATGTGAAGAGAGCTCAAGTGGATCTTCTGGCCAGACGTCTGGATCCAGTACCACAGTGGCTTTCAGCACAGGGTAGATAGGCAAACCTGTTCCACATTCTGAAGAACATCATCAAGCACTCTCTGCTTCTTTGCTTTGAAATTCTTGCAGGTCACTGTCCCTCCTGATAATGGCAATCTCATTGAAAGACTCGGCTCCTTCTGTTTGTTGCAAGAAGTGTTAAGAGTCTTTGGCCATCCTTTGTCTTCATGCTAAGCAATCTCACCTTGAAGTTGTTAACTGCAGCCATTGCACATATAACAGTAGTAAAGTCAGCTTGAAAACTCTTTACTTAGTCGTGCTGCCTCTTCCACTATGTCCCATGTCAGGTGAGCAAACAACAGGCCCTTCACTGATGTCAAAAGCTTCACAGAGAAAGTAGCTCTGCCCTGTCTCCCAGCTGATCCAATTCTGCCTTCCTTGGTGTTTTGTGAATGCATGAAAAGGACTTTGAACCCACTGAACAGGATCTTGTTGTTCAATGCAGATTCCAGATGTGGAAGCCACCAAGCACCTACCACATTCACTGGTCTGGAGAGACTTTTTCTCCAAGGGTGTCGGCAACTTCTCTCAATTCTGTCAGAGCTTTCGGGCTATAGTGGTACTCTTTGTACAAAATCTGGAGTGTTTCACGGAGCTTTGTGAACTCTTCAGAGTGTTCAAGGGACTTCACAACAGCCAGTTCTACCTTGTGGGTACCACACCAGAACTCCTTAAAGTTCTTTGTTGAGGGGTCATTTTGCAATAATCCCCAAATACCATTTTTTCTACCAGTCATGACAGCACAACCATCACTACCAAATGCAGTCAGCTTCTCTTTCCATTCACTGTCCACCATTCCCCTTGTGTTTGATATGGAAGTGCTGATGGTATCCAGAACTTCAGTACCAGACCCTGACTTTGGTTCTTAAATTGCCAGGTACTCACTAACGGGTTTGCCAAGTTCCATGTCAAAATAGCGCACATACACAAGCACTTCCTCCATCATGCCCTGATCAGTTCCACCATCAGCCATGAATGAAATGAAATTAGACTTCTTCAATTTCACAGTTATCTCCTCTTTCATTACTTCACCGATGCTGTGTAGGAATTCCATGGAAGCACTTCTTGTTGTGTATGTTTCCCCAAGGTCAGCTCCATTTATGTTCTGAAGTGCACAAAAAGTTGTATAGTCATCAAAAGGTCTTTCAAGTGCCACAACAGTAAAGGCAGTCAATATCTTCTTTTCCAATTTACTATCATGGAGACCAATAGCCTTGTTTAGGGACTTGACCAACAGGGTCTCTTGTGGCTTTCAAAGAGCTTCCAAGGCTGTAACCGCAGCTTGAGTGAGCTTGACTTTTTTCATGTTTCTTCAGGTTTTCAATCTTAAACACTTTAGTTCCAGTCTTCTTGAAAATATCGGCGCCAAAAGATGACAATGATTGTTTTGAACAGATAGCGCAAAACATTGAAGAGACGTAACAACTGGGTGGCTGCAATTGAGGGTATGAATATGAAAGGTCGCACAGTTCATCTAAGCAAAGGCCTCACATGTTGATCCTCAACCAAGGAGACAAGGAAAGCCAGTTCCACTGGAATTTTCTTACTCAGGTTTCTTCATAGCTGTTTGACTTCATTTTCACCAAGTCATCAGGGGATTTAGAGAAGACTTGTCGTGATGGAACATTCGGGGGTCTTGGAGGAAAGCAGTTTTTCTTCTCTTCACATACAGCACTCTCACTGCAAGACGGATCTTCTTTCCTGGTCTTCTTATTGAACTTGATTTCCTAAGAAAACCAAACTGCTCCAAAAATCCTCTCTTAGTGCCCTTAGAGTTAGCGATGCCTTTGTCACTTGATTGCCTCACCATTTTCTTGCCTTGTTCAGGACCCCCTGCGGTTTTCATATTTAGATCTCTCTCGTCTTCAATGCATTTGATTGGTGCATCAATGCCAAGATGGCGATTTAGGTGTACTGATTTTGGGTTCGGCTCATCTTTGCTGTCTGTTGCGCCATCAATACAACCACCTTCTTCAACTGAGTACAGAGGGACAAAGTGATTTGGAATGTACCATACACCGGGTCTGTTAATACTCCCTTGTTACCACCAAAGCAAGAAGACTGGTTCTCCAGAGAATTCAGCCATGCGAGGGTAGATAATACCACGAACAAAGCCTCGTACCCATGACGGACAGTTGGTGTAGGTGGAGAACACTGGCCTAGCTAAAACTGCTGGCAGAGCTGCGACATGAAAATATCCACTCCATTCTACACGCTCTCTGGCTACTGGTTTGCTTGCTTGACATGCTTCTGACAAGATAGCCACTCTCACATTTTGTTTGGTGTCGTGAAAAACATTGTCGCTACTTGTTAATAACTTAATAATAATAACTTTATAAATGCTCCCAAAGGGTTCTTCCGTGATAATTTACAAAAGTAAGTAAATAACTATATCTAAAAACGTATGTACGACAATATGAAACCATAATAAATATGATAAAACATAATAAATTCATTTAGAAATTGTATAAAAATGACCCTTAGCTTTAGATTTAAAACTGTGTAGGCTTTCACATTTAATAATTTCTTCAGGGAGCATGTTCCAGCATTTCACCACTCGATATATGAAAGAGCGCTGACCAGCAGCTGCAATCTCCTGTGCTGCATACCACAGTCAAGTGAAAGACAGTAAGTCAGTCAAGTACATGCACACACCACATTCTTACTCTAGTGAGTGTATCCTCATGTATTCTCTCATGGTATGGAATGCTAGAAGAAAACTAGAAGCTGTGGGGATTACAGCAGTGTTATTGCATTCATTAGATACAGTATTTTGGTAGCATGCATGACTATTGTCATTCAGGCATAAAAGAGAGAAGAGAAGGCCAAGGCTCTGTTGAATAAGCACTATAAAGTCATACATTTTGCAGACAAGAGTCTCTTGCCAGTTGGGTGGCCATTGAGGAGTACAAATCCAACGAAGTAGCTCATGATTCAGAGGATGAAAAGAAGCTTTGGTCTGCTGAGAGAAGGCCACTGTCCAAGCTTTGTTTGCACAAGCAAAACAGGAATCCTCCTCAAGCTAATAGCTCCAAATTTCCTCCTGTTTCACAGAGGTCTGGTGGGAATCCTTATCTTTCTGCTTATCAGCCTATTCAGACTCTGCAAGCTCGTTTGTCAGCCGCCTTTTCACCAACACCCCTTTCATTTCAGACAGCCCCAACCTTATGCGGACACTGGGCAAGTTCCATCACAAAGTCCAGACTTCAGTTGTTCACTCCCCAACGGAGTCTGGCCTGTTGCCTCTGCTTCTACCGTCACCAAGCAGTGATGTGTTAACAAGACTCAGACCAGATGAGTATTCTGGTATTCTCTTTTACTTATGCTCTGTTTCTGGTCTAGACGAAAGGGATGTTTTTTAGATTGTAGTTACATGGACCACTAAGAAGGTTCCGATTTTGTCATTGTGAAAGGTAGGCTGAGAGTAAATATTGACTTCTGGATAAGCATTGCTGCCTCGCAATTAATGCTGCTACTAACATAATTTGACATTAATGATGATTGTTCAAGTGCCATGCAGGATGGTGACCTGATAAACCTAAAGATGGTTATGTCAAAGAATATTTTGAATGCTTTGCTTCCAGTATCCAAGGGCATACAACAGTGCTATAATTCTCTTTCTTTACCTCAAAGACTACAATTATGTGTAAATAAAAAAAATAAACAGGATGCCCATTCCTTATCCTTGTCTGCCTTTATGGAGTTAAGTGTGAGAATGATTTTTTCTAGTATCACTGCAGAGTGATACAAAGAGAGAACAAATGACATCACTTTCTTCTTGATCCAGTGTCAAAATTTTGAAGACGGTAATGCTGGACCATTCAATAATACAGATTCAAAATCTGTAGAACTTTAATTTTGTGACTGTAGTAGCACATACTTTAAGTCAACAATTACAGCTGTAGGTACTTTTCATTCAGTTAAAAAATGCAACTTACCTGAATCAGCTCCTTTAACCTTGCATTGCTCAGCTTTACATTTGCTCGCTGAAAAAATGCCCTCAGCTCCTTCATACCAATAAAACTGGGCTGCTCTACTGGGCTGAAAACATAAAAGAATGTAACACAAAAGTTAGACCGCAGAAAGCCAAGGGCGTTCACTCATGTGCCAGGGCTCTCAATACGTTTTAAGTCACAAGCTACAATGACCAACAAATTGGAAAGCAATATGTGACCTTCAAGGTATCATCAAGCATAAATAATTATTTTTAATCTATAATGCATTGGTGTTTAATGTAGGGTTTTGATGATTGACAGCCCTGTAGCTGTCTGTTCAACAACTGTATCTACTACTTTACTTATGAATAAAAATTCCAAAACAAAATTGAACACAGTATGTTATGGTGACTTGTAATAGTCAGAGGGACAGCATCAGGGGGTTTTGATCCTGCATGATAAAAACCATTCTTGAATTTTTCCAAAGTGGGACACATGAACACCAAAGAAGGTGATTTCAAGTGAATTCATGAAGAGATAGTTTGAAGTACAGCTGTATTACCCTTGATGATTTTTTGATAACATAACATAGCAGAACTTCAAAAGAATTTATTGCTTAAGTTCAGTATAATTTCCATATCCTTGCTATCATTTGTCAAAGGTACTTTGAGGTTCAGTGCATAGGTGTAACAACAAGGAGGCAAAACTGAATCCCAGCTCTCAGGCCAACTTTTGACTTTTCAAAGTGATTTTGATGATAGTGGTGCCCAGACAAAAAAAACACTGTTTTAGTACAGTGCATGGACTTAGATTGCTGTGACAAGCAGTCTAAAACCAGTCAAACAACCATTTAACTCACTTATTTATTTTAACCTTTTTATTAACGTATTAATCAAGTATTTTATTGCATCATTTAGTGTTAAACAACATGTCCCCTTTATCATGATTAACTTAATACAGTATATTACCATAATGCTGAAGTCAGGTAAATATAGTTTATTTTAACTGAATTTTTTTTGGTTTAAGGTGGCTCGTAACAGTTTCTCTTTCCTGATCTAGTGCATTTGAGAGAAAAACAATCCAAGTTGGACTTGGCAGATCAATATGTTCATATTTCACCCCAAAGACAAAAACACTGTATCAATTGCCTGTGTAGGTATCAAGATTGGGGTTCCCATGGCAACACAAGCAGGTTCTTAAATACAGCCCCAGAAGTTGCATATCCTCACTTTTTCCAAATATTCCATGGTGAATTGTTTTTCAGTCTTACATAAGGCCTCTGACTTATCAACTCCATCCAAGTCCCAATTTTAAAAAAAATTCTGTGAGAAATTGTCCTGACAAAAACCTTCTTTTTAGAATTTATTGTTGACTTTTCCTGTTGACAGAATCTTTTGAAAATTGCAGAAAATACACTTGGGATAAAAAAAAAATATAACTGCTTTAAGTTTCAAATTTCTAAACATTATTTTTGTAACAACAAGATTGGCAACTGATGATGCACCATCACTACCAACACCACCAACATGTGCAAATTGTAATTTTTATGTTGTGTATTTCTCTTTGGTTGGCATCATGTAGAGTTTCCAAGTTTACAGCTTTATTTTTGGTTGAAGCTGTGAGCCTTTTGATACAATGTCTTTGCTAACAGCTGCTTTCTCATTTGCCTTCAAAATGCTGAATAATATTGGATAAAGTCACAGGTTGTTTTGTTACTCATGCCGTGGAACAAACAGTGCCTATTGGCACTCCAGACTGCCACCAGAGCTTCCTTTCCAAAGAGAGAGAACAGATGATGAAGAACCTGGTAGGAGAGGCTATGCTCCATGATTCTTTGAAGGAGACCCTACTTAACCAGTCCATTGTGAATAGAGCTTATCCTTAAAGGTTTGCATACGTGCAAAACAATCCTCCAAGAATACCATTTCTTTGAAAGTGAAGGGGGCTGGTTTTATATTGGTTTTGTTTAAGATGAATTCTCCTGCCGACATCAACAGGAATTTGAAAACTTCAAGACAGATGGCACAAACATCTTGCACAGAGTATTGTGCCTCAAAATCTTTGTTGAAAAGCAACTAAACTACAGATGGAAAATTGCTTTTGCAAGCCTTTCTTTCTGGATTGTGCCCCGCATGTCCACTCTCAATGAGAGTTTTGACGAACTTAAGCCTATTTTTAAAGGAAACATTTATCAATGAAAGCCTTCCTTCTCAGTCTTTCCCAGAACATCTTAACAGCGAGGGGTGTCAAAAACTGAAGTAGCATTCTGGATCAAAACAGTTTAAGAAGTCTCACTATCACTTCTACTGTCAAGGAAACAAATAAAATTTGCAAGGCACTCACTCAGAGGAACAGAATCCACGGGAACATTTTCTTTGAGTAGTGTTCTCTTTCCATTGGCGTATCTCACTGTCAATTTGTTTACTAGAGATGCATTAGGGCTGATATTGCTTGTTGGTAAAACATAGTTATTGTGAGTGTTTTCTCCTTTAGTTATAGCTGCTATTCGACAAATTTCTGCCCCTTTACCTAAGCTAAGTAGTCTCTGTGTCAAAGACCACAAATAGATGTTTAGCACCATTGTTGTACCAAACTTTAGGTTGAATGGGGTGTTTTCTGAAATTGTGGCATCATCCTTTCCTATTCCAAAAACTTTGATTTGGAACTTTGAAGTTGACTGAAGTAACAGGATGATGGAGTCTTTAACTGGGATATCCAAATTTACACCGAGACATGCTTGGTATGTGGTCCCTTCTCTAGCTTCACTTCTGCCATTTGAACTGGATGCATTTCGATGCAGTTGTGATCGTGAACAGCCATTCCAGTTTATTGAACAAGCTCGATGATTTTTGTATTTTTTCTTTTTGGGAACTTCTGATCCGCCACTTTGCTGTGAGCCACACGGTGATCAGTAGGGTCTATACTTACTTCCCTAAAAGTTTGGCAAATAATATAGTCCCACCCTTCATTCATCTGACAAACTCCACAAGCAACAAGAAAATCATCACTGTCGCCTCCTCCCTAAAACCTTATTTTGGGATTTTTTTGACCCAACAATGTTCATTATACTTCATTATGTAACAATGAGAATTTGTTTCTGGGGCAAGTTTTTTAGCGAGTAGTCATCAAAAATTGCAGTCAAGCCTGTCTCCTATGCATCACCATATAAATCTCTTCCAAATGGTAATTTACTATGTCTGTCACTTGTTGTGTCTTTCTTGGAGTGACAACAGGATTCATTGCACTTTTTGGGTTTTCCAAATGCATGTAACCCAATGTTTTTTCAATGGCGCTTGAAGTGAATCTGGCTAATCTTTGTTTTGGGCCACACAATATCCAAAACATCTGCCAAAGTCAGTAGTCACTTTCACTGAAAGTGCTGAGCAGCCTGGAAATTGTTCTTGTCAGTTGAGCATGTATAAGCTCAAAAGCAAAGATCATTTGGTATGTATAACTGTGAACATCAGACCAGTTTTCACCGGCATAGGAAACTTTTTCCTGTATATGTGATTGAGTAGTGGTGACATCCCTGTGTAAACATCATAATTATTTAATTTTGGATATTAACAGATATGAAAAACACAGTCAACTTGCCTCTTGTAAAATAAAACTCGACAAAGCAGCCGCCATGTTTGTTTATTTTTCCTTCTTAACAATTTTTAAAAGTCCTGCGTGTTAATTGTTTACATTTATTTTCCCTTTTTCGTAATTTTTAAAGGTCCACATGTTAACCCGAACCTAGTTCTCTGCACATAATAAAACTATTTCGAGCCACCTTAAAAACAATAAAAATAGAATTGTGACATTACAGACTGAAGTCGAAGTTGTATGGATTTTCATAATGAGATCTTTCTTCTGCTAGGCACCTGTGAAGCAATAAAATCAGAAATGTAGGGAACAAAATAAGCCCTAAAGCATGTGCTCTTCAAAATTGCCACTCTTAAATTGAGAAAACATGAAGTTAAATGACTTCCCATCCCTTTTCTTTCAATCATGCAGCACAGTGCAAAATGATGGTCAACGCCTTTCATGAAACAAAACGTAGTAGACATAGCAGAATTAATCTTACACTGTGGCATATGATAGTTAGATTTCAAATGTTAGTTTTTAATTGCACTATTTAAATTAAAAAAAAAAGATTTACATTATCATTCAGTATGATTTAAAGGAAAAAATGACAAAATATGACACAGCAAAAAAAAAGAGCCAAGTCGTGAATGTGGTGTTACAGTAGCTAGAGGTTCGTAATGGCTTATACTGAGAATTGGCTGAAATTGTAACTGTTAGCTTAAAAATGAAGATTTATTTTAAACTATCTAGCTTAGAATGACATATGTCAAAATTAAGTGGTAGCTGAAACATGGATAATATTTTAACTGATAACAGGGCAATAACCAAAAGGAAATGAGCAAAGCATCTATTACATTTAAAATTCTAAACTGATGGAACACAAACAAGATTCCATCCAAGCAAAACAGGTAACCATGTGCAGTGCTCATACAAATCACTAAAATGGCGAGGTTACTCAGGGAGTTTACACCAAAATTCCCCCACTCTCCAGCAGACAGCGATAAGTCGTTTCAAACTAAGGTGACATCACTTTAACCTGAAATTCCTTTTATTCTACAGCACAGATGTGGCATTTAACCATCATAAGTAACTTTTTGTGTTTGTTTTCGGCTATTTTGTCAAATTGTGGCCAAATTTCAAGTAGTTCATAACACGTTACTTCTGCAATGGACTGCCACAAATTATAGGAAAAGCTTAAGGCCGT
Organism: Astreopora myriophthalma; assembly: GCA_014634185.1. NCBI lineage: Eukaryota > Metazoa > Cnidaria > Anthozoa > Scleractinia > Acroporidae > Astreopora > Astreopora myriophthalma. Next base: position 576,206 of record BLFK01000871.1, read on the forward strand.
AGGATGAAAGCAGAGCAATAAAAAAATCTTATTTTGCCCTGTTTTCATCCAGTTTCCACAATGTATGGTGTACTTTCCCATGCTGAGTTGCATGACATCTGGCAAACTTGATATAAAACAAAAACAAAAAAGTGGGGGGGGGGGGGCAGGGGCTTTGCAGAAATGCTTAAGCACTTAAGTACCATGGGAATTCTGCAAAAATTGAAGCGAAAAATTTCCATATGTCGTGGTTGTGGTTTCAATTTATTCCTCATTTAAAACACTATTAAACCAATTTCTGCTTGATATTCCAGTGTTCCAAATTATGGCAATCAATCTCCCACAATGGAAAATAAAACTTCAACTGGTTTAAAACATTTCAAACTGGGAAAGAAATTAAACTACAACACATGCGTGTACTTCAAGTAAATTACTCACTAATTTTTGACAGGACTTAATTTCAAAGAACATTTGAAACATTTCCAACTTTTGAGAATGCCTCATGGAAACGCTATAGTGTTGTACTGTTGTATGGCTTGGGATTCTTCTGCATAAGAATCATACGTATTATAATTTGATATTGCATACAATAAGAAACTTTTGCTCGGGCCTTGCATTGCCCGCTTTGAACACAATTCAAACAGACAATTTACTGAATGATCACAAGTCAACATTACTGTAATTATTCAAGAAAGGCCTAATCATAGAGTTGAAGCTCTAGCAAACAAATATCCTTCAGAAGCTCTAGTGTTCATGACTGAAACTTCCTGCTTGTGGGAGTCTGAAAACACAGAATTTGTTTGGAAGTTCAACTGAAGAGGGTTTTTTCTACATGTCCATAAGTAGAGCTGTCAGCACACAATAGTGTCCATTGAAAGATCTTTGAATTTAAAGTGATTTGCCAGAGACAATGTTGGTGCTTCAGAAAATTGTTCACTTTGAAGAGTGCATTACGTCAGAAGCATACATTGGGGTACATTGTGGCCAACAAAAATGTTTTGGCTTTCTTGATACAAGGAGCAGCAAAATTGATCGGATGTGCAGTTTCAACTTGACACGTAGCCGTGTGGTCAAAACTGGACATCAGCAAATACATGATGTCATTCAAGATGGTGCTGACGGGTACACAAACAAACAAACTTATTTTCATAATGGAAACAACGAAATTGATCAACAGTTGGTAGCACAGGACACCCAAGATTGCAAGCTATTTGTACTGGGATGCAGCAAACTGATACATTACTTAGTGTAGTTATGAGTGACGATTTAAAATGGAATAACCACGTAAATTACATGTACATCATATCTAAAGCTGCTATAAACTTTAAGACTTCTTAAAAGAGCGCATGTACAGCCTCAGGCTGTTGTTGAAGGGTACAAATCCTCAATTAGATCTATCTTAAGTATGCTGCTGAAGTATGGGACGACATTCCAAATTACTTGTCTCATAGATTAGAATCTGTCCAAATGAGAGCTCTCAGAATTATTTATCCACACTGTAATCATTATAATGATGCTCTAGCCTTGAGTGGCATGGACATCCTTTGCCAAAAGAAGAGAATCTACATCTATGTGTAAAGTCTTGGTATCTGACATGAGTAATAACTTATCTCAGCCATTATCTTGTTTATATAAGCCCAGGCCCCAGTTGTTTGAAGGTTGGATAGAGCTATCCACTGGATAAACCACTATCCACTGGATACCTCAATTGGTTTTGTTGGGGATTATCCAATGGATAGCGATTTGAACAACCAAGGCCAGGATAACATATCTATTCAATATGACTTTAGATTTCAGAGACAATCTAATAAGAAAAAATGTAGGACTAAGAGAACCAATGAACTTGTAATGTATAAGTACTTATTTTAATACATATCATCATAAATAGTTGTAATAGTTTTAACATTGTTATTTCTAATTAGGTGTACATGTCGTTATTTTATTTCATAGTTGGTTTACTTTATCACTAGTTAATTCAATCTTGAAATTTATCACTAGTTAATTTAATCTTGAAATTTGTTGGCAGATCAACCCCATATTGAATCTCCTGACCAACTGTAGGAGCTAATGCTTAGATCACAACGATGACTACCATTACAGGGGCATCATTAACATGGAGCCGTTCACTTTCCTGGAAACCCTGCAAAATCCTAACCTTTTTTGCGCAATCGCTCAGTGTAAAAACATGGACTGCAGATCCAGACTGTGTATAAAACACTGGCTACGTATAATTTATTATAATAATGAGAACTGGAGACTTAATATTGAGTAATGGAAAACAGTGATGATGAATAACTGGCGAAAGGTTCCAGATTGTTGGCAGCATGCTCTTTTGACTCCATAAATCATTACCTCAAATTTTAACAAAATTGTACAATTATAGTTTGCCTGCATGTCACATTATTGTTTGCACTGTGCACACAAGGGTGTAGAAGTAGAGTTGCAATAACCGCATGTTGAAAAGAAAAAATAATAACCAAGACTAGGATTCACTCAAGGATGTTTGGGAAGTAAATCTTCCTTCAGCCGATCTAGCATTTGATCACCAAGTGATTTCCAAGCTTTTTTTAGATGTTATCAATGCAGCTCATATTACTGAACAAAATAAAAACAAAACATATCTGTTTACCAAGTGTCAAGCGACATCTTACTTGATTGACGTTTTTCTTCAGATCATGCCACATGTGAATTGGAAAATCTGTCAGTTTTCACATCTGACAAATATTTGTCCTACCTCAAAGCAGGATGACCACGCCTTTGAAGTTTGGTAGGGCTTGACAAAATTTGGGCCGGGTTGCACTGGTGTAAAAATCTGTGATCATATAGGCTTTGCTTATGCAACCAATTTGTCAGACATTTTCAAAAATGAACAGAATGAACCAAATGTTCAAAGATATTGCCACTTGAAATTGCCAGGCTCTGGACCTCGCCAAAACGTCACAAAACATAAAAACAGCTCTTCAGTTATCAATCATGACACAAAAAGTAATTGAAAAACGTGGTAAAGTCAATTTTGCCTGGGGTTTGGTGGCAACCCTGTATGAAGATGGATCCCTTGTGGCCATACGCAAGTACCTGTGCCTTTTATATGCCACTTAGAATGATGACTTCAGATACAACGAATTCTCTTGCACACCAAGGAGACAATTTTAGCCAGCCAATGTTCAGTTCTTATCAATTTGATCCCTTCTTAGACAGCCCTCCTTCATCCAGTTCACTTGGAGAAGCCGATGGCTTTGATAGTGCCCCAGTTAGTCCTGCCAGTCTATAGCTAAGAAATATGAGAACTGGACAAACGAGCAACAGTGCTACTGGGTACAGTTACAGGCAGACAAGCAGGATATGATTAACAGCAAAAATTAAAGAAATGCTTGGCGCAAGATTGCTGAGATGATCAATAACACGTTCACAAGTGGGGAAGAATTGCTCAATTTCTAAAGTGTATTTCAAACCATGATCCACCATTTTGGTCTGGGCAAACATCAGTGATACAGATTCTATCGTCTTCACTGTCTTCGCTGCCTGATCACATGCTCATATTCCAACAATGCCAGCTGAATATTTAAGTTATGAAGTCTGTAAATATAGTGTAGATTATATAAGCTTGCCATTCTAGCCAGCATACAAGTTAAAAGGCATAAAATTCCAACGAAAGCAAAAGGTGCATCTTGTGGTTTCTTTATGTTTTGAATCTTCAATAGCGTGATATCCCATGACACTTTTTGGCAGGAGTGGGAGTTTTTCTTTTGCAGTTGACATACTGATGACATGAATGTAAATTACGTGTGACCCACGCAATACCAAACTAAATTCTACTGGAAACTGAAATTTGACCAAAATTTCATCCCAACAAAAACAATTTGTCTGCTAATGCAACCCGACCCTTTGGCAGGAAAAAATGGTCCTCTGACAGGACATGTGCTTACTGATATTGGATAGCACAGCGAGTTACATCGTCCATGTGACCGCTGAAGTGTTATTGGTAAACTTGTCCATGAATTTGACATTTAAACGGTGTGAATGTACTTAGAATCTATCAAAACAAGATGGCAGGGTTTGTGCCGTGGTAATGTTCGGGATGAAACAGCGTGTAGGCTGGGTGTGTTATTGGTAGTCTAGAAATTAGTTTTAACTCGTAGTTTTGAGAAGCTCTAAGAAATAAAATTGAATGCAGAGGAGATGAACATGGTCAAATTCTTTGAATAAGGTAGCAGTAATCATCAGACATGGCCTTTGGTTAATTGTAGGAAGCAATGAATCCATTTGCTCCATTAAAAGTACCAACTCGATTGTTAATTCAACCAACACGTCATCTCAGCCACCCCATACACAGGGGTTTACAGCTCCCCGCAAGCGTAGGCAGGAAGAGAAAATTTGCAGGGTAGTTCAGAATTTTTTAAACCAGTTTCTTTATAAATCCTATTTGAATCCAACTTTGGTTTAAAACTCTGAATAATGGAAGGAAATCAAATGCATTCTGGTAGAAATAGTCAACCGACACAATTGCACAAAACTAATCCAGAAATCATGATAATCTATACCTTAACATGTGAAATGTTTATTAAACAGTAATTTATTAAACAGTAATCAAAACCTAACTGGAACATTTCTTTCAAAGTTAAGATTTCCTATGATTCCGTTCCATGGAAATGAACATTTACAAGAATTGTAACAATTTGCTGAATTGTCAACAAGGCCTGATGATAAGATATATTTCATAACTCAACATAATATTGTCCTTTTATAAATTAAATCTTGATCTAAATGCAACAAATTTCCTCTTATCACACAAGTTTTGTCTTTCAGGACACAAATAATGCCTTTTGGGGCAAGAATATTATCCCGAAGGACATTCATGTTCCTCAAAGAGGAATTCTTAAGACCAATGTCTACAAGGGCAAAACGTGTCCCAAGGGACATTCATGTTCCTCAAAGAGGAATTCTTCCAGATAGCTATGCATTGACAAATTGTCTTTTTCAGTGTGTTACTGCCTTCCCGAAGGTCCAAAGCCACTGATCTATCAAATGGATCAGGACATCTTGGACAAAAAGCTAATCGCGATCAATGACACTTGTCAAACAAACAGCTTGGATTAGCATTCTTTCTTCCCATCAAGAAATTTTCCAAACCACCCAAAAACCTAAAAGATATAACCAATCTTTCGGCACAGTCTTAGAAAAATGTGCCGATCAGAAGTGAAAACCGAGGAGAAAACATTGTTTACTTACCACCATGCTATGTTCTGTCATTCTCACTTCCGGCTTCAGAAAAGGCGTTCACGTGTATGAAAGAGTCAGTAAAAATAAACTTTGGTTGCCCGTTCACTTTCTGTCGTTCTCACTTCGGAAGTTACAGACTATCTTACTTACAACATGATGACATAATGCGTGCTGGCTTTATGCCAGTAAGCCAAAAAATTACAAGGAGCCCTTGTATCACAGAACTGATGACAGATTTTTTCGCAAAGTAAACAAAAATTTGGCTAATGCTTACAGACCCTAACAACGTTCACGTTTCTTTTGGCATGATCTAGAGACTAAAACCCACAACATCGAAAGGTTGTTTTTCATGGTTTGGCAATTCAGCCATTTGAGCCTTAGGACAGAGCTTTAGAACAGAATGTTGGATCATTAGAACAGAAGGTTAGAGTATTGGCACAAAACGTAAAGAGTGTTAGGTCAAAACGTTAGAGCATTAGGTCAAAACGTTAGAGCATTAGGTCAAAACATTAGAGCATTAGATCAAAGCATTAAAGGTTCAGGTTAAAACATTAAAGTGACTTGAAAGATGCTAGTCAACCATTACATATCCATTAGCTCTTAGCCATTAAACGGCACACTGTTAGTGTACATTTTCGAAAGGAACTTCACAAGTCGTTACGCTAACTGAGACATTAAGGTGGCAATAATAATGAATAATAATAAGAATAACGTTTATTCTTTTTTCCTTAACCAGTTTAAACTTCATTTGCCATTTTCTTGCATTCATCACTATAATCTAATTTTTACCAAGAGTAAATTTTAACCACAACAGTATCACCTGGAAGAAAATAGTTCAACATGCAATCCCCTTCAAGGTACAATTTAATCTAATCAGCTATTTCAACAATAATATTGTTTTGGTGACCAGGCATTACACCAGTGAAAATTATGGAATCTGTGGATTCGCAAATGTGTGGTTCCACAGACACTTATATGTAACTGACAGGCAGCAATATGTTTCTATAAATAATACAAATTCAGACATTTTATTGCTAGTAATAAAATGCAGGGTACAACAAGGCCCTATTCTTGGACCCCTATGCTTTCTCACTTCTGTCAATGAGTTCATTAACTCTTCATCTACTTTGGATTTTCACTTGATTGCAGATGATTCTAAATACCTGCATTTGCATGCATTATTGCGCGCCTGAGGTGAATCCATGTCTTTGGGATCTTCTTCAACCTCATCACCATCATCATCAAGTTCTAAGCTTTCTTCTATATCGTCTACAATGGCTACACCTGTGAATCTACAAACCTTCCTAAGTTTGAACTTCATCTAAGGGAAACAGTACCTGCCCGTTAAGAGAAATGTGTCAAATGTCTCAATGACATGTTTGCAGCAATGAACATCAAATCTACTACTCAAGAGAAAGCCATGTTACTACGTAGGAGAGGAGACATGCAATGTTTTTTACTTCCTTCAAGTACTTGAATGGCTGGAAGAAGTGTACAAAACCACTGTTAAAGCTCTTGCAGATTACCTACAGCCACATAAATGTGTTGATTATCATGTGTACACTTTTCGGAAAGAAACACAGAAGGCTGGCTCACACCTGTCTACAACTCCTAGCATGAAATTGTGAATTGACCAACCCAGATATGGACATTAAGAGGCAAATTATTCTGGATACTTCATCAGTTCACCTTAGAAGAAAAGCCATCAAACAGAGCCTCAGTCTGGAAAACCTGGTCAACACTGCTTGTGGCATAGAGGCTGCTGGTGAAAAAAGTACAGTGTAGTGACATGGACAAACCGGAAACAAATGCCATTCACGGTGGTCGCAGTAGATCCCGTGGTAGAAAAGAAAAGGTAAATCTTCAAACCAAATCAAAAAACAAATCTTCAAACCAAAATCTTCAAACTTTGTGTAGAAGAAACTACCCACCCAGCACCTGTCCCACCCAGGGTGAGTATTGTCTTAACTGTGGTACAATTAATCATTTTACAACAGTCAGCAAGTCTGCCACAGCCCTCCTACAAACCTGAACAAGCCTTCACCACTTATACACCATGCCAGAATTGTTGACACTGGAAACCCAGCTGGTAACTCCATTCATCTACTGGCAAGGTAGCAAATTCTGATGCTGAAGAGTACACATTTCACATTCATGCACAGGAACCCCAAAGTGCCAACAGGTCGAAGAGAAACTTAAACAACTTGAGAGAGAGGACATCATTGTCTTTGAACATGCTGAAGACCCAACCCCACGGGTCTCTGATCGTTGTGGTACCCGAGCCCCAGAAGCCAACTGAAATCAGAATGTGTCAACATGTGGGCCCTTAACAAAGCCATCATCAGACAACATCATGGCATCCCACTATTGATAACGTGAAATCTGACTTAAATGGCTATAACATCTTCAGCAGCAAGATTAACCTGAGTTGAGGATAACAACAGATTCCAATTCACCCTAACTCTAGACATTCTCCACCCATGTACAGTGTATAGGGCTAATATTCAGATACGAGCATCTGAAATTTGGTCTCTCATGGACTGCTGAAATCTTCCAAAAGAAAGTGAGTGATGCAACTCCATGGCATACCATGAGTCAATTCAGAATATCAGATATGTCCAGACATTTAATGCACCTAATTAGATGCACGCCAATTTTGATGAGCATTACAAAGTGTCCCCCTGTTCTTCTCAAGTTCAACATCACTTGTGTCCAGAACCACAGACAAGAAATGTCACAAAGTGTCCCCCAAACTGTACTTTTGAAGTAAACATAAACATTAGCATTTAGAGTGGTTTTCAAATGACTGTCGAAAGTAATCATGCGATTGCAATTGCTACGCTTTTTGATTGGCTTAAAAGTCTTTCGCCAGTTTATCAACCAATGAGATGGAAAACCAAAACCAATCGCGACTTACACTCGCGATTTTTCCCGTGCTTTGAGCAAGCTGCTTGGGATTGCTACGAATTTTGATTGGCTCATTGCGCTGTTTGCTCCTGCTGTGATTGGCCGGAGTAATGACTTTGGTATTGGTTTTACGACACTCAATTGAAAACCGATCTAACCTAAGCTAAAAGTAACCCTAATGCTAATGCCAACCTTATTGTTAGAAATAGGCACCAGATGCTTCAACTTAACAGGACACTTTGCAGTGGATATCAAAATTGAGCATGCATCTAATTATGTGCAATTATGGACACTGGTGGTCACCTGAGCCAAGAATAGTTCAAGCTCCTCAAAATCTTGCTCTGTTCACCAACATATTAGAAGTATAAAGCCTCCTTAGCTCAGCTGCTTTGTGCTCAAGGTTTACCAAGGACTTTACAGTAATCACCAGATGCCTTAAGCAGCACACTTGTGATGTAGTGAAGTGGCAGTGGACAAACAAGGAACAAGCTTCTTTTGAAAGCCTGAAAGCTGCTTGGTCAACCAAGACACAACCCAGCTCGCAAGCTATTGCTGGCTCACCGATCTATAGCTGCAGTACAACTTTATTGTAGAACATCACCCCGGTGCTTCCAACCCAGCTAGCCATGCTTCATGACACCCAACTTGAGATCCAGAATCTCACAGTTGGAATCCAAAGAGCACATCTCTTTCTTTGCAAAGAAAGCTACCCCAAAAGCCATCATATTAATTCAAACAGAATCGGCAACTGCTAAGGATCAGACCCCCCAAGCTGTCATGTCTGCAGTCAAATCCGGTTGCTAGCACAAAGCACCCTCTGGCATATTACTCTCTGAACTGTCATGTTACAAACAAGTGAAGGAACAGTTAGCTTGCTCCAATAATGTCCTGCTTGAGTCTCATCGCCTGGTTGTCCCCACCACTTTACAAGAACAAATAGTAGACGTTGCTCATAAAGGTCACTTATGCATAGTGAAGATCAAAGGTCTTCTGCCAGAGAACGTTCCCTAGCATTACGGGATGGTGGAAACAAAGATGAGGACCTGCTCCAAATGCCTGTATTACCTGACAGTCCATTTGATGAAGTAACTGTGGCCTTTGTATGGCTGGATGGGAAAACCCTTCTTGTGGTAGTTAATGACTATTCACGATTTCCATCTGTTGAACCAGTGTAGTCTACGTCTGCTAACAATGTCATACCCAGAGTTGATCAGCTGTTTGCTGCATTTGGTAGTGCCCCATGTAGCTAAGTCAGATAATACATGTTGCCCACCATTCAATGTGGGAGAGTCTGCTAAGTTTGCTCAGGTGCTTGGGTTTAGACACCAAAAAATCACCCCACAAAAGTGCAACCAAGTACAGGGTGTATGACCCTTCTCCCATGGCTGTGGTTCACAACAAGGGAAGCATAGTCGCTGCCCAACGAGAAGGTTGCAGTGTTACAAGAAACTCCACTTTTCTTGAAGAAACTTTTTCAGGAGCCCAGAATCAATCAATTTAATTTAAGAATTAATTAATTAATTAATTATAGGCTCCTGAATAATGAATTAATTAGTTAATTTACCCAGCCCCCCCCTCCAGTAGTGTTTGTCAGTAATTATATGTATATAGGTGTGCAAGGGTTGTTGGGAATAGAAAGAATGAAAAACATGGCATGCCGACTAAACTCGTGTATTGTGTGGGTAGACATTTAGTGTAATCTGTTCCTAAATCCATTTGCAAATACGACGCCTGGCACTGCCGAAGTCAAGAGGTCTGCCTTAGTTATAATTATACGAATGATGTAAACCTGCCACAGATGACTTACCAAAAACTGGTGTGCGCCTTATGGCAGTAAACGTATTTATAAACAAAGTGAAAAAAAGCAATCACATCTTCTTCCAATTTAATTAAGCTCTGTTTACCTTCAAGATCAAGGGCAGTAGTAGTCACGATTCTTGATCCTGTTGCTCACTAATCATGAGCAGAGGTATGATACTTCATAGTGCTGGTAAAATTGGAATTACAAATAACAGTGGCAGCAAATGGCAACTTGGAAAAAAATTTACATTTCACATTTGTTTTCCTTTACGGCATTTACATGTATTGACATTACTGTCTTCTCTATGTCTTTCTTAAACATGAGCAGGAGGCCGAACACAGAACACGATATGACTGCAAGCCTTAGCTTAGGTGGAACACGTAACTGTTAAGAGAGTTTCACTTCAAGTGTTTTTAAATGCATCCCATGAAACATTCAGACCCATAGAGGAGAATTTGTGTCACTAGTCCTTTGAAATAAGGAAATGTGTCATTCTTTTGATTTCCTCCCATATCCTACATAATCCTACCTTTCTTGAGTTCTGAATGACAACACGAGAAGAAAAAAGTATTGCTTACTTGTTGCGAGAGCTCCACTGCTGTCACCAGGCAAAAAAACAAGTTAAACCCCCCTTCAGCAATTAACGCAGGGAAAAAGGAGATTCGCACATGTGGCACGTTAAAATTTTTGTACGTACAATAGTGCAGACATCACCAAAACAAGTAATATTTTCTTTCAGCATTTCATTCAAGGTTAAGAAATCACATTACAAATAATATCATACGTTTTACTAGTAAGTCTCTTGAAAGTCTCTTGAAAGCTACTCGTTCAGGAAATTCGGTTGCCTGTGCTTGCAAATAAGGCACCCCAGGCGACCGTTAGGCAGCAGCCTTGTCTAGTATAGTTTACACTGTCTTAGGAGTATCCTTGTTAATGTACTAAAGTACTCCTCGTGAGCAACCGATTTGCCGCGCTCAGATACTGCCACATATGAAGTTGTAGTTGAAAGCCCCAAAGGAAGTGTGGATGAACACACCTGTACCTCTTAGCCTAGCAGCCAACCATCACATTTTTTCAGGCTTCACTACAACCCCTTGAGTTGCTCACTTCAAAGCAATGATCAAAATTACATCACAACATTTCATATGCACAGCACAATAATACTACTATATCACATTTCATATACTATATGTTGTACAGTAGTTACAAATTTTTACATGTAGGTACATATTTTTTTAACCAGGTATTTTTGCCATTGCTATGGTCTTAATCAACTGTTTAAAAACAGATTTTGCTTACTTTTCTTTCCTTTTTTCCTACTTTTCTATCTTTTTCCTGTCTGTTCCCTTACAGTATCTCTATCTCGTACTATTATTAAGAACCCAACTCACCAGGATGTGAGAAAGAAGAACTGCACCTGTCACCCATTGTGGTTTGAACCAGCTGTCAGATTAAGAGTCTGCCTTCACATCCAATAGACCACACAGGACAACTTGCAAATTCCCTCATTTTAGTTGAATTTATTCCTATTTTAGTCCCAGACTCACCTCAACCAAAGCTTAATTTATGCCAAATGAGAACATACATCTTGCGTCCTGGTAGTATCCATAACTGTAACGTAAAATCTAACCATTTCAAAACAGTGCTTAGGCCTAACCATTAATCCTTGCCACAGAATGATATAAAACTAACTACAGTCAAAAAATACCTGGTTAAAATTACCTAGTTAATAAACAATTAACTAGTCAAAATCAAAATGCCCTAAAATTAAAAATTACCTGCAACATATACATGTAATCTCTAGTTGCTATGTAGATCGACAAGAAAATTAACTCAGAAAATCTTTGATTTATAATTTCACTGTATTGGAGTAAACTTCTTTTTTGTTTTGTTTTGTTTGGTTTTTTTTTTTTTTGGCTAGGATTGTGCAACTGTTTGAACTGAACTACCACGACAGTCCATTCAATATTTTGTTTGGTTTCATTTTGGACTCAATTATTCATAAGTCCAGAAGGGCCAGTTTCATAGGCAGTTAAAGTTTTCACCAGTTGTTATTATAAAGATTTTCTAACTAGAGGGAAGGAAGATGTAATCTTATACCAAAATGGAAGAATGGCATTATCGAAAAGTTGATATGTCTCACTTAGGATCTTGGGAAGCCAATCGTGAACTGTAAATTGTTTGTTTTACATGAATTTAAACTTAGGCCTGATATAATTACATCATGTACACACATCTATATTGTAGAGGTGAATTTAAACTTAGCCCTGATCTAATTATATCACATACACACATCTATATTGGAGTGAATTACAGGACAGAGATTGTAAACAGCAGTGCAAAAGATGTAAATACGTGTACAGAATGAACTTTATGCAAATATGATAAGGTTCCACTTGATTTTTTTTTTGGGCACTGATGCCATATGTCTAGACTTATTATTAAATACCAGTAGGTTGAATTTTCAGCATTGTAGATAGCCTTCAATTAAAACAAAATATTACCCAAAAACATTTTTTCTGGGTTACCTGGTATTTGTTTTCTATTCATTTATTTTCCCAATGAAAGCTAAACAATAAAGACAAAAATACTCTCTAAATAGCCTGTAGAGAAAGATGCACCTATCCTTTTTATTCATTCTTGTCCCTGTCATAATCATTAAATGGTTGACATGGAACCAAAAGTTATATCATGGCTTAATATGACCATAATTATAATGGTAAATAACACTAGATTTTCTTGATTTAATATAGCAATAGCAGATGCAGCTAAAACAAGATGAGATCAACACACATCTCTCTCACACCAATAAACACAAAACAGTGTATTTTCCATCTGGTGAAGAGGATTGTTTATTGCTTTCTTTTCGGTTCTCTTGATAACCACAAAAAAGATGCTCTAAATGCTTTGCATTCAAGCTGTGGTTAATGTTATTGAAATCATAGTTGGTAAAATAGAATTTGCAGGTTTCTGGTAAAAATTAGAGGGAATAGGAATTGGAGATGGCAAAGATTGGCTCTGCTTCTTCAACTTCACTGCGCCAATCATAGCTATGTTTAAAAGGAATATAATTCACCTAAACTGACAGATTATCCATTTGGCACTTCTGCCCCAAATGCCTCAACCTGCCTTTGTCCCCTCCCCCTCTTTCCACATAATGCTGTTGTTCTGAGTGGCATCTTGCTAAAACTAATCAGCACGTCACCAGCTGATCTTGTCAAAAAGGCCCGAAGCAATAGGCCAAGACTATTCTCTTCCTGACATTGTATAATCAATATGCATGTCATAATTGCAACTGCCTGCACACTGAACAGTTCTAATTTACCTATATTTACACTGGTTTGATGAAGAACAGAAAACACAAATACATCTCATTACTCTCTATCCGACTGTCAACATTTATACTTCGAGCATTCTCAAGAAAATCAATTACCAAGAGACTAACAAGTTAATTAAGCATGCGTTAATAACAGGTGACCAGAAGTCACCTATTATTATTACCATTATAAAGCTAGCGCTGTGTTGAAAAATGTATCAGTCTCTGTTAAGACCACACCACTTACAAAAACATCTTACTACAAAGGAAAACTCACTTTTTCCGTGCTGTAGTTGCAAGAGCGCTAATACCATTCCATTCTCTCAACAGCCACCTTGAAGTGAAAAAAAATGTGTTCCATTTAATTTCTAGAAGTCTGTAAATTAATTATAATACTTAAGACCAAAAATACCTAAAATTAACAATTATTTCTCGCAACCACCTCGTCATTTTTGCAGCAAAGGAATAGTCCGCATATGATAAAAGCGATGGATGTTAAAATTATGATTTTTGCTTTTGTTGATTTTAGAAGGAAATGAATTTGCATCAAGTCAATAGTGTAGAGCTAAATTTAATATTTACTATTTCTCTACTAAAGAAAGTCCTTGAATGCAAACTCTACGCTTTATATTTACGTACACGTACAGTAACATTCACCTGTGAATAAGCACGGCTTGTGTTGCAATCAAACTTTCATACATCAAGTACACGAGTCCTTTGACCCAAAATTCTCGCTCTTGGTGACTGTGTGCTGTGCAAATAAACACAGTAAAGCAAAATATTACGAAAATAACATCATCAAGAGAGCTTACAGCTAAATGCCGGTCAATCTTACCAACAAGGCTCAATGTTTTTAGCTTGAATTCAGTTCCATAAAAAATTGCAAGACAGCAGTTGGGATCAAGTCTTCGCGCCGAATCCGCATTTCTGTCAAAGTCTTTGGAACCTAAGCCTCGTCGCACCTCCTTGATTTCTCGGATAAAAACTACAAAAGAAAACACAATGAATGAGCATTCGATCACAGCGAGTGCTGGACGTCACGAAGCAAAATTACTTTGAAGAACTGCATGAACGTACGAAGTAGAGCAAGCGAAAAACAAGTCTTCTCGATGATGCTCGATTACATTAAAGCAATACCTGAACCCTCCTCTCTGGCTCCTTCTCGCCTACACCACACCAGCTGAAACTCCTCCATTTTCAGCTTGAAAATCCTCAAATCCGGTGCTTGCCTTTTTCTGCTAGCGTAGTATCTTGTCATCGCGCTACCCTCCTTCAAGGCTGTGATGATCGGCCCCATCTCTTCACCGATCGCAATCCCCGACGCAGAGCCCGGCGGTGGGCCGTACACATTTTCCACTGCGTTCATCCTCAGGCAAAATGACTGCTTTCCATAAACTGCTCGGAATAAGATGACTCTACGGAAGTTACAGTTAATAACAGTGCAAATGGCCGTCTTCTCAATCTATCAAGATCACGTGATAATATTGGTCAGCAGTTGCACTTCAGAAACAAACATGGACAGTTACTGCAAACTTTACCTTGATTTAGCACAGGATTGGCGCATATAGATTACTTCATGGTTGGTGAGCGCGTACGATTTTTATTCACGAGTTTGCGATTCTTCACAACAAGTGAATAAAAATCGTACAAGCGAACTAACCACGAAGTAATTTGTTTGTTATATTTGTACTGAGATGTTATGAATGTTTATTCTGGGAAAGCACGCACATTCACTCTCAGTTACTTCGCATGGCCGCCCCGAAAGGCAGGAAAAATAGCCTCTTCCAGGCGTTCAGTTAGGGTGCTTTCGATTGGGAAATCCGGATTTAGATCTTAAAATCCGGATCTTCGGATTTCCAATTGAACACAAAATCCGAAGACGGATTTCGCGAAGGATTTTGCTAATTGAAATCCATGTCGGGGAAGGATTTCAATTGATGACATCTGCGGCGAAATCCGTTTTCGGATTTTGCGTTCGATTGGAAATCCAAAAGATCCGGATTTTAAGATCTAAATCCAGATTTCCCAATCGAAAGCACCCTTAGGGTGCCCTTTAGGGTGCTTTCGATTGGGAAATCCGGATTTCCCTTAGGGTGCTTTCGATTGGGAAATCCGGATTTAGATCTCAAAATCCGGATCTTTTGGATTTCCAATCGAACATAAAATCCGAAAACGGATTTCGCCGTTGATTTAATTAATTGAAATCCTTCCCAGACATGGATTTCGATCAACAAAATCCGTCGCAAAATCCGTTTTCGGATTTTGTGTTCGATTGCAAATCCGAAGATCCGGATTTTAAGATCTAAATCCGGATTTCCCAATCGAAAGCACCCTTAGTTGGGGCGTAGCGCGAAACTCGGCGCGCGAAAAAATGAAGAAAAAGCGCGCTTTTTCTTCATTTTTTCGCGCGCCGAGTTTCGCGCTGCGCCCCAACTAACTGAACGCCTGGAAGAGGCTACAGGAAAAACCGGTACGAATTTTCTCACGTGTGAAAAAAATAGTATCAGTCTTCTGATTGGTCATACGATATTGTTCACTAATGAGAAAAATCGTATGACCAATGGGATTGCTTCTCATCAAAGAAAGACGAGAGACGATTTTTATTCAGTGAGTTTGCACTGAGTAAATCTCAGTACTTATATAATAAAGGCCGATCTTTGCTGATGGGGAGTAGAGGTTTTTCTGCGGGTACTCCGGTTTTCCCCTCAACTCAAAAACCAACATTTGATTTGAACTGATTTGATATGTAGTCTCCTCAACCAGTAAAGTACTTGTGCTCGGCTATACAAGCTCGAGACTTAAATAGAGTTATTTTTGGCATACGAGTTAACTCATACAATGGGTTGCTGTACATCCTCCCTGGGGTATATACAAATTGAGTTAAAAGGATAAAAGAGTTAGTTAACTAGGGCAAGCCGTGCAAATTTATCTATTTGAAAGCAATATTTTGCGGATATATAAACCATCGACAACTGCAAAATTGATGGGTGACAAAAACGCTAAGGAGCCATACATTTTTTGGTAAAATTTCGAGTTTTTAAAGGACAATTTTTTAAGGACAAGAGTCAGACCCTGATTTCCGGATGCAATGTTGCCAAAAAGCTGTAGATTTCTTAACTGAAACATTTCTTAAAAGATTCGCAAAAGGGAAAAGATAGTCCCTTACGTTTTCGGAAGGGTTATTTTTGCAATTTTCGCACTCAAAGAGGTCAGCTCGCATATTCGGGAAGCAAATAGTTCGCTGGGAAGTTTGGAGGGTGACTGTCAGCTTGCAAATTCTGAAAGGAAGATTTTATTCCCTAAATTTTCGGGTACTTCAATTTTCAGCTACGAAATCCGAACAGATCAATTTCTTCGAAGTGATAAAAACGTCTCTTTAAACAGTCTCTATACCTAACATGGAACTTAGAAATCTCTAAGGCTTTTACTTAAATTTGGTCGTTGCATGGGTGTCCCTGGTAAATATTAGAATGTACGTAGCAGAGATAAACCGCCGTATTTTCATTACCTGCCGGTAATACAAAAATGAGCGAAAGTAGGGCAATAAAGTTTGGACTCGGGTATTACACAGATGACAATTTATAGATGTGCTCTCAACTCAGTAAAAGGCTGGTAAGGTTGTTCTTCCTAATGCTGGTTTCAAAAGCGGATAATGAAGTTAGGGACCTGTCCTTGTTAGACAGTTTTGACTATAGAAGTGGTCGGAAGTATATGAGAATGTTGAGCAATGTTTACGCAAACGTACAGGGCCAACCTAGGAATAAAGAAAATCTGCATGAGTTTCTTAAGTTATAACCTTACGAAAATTTACCAATGAGATCAATAATATTTGCAGGTATTAGCTTAAATTTCCCTTAATGCATAAGTATTGCAATATCCGCCTCCAATCGCAAAATACGGGTCGTAAGCCCCATTCATTAACCCTCTCAAGTTTTCTCCTATCAGAGCCCTTACAGATGTGCCAGACAGGGCTACAGTATGTTACCCTGGTCCTAAAGTTTTTTCTATGTTTTTCGCCACGGACAAATTTTAGCCGTGAAGCGGCGACAACAAACCATGAGGCGGTGAGAGAAGAAAAACCTCTTCAGTGTTTCGGTCCCTGCAAATCTCATTCGCTTCGCGGCTACAATTTGCGTCTGAAGAGAATAAAGAAAAACCACTGGGACCAGTATGTCAAATATGTAGAATAACAGCTTTGTATATTCATGGTTTTGCTTTTATCGTGACTATATTACGCATTCTCATTAGGACACCAATCCGTATGCATGGTTCCTCGCAAGCTGTAGACATATGGTTAGTGAACGTCAGGTTCCTATCAATTACAGCCCCTAATAGAGTAAGTTCGTCCCGTGGTTGTACTATGAAAGAGTCAATTTCAACATTTTGCTCAGTATAACCATTCGACAAGACCATCGCTTGATATTTACTCAGGTTGTTTGTCAGGAATCTTTGTCAGTGCTTAATAAAGCTGGTGGTCATCTGCATATGCTGATACTGATATGGCTGTCACACTGAATATTGAACAAATCATTCACGTAGATATTCCATAGCATAGGGCGCAGTGAGGATCGTTGGGGATGTAGTGTGAAGTTTGAGAATGTTCTGGAACATGCTATGTCCAGCTGTGTCATCACTGACTAGTTTATAAGTAGAACCTGTTGTAGTTCTACGGATCACTCTAGATCTAGCATTTCTGTATAAGTAGAACTTGTTATTAGTGTTGTGACTGATTATCGATGGTTGCTTTAGCTAGTTAGAACGGTAAAAAGGTAAAAGGTGTATGCTGCAGAATACAAGTGCACATAAAACCATACAGGGGGCATCCTCTCCTTATCTTCCTCCATGTACTAGTCACCATTCTAAGACTTAGTCGTGTTCTGCTCTCCCTTCCGTCAAAGCAGGATTGAATTAAATGTCCAATATATTGGAAATCAAAGCTCATAATAGAATAGTTAGTAAGCCGGCAGACATAACCGAAACTTTTAACGAAAACTTTACTAATATCGCGAAAGTACTGGCAGACGATATTTCCCGCTGTAGAAGTAAATCCTGAGTTTTATCTGGAAACCACTGATAAATCATTTTCTCTGCAAACCCTCCAAGTATCGACATTGTTTTAATCTTTTGAAGAAAATTGATAATAAAAAAGCCACTGGTCTAGGTAAGATTCCGAGCAGGCTGTTGAAGATGGCTGCTGGTATTATCGCACCTTCGCTTACTGCCATATTTTCAAACTCTATTCTCACTGGGATATATCCAAACGAATGGAAAACGGCCAAAGTAATTCCAATTTTTAAAAAGGGTCTTAAATCAGATCCTAACAATTATAGGCCAATTTCTGTAATTCCGATAGTTTCTAAAGATTCTGAAAAAATTGTTTACAACCAACTCTACCATTATTTAAATGATAACTAGTTACTACTAAGTTGCCAATCAGGTTCCGCTCTTTACACTGATAGCCTCTTAAGCGCTTTGCTTGAGGCCACAAATGACTGGTCAGTTGACATCGACAATGGGTTATTAAATGGCATCATTTTCATTGACCTTACCAAGGTATTCGACACCATTGATCACGATATTATCTCGCGTAAAATGTCATTCTTGGGTGTTGACCAGGCGGCTATCAGGTGGTTCCTGTCGTATCCAAGTGGCCGAACCCACAGATGAAATGTCTACGGCAAACTATCAACTGCTCGCGATCTCAGGTGCGGCGTACCGCAAGGCAGTATACTGGGTCCTTTGCTATTTCTAATCTATATTAATGATCTCCCCAACTGCCTGCGGTCCGCTGGGCCAAGGATGTTTGCTGGTGATGCAAACATTACACTATTGGCCAAAACGTTAAAGGAACTCAAACAAGCCTTATCCCCAGAACTAAGTAACCTAAGCCGCTGGCTGAAAGCCAACAGCTTAGTTTAAATGTTGCCAAAACAGATCTAATGATAATTGGGTCAAGGCAGAGATTATCTGTCCAAAACGAAGACGTCGAAATAAGAATTGACGATCAAATCACCAAGAACGTTAGACATACCAAATCCTTGGGTGTTACCATAGATGCTCAACGTACTTGGCGCAAACACGTTGAAGAAATAAGCAAGAAAACATCCTCAGCTATAGGTGCCCTCAAATGGGTGTGACCCTTTATTTCGAAAGAAACTGCCATTCAAATTTATAACGCTTTAATTTTGCCACATTTTGATTATTGCAGCCCGGTTTGGGACTGTTTCAGTGGCTACTTGAGTGTCGATAAGCTCCAAAAATGGCAAAATAGTGCCGCTAGAGTAATTACAAAATTGCCTTTTGATACGAACTCAGACCATCTCCTATCCACCCTTAACTGGGAGAGGCTATCAATTGGACGAAAGAAACAGAAAGCCTTAATGATGTATAAAACAATGGTCTTGCCCCGGAACATCTTTGTCCTTTCGGTCAGTCTTACTCTAGTTACAACCTGAGAAACTGAGGGAAAAGTGGCTTTGCCAAAACCTAGAACTAATTATTTAAAACGAAGCTTCTCCTATATAGCGGAGCCACATTATGGAATAACTTGCCCAATAGCGTAAAAAAATGTCGAATCCGTCGTTGAATTTAAGCGAAATTTGAAGAAGGTATCCAACATATCGGATTCCCACACGGCAATCATGTAAAGCAGTCGTAAATAGTCTTAGTTTTTAACTTGTAATACTCAACGGATGATTTTCCGTGTTTAAATAGTCTCTCTCACACACACACACACACACACACACACACACACTTAATCGAAGCTCCCTAAATGGGTTTTCAGCATCAACACGGCTAATTACGAATATATTTAGTATAATAACGGTTAAAATATATATAGACATTTTGAATCTTATTTGAAAGAGAATTTTTAAGTACAATAACTTAATATATCAAGGACAATAATAATAATAATAATAATAATAATAATAATAATAATAGTAATAATGACCAAATTCAGTCAACGCAATAACAACTTTGTAAATTGACGCTTGGAATTCTTAGAACATTTGCTGCTCAAGGAGTTGCACAGCTTACCTCCTCAGTAGGCAAAAGAGCGCCGCAGTGGCCGGTTGATACACGGCAAAGAGTTATGTCCAAGGTGCTAGGCGATGGAGTTTCTCAATATTACGAACGTGGGAACGTAACTTGAGCGTATTTGTAAGCTAAGGGGCCGACCATTTAACCCTTGAGTGGGGGGGGGGGGGGG
>BLFK01000871.1:596648-606648 GCA_014634185.1 Astreopora myriophthalma
CAACACAAATGAAATAGAAAAAAAAATTTGCACTGCTGCAAGCAAAAAAAAAAAAAAAAATGTTGCAAAGCTATTTCATCATTCCTGGGGGGCTTTACAAAATCTCAGAAAAACTGCAACCACTCCGGATAATCTGCAAGCCACTCTGGTTAGCCGCCTATTAAAATAACACATTGATTGGCCTAAATAACACTTTAGTTAGCCTAAACAACACACCGGTTGGCCTACAGTTAGCTTAGGTAGCTTGCGGTTTGCCCTTATAATGGGATAAGGGATTTCTTGCCTGCTCAGTTCACATGGCTCCAACTCGTAGGAGTCATGCAAGCCATTACGGTTAGCCTAAATTACACATAGGCTAGCCTAGTTAGCACTGCAGTTAGCCTACAGTTCATTAGGTAGCTCGCGGTTATTGAGGTCTTTTTGCTATTTTTAGCTATTTTTTTAAATTAAGAAGCTAAACATTTTCAAATCTACCTGTGGAGCATCACTTTATAATATGAGAATATTGTTATTAGGTAATATTAAATGATTCTAAAGAATGACATTCTGAAAACATGTAGCTATACAAGAATGATTTTGTATAGCTTACAACATTTTAAGGCTTTGCAGCTCCATATTAGAACTATTACTGCAATAACCACAATGTAAATGTAAATACATTCTGTAAATGTAAACACGACACTTTTTTGAGGAAAAAAAAATCCTGCAGAGAAATGAGGAGAGAAAAAAAATATCCTGCAGAGCATTTAGGAGGGAAAAACATATCCTGCCCACCAGGTTGCTTGGAAAAAAAAAACTTGCTGACCAGAAATCACCCACTCCCCCCACTCCCCGTCAAGAGTTAAATGGTCGGTCCCTAATTTGGGACAAGATGGTTGATGCAATTAAACACCATATTTGCTTCGTTCAATTTAAGTCTGTCTTTAGTAGGAAGCCAATTAAGAAACCCGTAGCCCTTCGGAGATATGGTCGTACTTTCCCAGAACGATTCGTCCACTGAGCGAAGCTCTGAACTTATTGTAACTTCACTATATTGCTCTTACTGGTGTTGCCCCAGACAGTTGAACAGTATAATAATTTACTGAACACAAAGGTATTCATAAGTAACACGAGCGTTTCCTTATCTGTTCCAACTCAAATAGACAATTAGAAAGTCTTTATAATGTGTTCATTATAATAACGTAGGATGCCACAGGCGCACCACGTATAAAATTCGCTTGAGTGTCGTCGTCATCGTGGTTATATATGGTAATTAGCCACGTGATAAAGATAAATGGATCCATTTGACGCCAACAATCGACTAATTTCTTTAACGCTCAAGGTGAGTTTGGTATCTTACCGCTGATGAAAGAGTTGACAGACAGACAGACAGACAGACAGAGCGATAGAGAGGCAGAGATCATCGCCTGTTCGAACACACTGATGTCGATCAGAAAGATAACTCTGGAACCAATCTAACGCATTCTGGAAAAAACCAGCACCATGTAGCTTAAACTAGTTGTAGCTGTCGCTAAGCGCCAACGAGTGCAAAATTACATCAGATTGTATCGGGGTAAAAATGGGGCCTACGAAAGGTCCCAAAGCAAAACCCTGTTGTAACGACATGCCAAGCCCGAGGGACTCAAACTGGATCGTTATAGCTGGGTTTCACTCGATTGAAACTGCAGCCTATGAAGACATGTGAAAATTATTTTCATTCATTTAGTGTAACGGAAAGATTTGTTGACATAACATCGAAGAGCGGCTTCGAGCCCATAGAACAAAGAGAACGCACAAGAGCGAATAAAAGTTACGTTTCTACTCACCTTTCCAGGATAATCGAGCAAACCCGCAACAGAATCACTGTGAAATCACTGCAAGAGCGAGCTAACGATGGCGGGTCATGGCACGTGATAATATAAGATTGACTGGCACATGAAGCAAAATCTCGCGCTATGATTGGTTCTTAAAAACAATTTGCAAACAATAGTCGACTCTGCATTACCTCATCGGTCACCTTACCTTACACTTTATACAGATTTTTTTCTGCTTGAACCTCACGCACGGCTTTATTCCGCTGCCGCCGCGCCAGCCTCGCGTCTTCGCTCGGTTGGCTCGTTGGCAATAATATGATAACGTGACGAATGCTATCAAACGTTTTTGACGTATCCAGCAAGACAATGATCGAGATTTTCTTGCTATACATAGCTTGGGGGAAGTGATCCGTAACGTTCAACAGAGCTGATCCACGAGTCCAGATCCCTTTTAATTTCCATCTTAAGTTATTACCTTAGCTTACAGGAGCAACGAACATACAATTCAAAATGGAGAGAGCCCCACAAAAACTGTTAACAACCCAATTCGCTTTTAAATAAAAAGCTGCGCGACGTACTGTTAAGGGCTTGAAGACAAACTTCCTACCATTTTTCCGACGTTCTTACAGTTTCCAACCATAGTTAGTCTACTATGTTCCAACCCAAACCAGCAATCGTAGTAAGTCGGTAACCGCTCTACACGCTCTCTGGCTTTATCGGCGAGCCAGTAGGGTGTTGACAACAAGCTGTTATCATAGAAAAGTTTCCTCAAGAATGCACTCGAAGAACCACATTACTACTGAAAAATAGGACTCAGAAAAAAAATAAGAAATCGACGCTAAGAAAACAGTACCCCGCGCGCAACCTTCTACCACTGCATGAGACATGACACGTTGCGCAAGCGCAACGAAAGAAAACATGTAATAAATCTACTCACCCTACAATTACCTCATATATTTTCTCGCGCAGCAAGATTTGAGTTATCGTAGTATTCAGCGTCTTTTTTAAAACTCCTCATTGAACGAAATGTCAAATTATACAATTATTTAGTCTCAATGTTATAAACAATTTCCCATAAAATACGGGAGTGACTACGAAGTCGCCCTTATAATTTTGATATTCACAGTATACGATATAATAGTAAAATAATAACAAATTTTGGTCAGAATAATTTCATAGTACTTACAATAATCTAAACCATAACAATTGGACATTTGAGTAATTCTAAATATTTTTTAAGCACTTCGCATGATTTAAGACTGGTTATGTAAACCATAAGGCATTGCAAGTAAAGGCGTGACACCTTGAAAGAGCGTCATTGGTTGCCTTGAGTGTATCCCTCATGATTGAGTTGCCAGCTTCGTGTTTCTTGACGGTTAAGTTTTTTTTTTCAAACAAGTAAGGCACGATCATGCAAGCTCCTCTTTGTGCTTGACTGGAGTCCGGAAACCGGATCACGATTTTCGCACATTGATCTCGTCAAACCTGCAAAATCAAAGACATCCCTGCGGTTAGTACACGTCTGCCGACGACAAAACCAGTTGTTAGGGAACTTAATAAGCAGAGACGTTTGAGTGACGGACAGCCTTCCTTTTTTTTGGGCAGTGGTTTCGTCCAAACTTTGGATCAAATCGTCTTTGTAACAGCAGAGAACTTAGCAAGACAAATGCGGTAGCGTCAAGGGAGAGGAGTGGGGTAAAAGAGAAACCACCTCACTTCCGGTTGTCGTCCGTTGCTAAAAACCGTTGTGATCAAGTTCCTTTAGTTATCCAACTGCGTTGTAATGCAATGAATACGGTGTTACATTTGATGAGTGCTAAGTGTTTGTCTGGTATGCATACAGTAGGAAACCGTAGGCCGTTTTCTCATTTTTCATATTCTTTATCCGAATAATTTGTCAGTTCCCGTGGGAGATCGAAGGAAATAACGGGGTTCTTCTCTAATACAGTTCCATTGTTCCATCTGGCAAAACGTCCTTATGCTAACGCATTTAAAAATATCAAAACACTAACAAAAGCCAAAAGCGAAGCAGTTTGTGATACGTTTCATTGTCAATGTGGCCGAAGAACAATTTGGCTGCGAAATCATCTGTAGTTTTAACGAGCTCCGCAATCTTATAAAAATAAATAAATAAGTACCCTGACTAATGTGAACAAAATCCTTTCTAATAGTTCAGAAAGAAAATGACAATCACACCTCAGTAGATTGCCCACTCTGTTTGCGCGGCGGACTCTTAAGTTTGATGTCCTCAGCTTCGCTGCCTCTTCCACTCCCAGGACTCGGTATTTCCAAAGAGTTTCTTCTTTTTGTTAAACTGTCAATGTGTGATTTCATAGATATCCTCTCGATAAACGAGCGCCTCCGAGGAGCAGTGTTATTTGTGTCTTTGTCCCTCAAGTTTCTGCGAAGTACTGGTGACCCAAGCACGGTGTCCTCAGTACTCAGAGATCTGTCTCTTTGCGAAAATTTGCCAAGAAAAGGCACAGACTTGATAAAAGTGTTTCCTTTTCCCTCCTCTTCTGGTGAATAATATTTATCTTTACCAAGTTTGGAATCGACTTTTTCCTCCAAGCTAATACTTCTTCTTTTATCGCTGAGTTTTTCTCTGCTATCAACAGCAACTTTCTCATCTATTCTTTCGCTAATATTTGAATGTACAAGCGGTGATGTCTCACGAGACAACTTCCTCTGCTTGTTTCGTTTCATCGCATTTGACAGTTTTTCTTCGAGCGGCGTTGAAATACAACTGTGAACGGAAGCCTCCTCGTCCGTTGCTTGCAGATTGAGGTCATGCACACCGCTACTACCCGAAGAATCCACGCTCGAGGCAGTTTCCGTACTAGCAAGTGACAAACGCTTTCGAGTTGAGCGCGGACTAGAAGGCGCAGAATATGTTCTTACTACAGAGGCCTGCGTCGAACTGAGGATTGGCTGAAATGGTGACGTTTGGTAAGGTGACGTCTCTCCAGGTTGAGTACTGGGTATCACTAAAGGCGGCTGGCTTCCTACACTGATTCCTGTGGACGCCTCAGTCAAACCATACTCTGCAGTAAGGTAAGAAATCAATGCATAAATTAGTGTTAAAATAATCCCAGAAAAAACATTTGATATCAGGAGCCCGTGCCTATGGCATGACACTGAATCACGCGTAGCACACGGAGTACTCTTAACCCCCCTCCGCAGAGGGGCTTGTTGATCTTGTGAATCGGTCGGAAGGTGAGCGACTCTGAAAAGTTCTACTCCAAAGTCCAAGAATATCTGGCTTCCAGTCAGTGAGTTGGGTAAGCTTCGCTTTCACCGTTATTTTATTTTTTTTACTTCCGGCCATTTGAATATGAAAGTCGCTAACACGATGGAGCCGATTGTTTCAACAAGCTTACGCATAAACGGAGCGAAGACTTAACGGATTGTCCCTCTTCTTAACGTCCACTTCGAGCGAAGTAGAGAGACCCTGGGAATGAGGTTGAGAAGGCCTTTCCGCGACTAAGTCAAGGAAGTGACTGAAGTGAGAAGTAGTATACTTATACAGCAACAATAACAATGTTTGACAGGTGTTTTGTCGCACAGGTGGTTCAAATAAAAAAAAAAAATACAATTACCTTTACTTCGCATGGCTTGTTTCCATAACAACCGAGTAATTTCCGTCACCCATGCTGTCTTCACTTCTAAGGACGGCGCCTGCAATGAAGCATCGCTGCGTCAGGACGCGCGCCGTCACTTTACCGTTCCTCATGCGCTACTTATACATACTGTATTAACTGGCTCATTACCCTCCAGCTCCTCTCACAAATACATCCAAGCCTTGGCCACATAGATAAAACAGATAGGAACTACTTACTTCATTGTCATTGTTTTTCTTTCCCACGCACATCCCCCTCCCTCCCCCCCAGACCCCAAGTTTTCGTTCTTGTCTCGCAATAAAAATGGAAGTACAGAACACCCCACAAAATGTCTCACTGCACAGGCTAACTTTGATGATTGGTTGCGCAAATCTGACATTGTCTAATTAAATTCAGAAGAACAGGTATCTTAACACTTTTCCCCAGAACACCCTTATTTTATTTATATTAATTTCATTCGTCAGTTATCCCCAGTTCTAAGCTAAAAGAGAATTTGTGTGGACTTTGACCGCTGACCTGCAACACGAAAGTATCTTCTGGTTTCCTTCTTCTGAACCACAGTTCAAACTTGAGCCCGCTGTCTCCTACATTTTCCGTAAGACCTAAATCAGAGGTCTGAAGAGAAAAAAGAAAACGAATCGGCATTTGAAAATAAGATCTCAAGTTTTATCTTCTTTATCGAAAGACAGAGTAACACTGTATCCTCGTCATCATTCCATACTTGACCTCTGCTTGCATCAAGCTAAGTAGCTCAAGGTAGTGACATAAGCTGGGTCAGTACACTTGAATGTTACCTTGAGCGAGTTCTTGTAATAAAATAGGTCCACAACTCCAGGCTGTTTCTTGACCTTACTGAATATCACCAGGTCATCCAACAGAAACACTCGCCGCTGATGCTTCTTCTTTCCATTCCAAACAATGAAGTTATCCTGGCGCAACAGCCGGCCTTGATCCTTTACGTTCATCTGCGAATAACAAGTTCCTGGTAATCAAAGCTATGCTAAAAAATAACAGTCAGCTTTTGTTGAGGGAACTTCACAGTTAAGGGCTGGAAAAGTTTGCCCTGGCAGAACTTGTCAAGGATCACCTTATGCGTTTGTAGTAACTTATGCCGCAACTGAATATAAATTGCAGTCGACTTGCATATAATGTGTCATTAAAATTTGCGATCGCCACCAAGAATGTAACCTATCTTTTCCAAGCAAAAGCTATTAATTTAGAATGGAAAGCTTCTACTGCCCACAGCCTTTGTCATAAGTTTTCACGACACCTTACTAAAACAGAACACCTTTCACATCGTTAGCAAGTATTTCGTCCAAAATTTGGTCTATTTCTTCCTCCCAAACAATCACCCCCATGCCCACCCCCCCCCCAAACAAAACAGGACAAAACCCAAAATATATAAAGGCAGAAAACAAGAGAATACCGAATGCTTTCCCATACTTTCAGTCGGAAAGACCCTATAGAGGGTAGCTGGTCCAACAACATGTTACACTCTTGTTTGAAAAGCAGTTTCAACTCCATTGATGGAATGAACCACATCTAGAAACTACTGTAATAACACATGTTGACTTCTCATTGTGTGCAGCGGTTGTTGCAATACTCACATCACAACCTCTGAGTGAGTCCATGGCCAACAAATCATTGCCATGCCTGAGCTGGTACTTCACCATTTCTTCTGCAGCCTGCAAATTTAGACAACGTTACTCTTTTGAAACACACAAGCATGTGTAGAGGACTGGGCCCGAGCCCAACTGATGTAATCGGAGCCAAAAAAAGAAAAACGAAGATGTCGAAGCAGTTTGGCATTGTTCTTGTTATGCTTGTATGTTGATTTATACCCGGTTTGGGACTAACACATGTCAAGTGGTTCACGAGTCTCATCCGAGCATAGATGCTTTCAAGAAACGGCTGCTCTCGACCCCAGCGAGTTCATAACGATAAGAATGACTTCAACCTCACATATCTGCTAGTGATAAGACGTCACTTCATTGTAAGCCGGGCTCCACAAATGCATTTTGCCGATTGAGGTATGCCGACAACGGCCCGGGTTCGTTCACGCATCACCCCACTCAGTTTGGGAATCTGGATACGCCGAATGTAAAAGGTGTGGCCCAAGAGCATAAGGCAAGTCCGGCACGACGTTACATACAGCAAAAACATCTGTTACCTTCAGTTCAGCGATTTTTGGATGCCCTGCATCCAATGCTTTGATCATGTCCTGAAATACAAGCACAGAGCCAACTCGTAAATCAAGGACGCTATTGTGACGATGTGCAAGTTAATAAGCAAAAGTTTCTTACCCGCAGCAGCAGACTGTATTTTCCCATTCTCTGAACTGGTTTAATGAGGTAACTACCAAGATCAAGCTTGTCTCCAAGCTCTTTTTGCCGGGCCTGGAAAATCAAGACAATGCTTGTGTATCATTTCTTTCGTTTTCACTGCAATTTTGTATGCTATGGTCTCTATTACCTAACGACGGAAAGCTGAAGAAAAAGGAGAGCACATCCTTCAACGAGGTATAAGGGTAGTTGGTCCTTTTAGACGATGACAACTCAAGTAGAAAATCACAATAAATTGTGAAGCTAATCAGGTGTCAATGGTCACTCAATGACGATCTGGCCTCCTTCAGTTTAGCCATTCAGTCGGCTACCTGTCAGAGGTTTCGTTGCAACGGAATAACATGACTTCGGTTCGAGTCTACTTGAGTGCAAATTACCAGGTGCTAATCTGTAACCAAATGCCACCGTTTGAGTAAGCGAGAGTGTTGAAAAATCAAAAGTGACGAGGTAAATGAATAAATCGGATTATTCATTAACTGCAACCCAGTATTCCCTTGTTTGAAGCCTTTAAGAAAGGTAGAGTGGCACAAGTGGCGGTTTTCGGTTTCTTACCCTAAAGAAGACGTTTCCATGATCGGATAGTAACTGGTCTGACCGCGGCTTGTTCTTGTTGTACAAAGCATACAGATAGAACTGGCGCTCCTGTGATAGGGGCAAATATTTAAGTTCATCAGACAAACAGGCTCACGATACATGATGCAGGATGAATCTGCTTGTTCGGGTCCGTGGGAAGTGGAAAACGGGTGAGATCCTTGCAGGAAAGGCTAGTTCCTTAGAGATTATAAATACACACATTTACAAAAAGAAAACAAACAAACAAACAAAACACGATAAAATGTTCGGACAGAATGTCAACAGCACTGGCCTCTGAAAAGTTGGCACTATATAGTTTTCTCTTATTTTCCTGGACAAATAAACAATGAAATTTGCTTAGAAAAATATAATAGGGCAACCAGTACATCTCATTTATACGCTAATCAGGCTGAATTATCTGTAAGCTACACTTTGTTAACTCTCTTCTTTCCAACTGTTTAAGTGCTCACTTTACTGAGCCGCTCCCGGGGGAGCAGGAAGAAGGGGGGGGGGGGNNNNGGGGGGGGGGGGTCCTTGTCTTTAAAAGATGTGCTTGTGTTCCCTTGTTCCTGAAATTAACTCCGAACTTTTTCCCAGCTTTCTGATCCCTATAATGGTTTGTATTCCCTTGTTCCCTGAGATATTTTGTCTTTGTTCCCTTGTTTAGTCATGTTCCCTTGTTCCCCAAAAGCCCTGGGAGGGGCTCTCTACTGCAATAATGACCTTAACATTTCATATTGACAGTTCAAATGTGTATGACACTTGATATTGAGCAGTTATCCAATGAGTGTCCAAAGTAATCCCGCCATGCTTTGCTTTTGTTACACTCGATGATTGGCTCAAAAATATTTTCAACCAATCGAATGCAAAACTAAAACCATTTGCAACTTTGTCACTGTCATTCTTGCGCGCTTGGTGCCGGCTGCATTTACCAGCTTGGCCTTCTGATTGGCTAATTAAGTCAAGTCGTGAATGACTTCTATTTGTGGTTGGTTGAATCTGGTTTTGGTCTTAACGACGCTCAACTGAAAACCTGAAAACGGCTTTATTCTCTATCATACCGCATTGCTAATATTTATTGCTCAGTTTAGACGCACCCATTTCAGAAAGCAGCTACCAATGTCAAGGAATCTGTCTTTGCACGCCTCCAGTTCTTGTAAGAAATACCTGCGAACAAAGAAAAGTTCGCCGTGACGCGCTTTAGACGTCAGTTTGGCACAAATCTATAACGAGCATTCTGCTGTGACACAACGGAATTTCAGCGTTATGAGGCAACAGGACAAGAACAAATACCAACACACAAATGCAATAACATTTGCTCTTACTAACAGTCTACTAACGGCGTTGGTCCGAGGGAACTCTTGTATATGACTGCAACATCGGCAGTTGAGCCTTTATCCATGCAGGGATATCTGCAACAATGATACCTATTGATGACCCCTGAGTATCGACTCTCACCGTTTGTGGAAATCGTGGATTCGTTCGATATTCCCAAACAAGATATTCTTCTTGCCTTTGAGGGAAGGTAGTAACTTGGGGTTGTCCATTTCTACCAGGTAATTCTGAAGTAATAAAAAATGTGTTATAGATAATAGGTTAAAAACTGCAACAAAGTAAGAAAAAAAGCAAAGGTTACTAAAATCTTACTCACATCCATTATATACTGTAGTGA
>BLFK01000871.1:611648-614882 GCA_014634185.1 Astreopora myriophthalma
TAAAAAAGATACCACTGATCATAAAGGTAACACCAACCGAAAGTCTTTCCTCTGCTCTGTGCAATGTTTCTTGTCTCTTACGTAACATGTCCAAAATCTCCTTGTAGCGTGTCAGTATATTCTCTGCCTCTTCGACTACTTTAGCGCTGCCTAAGTTTGTGGCCAGTTCAGAGATTCGATTAAGCCTGCTCTCACTCCACACTGGAGTTTCTTTCAGGTATTTGTCCAATCCCTGACTCAGCGTAGTCACGCCTTCCAAGTGAAGTATCTCCTCCATGTTCATCATGGCCATCTCTTTCAACGTGGACATGGACCATTCAGATGCCTGCCCACAAAAGCACAAAGTGTAAGCATCGTGGAAAACACGAGAACGCCAAACCGGTAAACAACAATGCATCTCTACCAAGGTCAATACTCTTTTGGCTGCCAAAAGATTGTCTTGCACAGTTTCCATTTCCGGTTGAATATCTTACTGTCTATTGATTGGCGCTTATTTTCTCGCGGCTTCGCTGCTCGTTAAGACGGATTGGGACTAACTGCGATCGACCTGCGCCCGATTACTATCCTACCCTCTTCACGTGACAAAAATCTCTGGTATCCCGGGTAAGCCAATACGATAAACAGAAAAAAATAGAGAATGTAAAATAAGTATACAGTAAACTGCAAAAATAGCCTGTTGAATCAAATAGCCCTTATAATAAACTACTGCAACACAACAGAACAAGCATTATAGTGAAGCAAACACAACGCCCACATCAAAAGAGCAAATGAGTTGAAGGAGAAGGACAATCCCATTTCATCAGTGACTTTAAGTGCACATAGGAAATCAAGGATGACACTCGACAGCAAGTGAGCTCTCTGTAGGGTTTGGGTACGGGGGAGGGGTTGAAAGGTGAGTATTGGGGGAGGGGGAGGGCGAGGGGGAGGGAGGCAATTACCTGCTCAACCAGTTGGTAGAACTCCAAACACGAGTTAAGCTGCTGTCTTCTGTGTTCGAGTTTTCTGCAAAACCGCTTGTAAATCTCCTCCAAAGCTCTTTTTCTCTCTTTAATTCTAATTCCATCGTAATGGCCTCCTTGAAACATACTACTTCCTTCCTCCAGAACATTTTCAACTCGGTCACAGTAGCACTGCAAAATAAGCACAATTAAAACATCTTTCAATCTTGGTCTCCAAATCGACAGGTTTTTAGTTTCTCCATAATTTCTTTCAGCTGCAACTGAAACTGGCTGTAGTTACACGGTGGATTACCTTCGCTTTGCTTTCAAAATTTTCAAAGTCCACCACCAAGGTTTTGACGTGTCCTAACGAGTCCCCAGTCTCAGTCTGTTTGTCTAAGAACTGCTCTCCTTTTGTGTTTATCCAATTTACCACCTGTCGAACAAAGAAAAATTAGGGAAAGCAAACATCCTTTAAAATAGCTTAGCGCTGCAAACACTTGTACGCAGACCGAGCAGGCGTTTTAAACGCAATCAAAACGCCGATGACATGCGCGGAGCGGCATAAATGCTAAAAGTGACATCTACACAGGTGAAAATTTGAGCTGGATAGAGGTGATAGCACCCGAGTAGCCTCATAGGTATGTCAGAAATGTACGGCCTTAAAAAGACTGCGTGACAACTTCCTGTGCACTTGCGATTATTCATGCAATTAAGCCCGCGGCACACTTGAGGAAAGAGCTGAGCAAAATGCCTCGCGAGGCAGTTGGCTTAGCCGTTTCCTCAAGTGTGCGGTCAACTTTTGGTGAGTAATTCGCCTCGCGAAGCCGTGAGGACAATATCAAACATGTTTGATATTGGCCTCACGGCCTCGCGAGGCGAAAACCTCGCCAAAACCGCACATATGAGGAAACGGCTGAACTAACCGCCTCGCGAGGATTTTTGCTCAGTTCTTTCCTCAAGTGTGCGGCGGGCTTTATCTGATTGGCCAAAAAAAAACCTCAGAAATTTCTCATAAATTGAGATAACGCTTCACCGCAATGTTACACGAGATAACTAACAAAGACTAAGAACAAGGTGCCAACAAGGTACCATAGCTAAATATCGTTCCTTAACCTCATCAATGTCCTCTTCAAACTGTCTTAAAGCGAGACACTGCTCTAACTTCCTGGTCCTGTTCTCCGTAAGCATCTCCAGTTTACAAAACACTTCATTCATTTGATGGTACAGCTTTGTCACGCAATTTACAGTATCTATGTAATCGGGAACTGAAGGTAACGCAGGTTTTTCCTCTTGCAATCGAATGAGTATCTGTTCCCCTTCAACTTGTAACGCTGATAATCTGCTGTCCTCGAACACGTCTTTGATTTTCCTGTGATGTTCTTCCATCAGATTCTTGCATTCTAGAATGGTTTCCCCGAGTTTGCTGCTCGTAAACTGCTGCATGACACCCATAGCGAGTTTGGCGGCGCTTCTGCATCCAGTCATGAACGGCTCTAGTTTCTGAATGAAAACAACATATAATATAAATAACTACACTTAACTTAGCCCCCCCCNNNNCCCCCCCCCCCCCCCCCTTGCGGTCAGATCCATTAAGCGGCCACTTCTGAACCAATCCAGGAGAGATTCTCCGATATTCAAGCTTTCAATGCGCCGGCAGTGTACACCGCTAAAGTTCATGGTTAAAGCAGAAAGGGCTGTTGTCACGTTCAAAGGGCTATATTAAAAAGTTTCATAGGGATAAAAGGAAGTCGGCTCTTAAAATCGGCAAAGGCACTACTATAAGTACTACTGCGGTTTAAGCTGTAGTGCTATTTTCAAAAGAAAAAAAAATTAACAAGAAGGCAATACGCGTCGTTAATTAGCCTTCAACTGAGATGCGGTATTCTTTTAATTAGCCAAAGGAATGGAAACCACCGTCAAGGAAACAAAACGTCCATCAAATCAAGCTTTTACTATGTTTTATGAAATACCGCGGAGGGTTTGTCATCAACGGTGGCATCAAAATGTTGGAAAAAAACATTTTGGAAGGTAACTGTGATGAATAAGCTTTCACTCAATTTGAGCAACTTATTTTCAATAATAATTAGAAAATTAAGGCAGACGGAAAGGCAGCTTCAAAGCAACAATGGGATTACTTCTTATAACTGCCAACAACTAGTTTTGCTTCGATAAAATGACAACATGTAGTCTTCATGGATAAAATAGAGCCAGGTCAAATTTCATGAAGCAAACATATTTATTTCGCCTTTGAACAAAGTTCTAGTGGTGTTTTGGTGTTTGGGGGGGGGGGGGG
>BLFK01000871.1:614892-617392 GCA_014634185.1 Astreopora myriophthalma
GGGGGGGGGCATCATCATGCGGGAGGCATCGTACGAAAGGAGGAGTAAATTTTACCTTAACTTACTTCAGCAAAAGTAACTGTGGGAGGGACGCCCTTTCCGCTAAACAAACGTTAAAAAGTGCACAACCGTGTGTAACAAAGAGGAATACAAAAAAATACCGAGTGGCACGCACATGTTGCCGAATACAATATGATCAAAGAAACTGAGGAGCTATTATTAACCATATCCTGCCTAGGAATCGAAATTTCTAGAATATCATTAGCATAAAACAACTCCATCGGCAAATATAGCATAACACAAGACTTAATACGAAAGCATAATAAGATGCAACGAAATTATGATTACTTTATAGCCGCCATTCAACTGCACTGATTGACAAAGACTGATTCAATGGAACAATTTTCCACTTATCAATTTTACCCTTTAGAGAAGAGGACACGCTCTATAAATCGCGTAGCATGAGTGAACTCACAGCGTTCCAAACACACAAACCCTTATTTCTTAAGATTCAATATGGCCTACGCTACATTTGCATGAACGATAACAATGTTGGAGCGTCTGCGATTGAAACGATTAACACGAAAAATGGACCAAGCAGTAACCCCACATACGCAGCCATAGCCTGCTTGCGCTCACATTTCAAAACGGATGTTCATGAGTAAACTTCCATCCTTCGCTTCGTCTGACAATTTTTTCTCTGAGCAGCGGATTGTACTCAATTAGTAGTGTTGTTCCCTCGATATTGGATTGCAATAAGCATACAAAGAAAATAAAGGGCAAACGTTGCCAACGTTTCATTCACAGTTGAACCGAAATTTTTCAACGGAATTTTCTAAACTGATTCGTGCTCAACTGAAAACATCCTTAAAGATGAAACAGTTGTCAAACTCAAAGTTGTTTACCAAGTGTGGATAACTTGCCGAGATCACTTAACTGTGGAAGTTATCATGGATACTGAATCAGTTGATTTCAAAAGCACTGAGTCAAATTGTTACACTTTAATTAACCAAAGCTCTTTCGCAACAACACAACTAAAAACCGTCGTTCTTGAAAAATGTTTACCACTTTTTAATCTGCGGGCAGGATGAATTTCCAAAGTGTAACCATACAATTTTAAGTCAGTGAATAGTACTTTCACCGCGAGTCGTTTCTTGATATTCTTTGATCTAAAATTTTCAGTTGGCAAATTTCCTAGGCTTCCTACAGTAGTTTCCTAACTCGCTGGAGCGGTTAATAAGAACCAAGGAATATGAACAGTTAAGGTTTTACTTACTATTCTAAACCTGATCCATTCGTCGTGATCGTAATGAAAGACTCCGCCAAACTCGGGCGTGAGTTGGCTCCGGTCGATGTAGGACTTGAGTTCGTCCACTGTGGTTACGAGTTTAAACTGAAAGGCAATACAACTCAGTGCTGTAAATACAATTCACGCGTTCCTGTTTGGAGTTAATTAGTGTAGTGCCCGGCTTGTTATATAATGTGGTCAGCACCCGCTCTATCCACGCTCTACTGAAGACAAAACAGTGCAGGCGAGTCAATTGCCGAACGCAACTTGAGTCCACGAGACTCACGCGACTGAATAAAAGAACTTGTTAACTTTAAGCTAAATTCCTTTCGCCTTGTGATTCGCTGTTGTGCAGTTTATCGTCTTTGTCGGGTACAAAGAATGAGCACACGGCGGGAACCAGCTGCCAAGAAAACCTACGTAGCTACGCAGTTTACGCGAAAAGACCTTTGTTTTTCGCTCTTTTTTGGAACCAAAGAAATTTCCCGCACCCTAATGAGAGCAGATAAAAGTATTAAGGCCTAATAAGCAAAAACGTCTCGTTCATCAGTCATAGATGAATTTGAAAAAAAAAAAAACTAAGCGTTAACTGAGCAATAATGAACCAAAAAATATGTTCTTGAAGTGAGCAGCCTCTAGCTAAAAGCTAGCCATTCTGGTACATTAAGTACAAGGAATGAAATGATATTAATAGTACGGTCTAAAATACTTCAAAACCTTTCAGAGGTTGGGTTTATTAAGTATACCATAATACACACAATAAACACTAGAACAGCATGGTTCGTACGTCAAGGTATTCGTTAATTGAGAAATATTGTTCGAGTTTGACCTCTTTTGTTTCCAACTGAATTGAGCACTTGACTTAACAGCAGGTCAAATTGCATTAAGATCAAAATGAATTCGGCAATCAGAGCTTGCCCCATTCACAATCAAATTTTCTATCAAGTATATATACACTGTGAGAGGCTGTGCATTTCCCTTGTAAACATGTTAGGCCACCTGACCTTCTAAAAGCAAATTTCGCACAACAGCTTGACAAGGAGAACCGGTAAAAAGTTTTAGGCCGGAAAAATCGCAAACTTTAGCAAATACCTAACAAATGGGAGCCCCGTGAGGAACAAATTAAGAATTGATAAGCACAGAAAGACGGAAAATATGTTACACGCGATACTGGTCACATGGCGTCTCAACTTCAAATGCGAAACAATAGCC
>BLFK01000871.1:622392-644892 GCA_014634185.1 Astreopora myriophthalma
TTGGACGAAGCAACCCAAAGACACTGCTAAGTTCGGTTAAAGAAATTCATTGCGACTTCAAATTCTTATGTTCCACAAGTGCCCCCGCCTCCACAAAATACCAAAACCCTAAATGAAAGCGAATGGTAATGCATTGTAAATGCAACACAAGAGGCTGAATGCAGCCCAAACTGGGGCTTTTAACGCTATCCCACGAGAATTCATAGTATTTATACCACTACAGTGTTAATGTTGAGCTATTTAACAATAAGGGAAATAGTCGTGTACGCATGGCTAAAAGAGCTGTGAGTGAGGTTTCCGTTTGTATACGTGAAAACCAACTAGGGGAATTCAATATACGAAGGAGGCTATCGAGCTAGAGCACCGTAGGCAATGAGAAATATGTTTACTGAACAACTTATAGCGATGAAGAGTAATTACACTGTTCTCGATAAGAGGCAGTAAAAAAGGACTGGATTGTGTTGCGATTAACTCTGACTATTTATATCATAGTCAGCAAAAACGCCACTCAGCAACTGAGAAACGGCACTTTTCTCTGACGTTTTGTATTACTCTAAGATGGATTGTTTTAGTGTACCTATTTGTAAAAGCACGAACGAGATGAGGACTATCGATTTCATTTAGTTCCAATATCTAATATCATCTCCAAGAATATGACTTTTCCTTATTCCGTTATCTTTACTTACTTGATTTTGTAATTAAAAAACTGAAGCTAGAGACTCGGCTTCTGAACAGATAAGTTTAAACTTTCCTCTTTGAAAAAACGCGATCCAAAAGAAAACTGCCGTTGCCGAGGCAAGCTGCATGCTTTTACCACGCAGACATAATTTTTCCAGACCCCATTTTTCATTCAGTTCCCTCGCAAAAAAAAAAAAAAAAAAAAAAGAAAGAAGACCTTGTTTCGTGGCAGTCTGGTTCCTGAGCTCTTTCTCTGCAGCTCTCTAACATAAGGGAATCATTGAGCGAGGAAAAGGAAAGGCGAATCCCTCATTTTCGCTCGCTTGACTCTACAGTGGGAAGATTGAAAGTCACCGCAAGCCCACGCCTTCGTTCAATAGCCCATAGTGAAGTGTCTAGTCGATTTCCCACTGAAAGTGTACCCACAAATGCTATTTCAAACTCGGGATTTTTCAAAGGAGACTACTTTGATATGAAGTATATATGAAGTAATTCATACTTTATATGGAAACGCTTGATTTACGTGATTAACTGGTACAACGAAAGTCAGTGGAATATACTACCTCAAAGTTGAGTTGTTCTTTGACTCGGGATCCACTGAATAAAACCAGAGGAGAATCCTTCTTTGCTAAGATGTAAACCATGTGAACGCCTCCAGGGGTGCTCTCCTAAACAAAACGAAACAAAAAGTAATATCAAGTTCACTTCCACTGACTCACTAGTTACTTTCGTTCAGAATACTCTGGTCTCCTTTGACAGATCACAGCAAGAGGACAAGTATAGCCGTTATCCGCGGTTGGATTTGGAAGAGCTGAGACAGCCTTCATGGCGACCGAATGAGCTCGTTTGATTACGCTCCAGCTGAAGGGGGATTTTCCAGTAGAAGACAATAGGAAACAAGCATAACTCTCTAGTTCGAAGAACGCAATCAAACTGAGACAAATACTGTGATGAATGAGTTAATCACTTAACACTGTAACTTCAGTCAACCTCAATTTCACAGCAAAAGGTAGTCTTCACTTGCCATGGAACAGGCTAACGGGTGACCGGTTAAGGCAACACACTCTTTCACCTAAGTGCATGTGCTCATTACATGTAGGAACGCCGCATAAAGTCAGAATTTTCGACTTTTCTAATTAACAAATTCGAGGAACTCTAGTCCTCATTAAAAAAAAAAGAAAAATTTAAAATGAAACACCTCAGATTTTTCTGTTGTTCTTTCAAGGTAGAAAACGAAGACGATCTCTTGAAATTTGAAATTAGGGCTGACAAGAGAACGGAAACAATGAAAGTGAAAGCAACGGTACGAAGACAAACAACAGTAGAAAGGAAAGAAATCTTTGAGGATAAAAAAAACATGACGATGAGGGGCTCTTGAATAGAAGATAAACTTATTTTATTTTCTTGCTTTGAATTCAAATAGCTGAGACTAAAAATAAGTTACAAGATATAAACCAATAACTACTTGTCTATATTTATTGTATCAAGCAGGATGTGACGACAATAATATTGAGCTACATCTCTTTAGTGATATTCAAGTGCTCATTCTTGGACACAACCTTTGAAGAATAGATTAATTATTGAATACAAAGCAAGATCAAAGGACAAGACTATAAAAACAGCGCGGGCGGGCGATTTATTATACACTACTGGTGCTTAATTAAAAGTCACGCTATCTGTTTCGGTACTTCTAAAGTAAATGATCAGCCATTTGACAAAGAATGGATACGGCAGAATCGTATGTCATATTTTAGTAACCATCAGTACTAGTCGCAAAACCTGAGCATCAGTTGCAAGGACTCCTCAGAGAAAAAATATTGGTAGCATTTATGGAACAATACAGTTTTTCTTCTAACAACAATAGCAGAAAAAACAAAGTAAAGAAAGAGTAACGAGTGTCACGCCTTATAAATCACTTGCAGTATTTTGACAAAGGACTGAAATAATGTTCTTCAAAAGGTTTCCCAACGTTACCTAAAAATCTGGCCACAAAAGAAAGAAGATAACATACAAAAAGAACGGACAAAGGGCGCCGAGTTCCTATCATTGTCAACCAACTCCAAAGTAAACTTTTACGTCCGTACTTACGGCAGCAGCACTGACGGTGTGATGCTGACTTCCGAGTTTTACTTCAGTATACACACCTGAAAGCAAACCATCGCCTCCAAAATTTCTCCCAGGTACTTTCGCTTCGTTGTCGGTTTTCTTGCGTCAATAATAACAGAAAATCCTAGACTTGCGCTGTCTTTCCTGCACAAGAGAACAACAAAGTGCAATTCATTCATCTACCGCTTAACTTGCGAGCGACATATGATACCTCGCTGACAAAATTTTTTCACACGTTTTGTACTGTCAAGTTTCTGGTGAAACGAGGCAAACTCGTGATAATTCACAACAATTGTACTGTCAATGAATTCGACCACCAAACATCTACATTCCGCAGACAAAACACGACATCGTGGGAAAAGACTGGATGTTTTCCTTACCAAAATATCAAAAACAAACATCTCTGCAGAAAATCTTCCCAGGCATCAACAGGGCTTAACAGCCGTACAACCAATACTGATGTAAAAATACTTGCATTTATTTCAAGGTACAATGTATTTAGCAGTGACACATAATGTGAACAATAAAGTATATAACGTTGATAAGCAGCCATGACGTGGCTTAAGTGAAATGCAGCCGGGAATTTGCCAACGACAAATTTGTTTTTGCTGTTGGCCGCGGTTCGAGATCACACGGTCACCGTTTTGCTAGTGCTTTAAATATTAGAATTTTGTAAAAAAACAGAAACACCCGGATTCCTTAAATTTGCGTGAGTCGAAGTGCATAATTATAAATGAACGATGAGGAATTTTGATGCTCTGGTAACTTTAAACTGAGAATATTCTTAATGGCCGCGACTAATGGGCGATAGACCTTTTCACGGATAATGACGCCATATTGGTTGGGGGGCAAACACGGCTAAAATTACAGTGAATGTATGGGATTTTGGCCGACCTCGAACCTCTGTAACTTCGCTGCAAAAGCAGTATTTTGACAACGAAAAAGTCTTTTAAAAGTCATTTGTACTGCCATTATTTTCATGAAATATAAAGAACAGATTCCGGTTACAACGACCGTAAACGTATTTTGAAGATTTCGTACAAATCCTTGTAATCAAAATTATGTAAATTGCCGCGAAATTAGAAGCGACATGAGAAGGTTTATAATTCCAATTTACGGACGTCATACCTCGTTTACTGCCCTAATCCTCTGTTGGATGAATGATATCAATAATATTAATACAAGTAGCGGAAAATGTTGGAAAAAGACCTTTTCATAGCGGCGTCCCAGCGGTTCGAAGTCGGCCAAAATCCCATACATTCACTGTAATATTAGCCGTGAAAAGGTCTATTGTGAACGAATTTAATGATTATAAAGAAGGCGTGGAACCACAAACGTGTATGCTTGACATGTGGGGTATCTTTAACATGTGTTCTGTCGATAAAAGAGAGTGAACATCTTTTTAATGGAACTTTCACAGTCCTAGCATTCTGCGTTTAGTACTAACGACACACTCCAGTACGAGTGACACCAAGCACTCCGCTCACCGTCAAAATAACTGAATTAAATAGAGCTTTACACTGGGCAATGAGGCCTTTTTGTCGACTTCGTGAAAGCGAGCTGCATTAATCACAGCTCATAACGGAAACTTGAATCAGGTGAAACAACAAACCACAGTGAAACCACTGGGTATTATTGACACTTCGTACATGAACAGGGAGTGAACAGCTGCGTCAAGTCACGAAGCTTGGAAAACAGCTTGTTTCTACCTTGAATTAAAAAATTCTACCGAAGTGTTGGAGTGTGCCTCTTCTTACGCGACACCTTTTTTTGGGAAAAAAACAGTGTATGATTGAAAGGAGGGAAAATTTATTTCTCAGAGAACCCTGGTGTTTCTTGACTGAATGAGGTGTCAGACAAAGACGACATGGCTTCTGGGTGTAGTTGGGCGGGCTGACTGAGGAGAATGGCTGCTGATAAGCGATTGTTTCCCTGCATTTAAAGTATTATTACAACGTTTTCCCATGCTAGGACTTCCGACGTCAAAATAAATATGCTGTTATTTGAATGACAAAAGCTATGACGTCCCAACAAGAGATAACATTGTTCCCAAGCCAAAAACTGGAATAAATGCAACACAGTACAAAACTTATGCCGCACGGCTCTCATCTGTTTTACAAATATACCGGTAGACCACATGTCAATACAGGCAATGACGATGTTTGTTGACAGTACACTGGACTAACATTCGGAAGGAGCCCGGCTCATCGAGTCAACTGGCCGGTTAATTCTTTAACAACTAAAGCGTTTGAACTGCGACCAGGATTAAGAAAACAACACCAAAACAACTAGAGACTTCAAACTTACAGTTCCAGCTCAATTACCAGAACAAAAACGGCAAACAAACAAATCATTAGAAAAAGACGATGACGTCTGAATTACCGGATAGCGCTGCAACCGCAGGCGGGCGGAGTCCGTAAGTGGTGAAGATCTGCCCCTGCCTATAACACAAATCTTATGATACGTCGAGACGGAGGGAATCATATTCGCTCCCAAATGTACAACGAATAATTCATAATTCATTTTATACGGCATGTGAGCAAAGCCAAGTGTGTAGTTACAGAAGTCTCTTATGGGTATGTTATTAGTGTATATAATATTTAATTGTTTTCAATAAGCAAAAAAGCGGGGGCAGATTTAGTGAGAACTATTACTAGTTAGTGTCTATCAAACGACAACTAACTACATGTACCTGTAACATCGGCTGCTAGAAAAATAAAGTGATTATACAAGCGAAACATCCCTTACCCGGACAGGTTCCTGGCACGGCTGCTGCACCAAATTCACAGCTAAATTATTCGTGTCAATTAGATAATACAATGCACTGAAAATGGCGATAAACAAGTACTGACCGGCAACTAAGCTTTGATGTCATAAGTTCTCCTGCCGCGCAGCCCTCGCGCTCAGCAACAAGAGTGATATTTGACACTCAACAGGATTATACCCGCCTAACGAAACGCAGTGACATGTGCCACAATGTGGCCGCCACGGCAGCAAAACACGCACTTTGTCCAGATGAGACAGAAAAGCCTTGCAGTCCTTAAAATTGGCTCCTATTTGAAAAAACGGGACGCAAGAGAGTAACCATTGTTTGTGGGTCATTGAATTTTGGCTGGGTGTTATTTACTGTTTTTTTTTCCTCCCCTTTGTTTTAAGTCACGTGT
Organism: Astreopora myriophthalma; assembly: GCA_014634185.1. Lineage (NCBI taxonomy): Eukaryota > Metazoa > Cnidaria > Anthozoa > Scleractinia > Acroporidae > Astreopora > Astreopora myriophthalma. Next base: position 628,341 of record BLFK01000871.1, read on the forward strand.
CTCTGTGCTATAAGAAGTAAAACCCTCAAATGCACCGCTAGCCTGCGTAGCAGGCGTTTGAAGGCGTTATCGCGCGCCTGAATTCCTTCGCGCCAAGTACCCCATTCCCCCTCGAACGCCTGACACGCAATGCACCACAGCATGTTTCTGCCGTCTAGAGGAAAAGAGCACATGGCACTGTCTGGAGCTGAGATTACTCAGGAGTCTGTAACACGCGTCACGCGAATCCTTCAAATGGCTCTATACAAAACAAATTTTTTGGCACCTGCCATACTCAACTTCACTTAATTAAAAGTTCTGATCTTCGCAAACTGTCTGGAGTTCAGTTCAGTTATAGACACCAAAAGATGAACCCAAAAGATGACACCAAAAGAAAGCATTTAAACAGACTGTTATCACACTGACAACACTCCGGCACGCAAACTGTTGATAACAAACACACCCCAAAAATTCATCAGTTTACGTTTGGTGACATTTTTTCTGCACTGACTGGGCATTGTTGGAAGCAACATTTTTCAATCGGAAAGCCGGGAAAAGTGCTTTCCTTGTTCGCATTATTCCAGCCGAAACACAAGTACAGCTGAGTCCAGCATCGTCATCAAAGTACAGTCCACAAACAATAATTATAGGATAAAAAAATCGATGTTCTACGGCCCCACTGCATAGCAGATCATTGATAAGACTATTTCCTCAGATTTTTCGACTATGCTCCTTCACAACAATAAATTTGACTTCACTTCTCACGTGGGTGGCAAAGCCATTTTGAACAAAGTATCACGAAAGTTACAACATTTATAAACAAGACGACGGAAATGAACGAAGATAAAAAGTGTTTCCGGTGCTAAAGAGAGTATATCAGGTCACGGAAAATGCACAGAAAACTGCGATCGACAAAACGGCTGTAAGATTGAGCCTCAAATACAGCATGAGCTGGTCCCTGATTCTACCAAGCAAGCTCCTGACATTGGCCACGGACGGATAAACAGACCGACCGACAGACAGGCAGACGAAGGTATGCACGAATGGACGGAACGACAGACTGAAAGATGAAACGAAACGGCCACTCAAGTCGGCAGACTAACAGTGGAAAGTGGGGAAGGGCGGAAGGGCGGAAGGGCGGAAGGGCGGAAAGACGGACGGACGAACAGGCCCGCCCTGGCAGACAGACAGACAGACAGAAAGACAGACAGACACAGACGGGCAAAAGCAAATTACACACGATAAGCAAATAATGACTTATATTAAATCCAGCTGATCCATGTTTTCATGTACCGGTAACACTCGTTACTTAAATCCTGTTTGCTAAAAAAAACACTTTTGCAAGTTCCTGCTTTCATTTCGCCAAAAGCGTTGGTGGAAAATTCTACCAGACCCGTGTACTTTCGTGCGCTGTAGCTAACTGGAGACGTTCTATTAAGCCGATCAATCATGCTGTAAGTATGGAATGTCAATGCAAACAAGCGTCTCACACGAACGGGGTGTGGTTACCAAAACGTGACATACAGAAGTCAAATTGTCCAGCAAATTGTCCAGCAAGTGTGAGGATCATTTCGTCAGTTGATTTCTAAACCGCACTTCATAATGACTTCTTTCATTCATTCCTTTCACGGGAAAACACACATGAGCCCAACAAATTGACCTACTCTCAACTGTGTGGCTTCATAGCTCAGTTGGTAAGAGCACTGCACCGGCATCGCAGAGGTCGTGGGTTCGAATCCCGTTGGAGACACTTGAAGTTTTCAAGTGCACATGAGACAATTGCTTAAATTGTCCAGCAAGTGTGAGGATCATTTCGTCAGTTGAGAAGTCAAATTGTCTTCAATGAATGTAGCCGTGAGAAATTTCTTATCGTCAAAACTTAGTTTTAGCAAGTGAATACAAAGTAATTCTCATTAGAGCTCTAACCTTGGTCATTTGCAGCATTCATGACTATCAAGCCATTTGAAGCGCACCAAATGCCATGACTGATATGACGCGGCAGAAGTCAAGGTTCAGTTCTATACAAGCCCGCACAAGCACATAGATACACTTAGCAGCTGAAACGAATCTTCATTGCGTGCTCATAGCCTTATACCCGGCTGCCCCAGCTAAGGGTTCTAGCTTAAACTCGAGTTTCTTTTTAAAACTGATTAGGCGAACATCCCCTCCTCTGGACGGACTTTGACAGAGATGTGTGTACTAGTGAATGAATCACACGGTATACTCGGAAAATGAGAGAGCGAGACACTGCGTTCTCATCACAGGAGTCGAACCAGTAAGTTCAAAAACTCTACCACTGACTGATTTAAGGAGACTCGTTGGAGTTTCAATAGGGGTATCTCTGCTCAGATTATTTTGCCTCGTTGTCATATGCTTATCAATCTCTGATCAAACTATAAAAGTAATATCTCCACGAATATTGAACGAGCGTAGCAATATTAGTGATGTCTGAAATTTGAAAGTGATATACCGAACAGTTTCGGAGAAATTCTCTTTTAAAAACTCGAAATTTTACAAAACAATGTATGGCTCGTGCTTGCCACTCAGCAATTTTGAAGGTTCTGATGATTGATATTTCCTCAGATACTACTTTTCAAGAGCCGAAAATTGCACAGCTTCCCCTAGTTAACTAACTCTTTCACCTTTCCAACTTAATTTGTATACATGTAACCCTTTCTATAGGTTATCCCGTATGCTAATGAGCAAAGCTGTAAACAATGACGTCAACAAGGCCCTAAACTGCAGATTCATGTGACAAACATACTGATATCACAGTAATGTCAGCAATTACGCGAGGAAATAAGCGTCATGCCGTATTTAAGCGAACGAGCGAGAAAGAGGAATTCATCAGTGACTAACAGAAGATAATCGGAACAAGTACATGGAACTTACTCCATTAGTAAACGTACTTTTAACTCACGATGCAAAAGGCAAAGCTCGGTACTGTACTTAGGTTATTATTATAAGTCAGACCCTTGGACGCATGGGCAAACAAACAAACAAACACGATCAAACAGAACTTTTGTATCAGTGTATCAGCTGATATTTTTTCTCTGACATTCATACTCAAACGTTGTTTTGTTCGCGTCATCTTGTATTCCTGTCTCACAAATGTTCCTTGTTGTAGTCCAATATTCTCTTGTTTCTCGAAGGTTTTTTCCTTGTAATGAGTACGTTATTCATTGAAGCAAGAAATGAAGCCGTGCTTAAGAAAACTAAAGACATAACTGTCTTCGCCGTTAAACCAGCGGTGTTTTCTTCGTTGTCTGAATGGGTGTAACGATGAAACGGTTTAGAACACGCCAAAAAGGACCGAGAGAACCTAACTGCGATACAGTTAATTGATGCTGCTACAATACGTAATGGCTAATTAGGAAATTGTCACAATATATGTAACTGTGCTTCATAAAAGAAAAAAAGATCAATAAAGCAAAACAAAGACTGAAAGTAGCTGGGGTTTTTTTCCGGAACGTGTCCCCAGATTTCCTGGAGATGCTTATGTTCCCGCGTCGTGTGCTTCCATTCTCATACACCGGTACAACAACCCTCCGCAGTCAGTGGACAGTGTTATGAAACAATGTTTCAACGTTCAGCTGGGATTTAACAGACCCAAAAGTATTGTTCTCGTGATCAACAACACGAGAGAACCAATTCAAAATTCTTATCCTCTTAACGTTATGTAATCAAATGGCGGATGTTAACTTACTTGGGTATAGTGTAGTAGTACATGAATAGTCGCATCAGTTCCATACTGGTGTAAGCTACATTTCCCCAGTCAGGTCTTGACGTGTCAATCATGAGAACAGGCCCACCCCTAAAGTCTCTGTTCCCTAAGAAACAACAATAATTTGGAAAGAAAAGGAGGAATCACTTCAAATGACTGTCAACCTACACATTCAACTTTGCCCTTAACACTTTAAAAATGGTTGGCAGTTCAGTTCACCAAAAAGAGCTCATTTTGTGTTTGTCAATATAGATCAACTGGGTTCTACATTACTGACGACTTTTTTTATACCTAAAAACAAGATCCGCATCAAAAATACACATCACTTATAAGAAGACTAATAATATAACATTTAAGAATTGCGGAGCTACCACATGAAATAGTTCCGTCACCAAATTACTTCAAGGAATTAAAATCTTTCGAAACTTTTTAGAATTCCATAAAATTATATAGACTACACAGACCCCATTATCCGGCATTAATTGGTAGAAATTCTCAACAAAGATCTCACTGCCGTAATCGGGGCAAATGTTGTTTAAGTAATTGGAATTTCCTCCGATTGTCTCATAAGCGGATAAAGAGGCATTAACAATCATGATCACATTAAAGTAAAGACGTTCCTTTACGGTTTACATCAAGTTTGTACATACACCCCACTCCACCCCCTTCCCAACCCTTTCAGGATATTTCCACTGTGCTTTTTGTTCTCCAATATCCAGCGCATTCATCCACCCCCACCCCTCCTCCCCCGGGGATTGGATGTCTATCCAGAGAGGCCCACTCAGCGATTCCAATGTCGAAAGCTTAACTACAGAATCTTGAATCTCTCTCTTCATTATTTCACTTCACTGAAGCAGTATTTCCGGCCCTAGCTTCCACTGAGACACCACTCACGGTCCATCCTAATTTCAGCTGCTAACCTGTTCCTATTGCAAGCTTCTGTTTCAAATACGCCCACTCAGAAACAACAGTAAAATAATTCAGCTCAACGACGAGGCAGAAGTTGACAAAGAAATCTGGTTTGGCTGCTCCCGTGTCTTCCCAGTAGGTCGCCCTCACAGCCAGTTGTATTTTGAGTCGTTTTGTTTTCATGTTCTTTAGCGGTTCGGCATTCACGAATCACCTTATTTTTCACCGACTGAAGGCTTTCACCGATGAAGCAAATATCAATTTCGTGCGTTTCGCTGCATCTTGACAAGTTGCTCTCGTGACAAGGATTGCGTGCAAGCCTAATCCTAGCCATCTAATGTGTGCCGCACGTGTGAGTACTAAGCGCAGGCGCAATCCGGCGTCCGATTCAGCTGAACCTTACGTTGGTTGTTTGTTTCACCCGAGGTTTTGGTCCTGTAATTACTTACTTACGGAAATTACTTAATAACAGCGAAACGAAGCCATTTTATCTCGCTGTTAACGTTTAATACGGATTGGTGCTATTCATGTGAAGCTGGCGATGCTATCAAAGGTCAGTTTGGTCGTGTGCTCATCAAACGTGAGTCGCATCGTGTGTTTGGGAAACGTGAGTTGGACCGTGACTTGCGAGACATGCGTTCTTCTTTTTCCCCTTTAGACTCCGCTGACTTATGACTTCTGATCCCATTTATCTTCTGCTTTCCTCCTCACCTCCTCCTGTTTCAAAAATTTGCTGGCAATGCAAGATCATCCTCAAAACGTGGACGACCAACTTTGGATGAAGGAGAAGGAGGGGGTCTATTGCTAGATCTATTACCAGCAGCGATTTTTGCTCAGTACGATTTTCCGTTAAGCTGTTTTTCATTCGGAGTGTCTCAACAATTTTGCAACTGGTTATAGCTATTCCTTGATCACAGACATGTTCTTTTACAAACTCTCCAACTACTGTTACATTAATCTTTAATATTAAATCTTATGAACCCTACTCACTCTTTTATCAACGTTAACAATCACTTACTACCATGCTTTGAAATGAGAACTGATTGCATTAATTTGCCATTCCGAGTTCACTTCAGCCTTTTTCATCTTTTTCAAAGCGAGTCTAAGTGCGAAGTCGTTCTTACGAAAATGAGTTTTTATTCATGCGCAGAGTTAAACTAATTAGCATCACAAATCGCACTTAGACTCGCTTTGAAAAAGAGGCTGACATAAACTCGGAAATGGCCTATTAATGAATGATGGTAGTTCATGCTTGTTTTTATGTGCTAATTTTCAGTCGCTTTCTCAATACTGTAAACAGTCATCTCTATGAAGCTTGCTGCTGTTGTCAATAGCATCCGCTTTTGCTTTACATGAAGCGATAAGTATTGCTATCCCAGCCGAGTGAGGAGGGGCGAAGGAGAGAGGGTGAAGAAGGAGAGCGAGGGTTGCGTTCGTTGACCCAGCATTTCGGCCCCCCGAATACTGACTTTTCTAGATCCGCCGTTGAGCATATTGGTGAGGGTACTCGCCAATGCGTCCCGCGGGTTCTCTTCCCGGACACCGCCTCAAGTGTGGGTTGACTTGGTTGGTTCTCTATACTCTGCTCCGAGAGGGTTTTCTCTGAGTACTCTGGTTTTTCCCTCACCCAAACACCCACTACTTGATTGGACTTGATTTGATTTCTGCGATACTAGTTCCAGCTGTACATCCATCGACACTTCAATAAAATTAATTAGATCAGACCTACTCCTATAGTTCTTTAGTTCCTTTTGCATGTCAAAATAAGAAAATAAACTATCACCAGATAATTCGAATCTTGAAGGGGAACTGCAAAAGGTTCTAGTTATTAGAGGTTCGATTTTCCAGGAATGAGAACGGATGGATCGGAAAGAAGGCAATAAAAAAGTGTGTGGTTTACATGTTGGTTGCTATTCAAAGAATGCGAAACAGGTTCCATGATACAAATAAAAAGTACGAACGCACCGATTTCTACATACACCGTTCAGTCAAGACTACCACGCTGTTCAGTTTGATAAAAAATGAATGATATTTCCTGGAATCTGTTGGACAGGAAATCACAAACTGGAAAATCAGTGACCTGAAGGGGTTAAAAAAGACCACTTCGCTTTAGCAGGACTTCCAGTATGTTTGAGATTACAGTCAGTTGATTTGTGAAGCTTTGGGTTCATTCGAGTTACTGACAGTCAACTATAGACAATAGTCACTGGCTTCAGCATTTCACTGAAAATTGTTAGCCACGTAAAATGCCACTTGACTTTCTCGCTTCGTTTAGCACTTGTATAAATATCTGTCTTTCTTATTTGTGGGGTAAATAAAAACTTAAACCGGTGAACTTGAGTGTTTAGATGATTAATGTATATGTCGTCTGACGGTTCTTGTCCGCTTTGAAAAGAATCTGTTCATACGTACATTTTTTTTTGTGGGGGTGGTTGGGGGGACAAGTTTGGACAAAGCTTTCGGCCCATTTTTGACCGTACACTGCATGCTCTATTGCAGTTTTTATATGACGTGTTGGATGTATGATACAACGCTCTGGGGAAGTCCCGTTGCTGGGGAGGGCTGTGTTAACAGAAAAAAACACCAGTTTTTACACTTCGCTATCACAAGACATAGCGCAATGCAAACACGACACAAAAATTACAAGTCTGAACCACCTTACAACTGAAAATAACACAACCTACTCCGCAGACAAAGGTATCACTTTCAGCATTGAACAAAGAATTATGTTCTTTTTAAGCTGCAATTTCTTTTTTCGCGTTGTATCGTATCTATCTCAGGATAGAGAATATATGACCGTCCATATATTTGAATTGCAGATATGAAATGATTTGAAGTAAGGGTGATGATCGCGCATCGATCATCTCGGTGACCAGGAAGATCGGTAGGCCGCAAAACAAATGGAATAGATAATTATATGTCTGTATACATCTATATACTTTATACATACGGATTGCTCACAGCACTGAATTTCCAATGATAATGATCCTAATGGAGTGCATTTACTACGTTGATACGAGAGACAGCTGTGTTCCCACTGCAGTCCCTCTGCAGTCAAGATCTAAAATTACCACTCGTTCAGAGTGAATCAGCAAGCTGGGCAAAATTAACTTCACTGTTATTAATTTGGACCGTCATATAAAAACAAAGACTGCGTTATTGTTCACTGAAGCAAAAAAAAAAAAAAAAAAAGACCACCCGAGGCGCACCTTTCGTTTCGCATTCCCAAAAAGGCAGCGCAAGAAAGAACTAACAATCCATTACATGAATGTCGACGCCTCATTCTCCATATTCGGACACATACATGCCCCCTTCACAGTAAATTCACTCTTCAAACTTAATACGACTAAAATTAAAGGTGGAACATTTCAGCCACAATATCAGTGACACTAATGTTTCACATCTGCTAGAATTTGACGTTTAATAATAATAATAATAATAATAATAATAATAATAATAATAATAATAATAATAATAATAATAGGTCAAATAATTAATATTGGTAATATCATTGCGCTATCTGCCACGGTACTTGAAATATCGGTGATATTTACACTTGTAATTATTTCAGATTAGATTCTTTGAAACAGTTAAGACGACACAAGACTAGTGTAAATAACCCAAGTAATGATTATGAAATCATTGGTTTCACTCAAGTGGAATCCAAAGGCTAGCCCTTCGAAAAAGAATAACAAACCGATATTGCCTCTTATTAACTTCATATGAGTGTTTGGTGTCATTAATGCCTGCAAGCTTCTACGGAGATTTTTCAGGCCAAGCTGAATGAGGCCCAAAGAAAGATCTTTGTCCAGTACAACTTAACCAATGTCAGTTTGCTTGATTATACAATTTTTTTTTCAAGGATAAATTGATTTCTATGTACATTATGTACAAACAACGAATCTGAAGCTATGCAATGTACTTTTCACGTTCTTTAACAATTTCAGCAATATAATTTATTGTCAGATTAAAAATTTGCAACAATATCGTTAATATTATTAATCACTTGTTTTGGTGTTGAAACTATGGAGATTCCATCAAAACACTCCACAATATCTCTAAGAATGACACCAAAAATACATCATTGGACAAGTTAATAAGAGAGTTGATATAATGGCTAATTAAATACTGGGCTATTAAAAATGAAAACGGTCTTATAGATGTATATTGTAATTGTTTTTCATTAACAGTTTATAACACTTGAGTTAACAGACACATCAAGAGATATATTTGAATTTAATGAAGTTGTGATGCTCCAAGATTCTCGATTTACAAACATACCAGGTGAGACATAAGTGTTGAAGGTTATACTTCCCCCTTTCCAGTTAAGCACTCAACCTTGAGAAGCAAAAGAGCATTCTATACAATGCCTCATTTTAACTTGTTCAAAATTAAGACAAAATTCTTTCAATGAACCCACCTGGCAATGACGCCACTCCACTGTGAAGCAACTCAAAGTTCACATCAAAAGCATTCAACGGCTTCTCTATAAACAGAGACTGCCGATTCACTTTCAAACTCTTCTCCAAGCTTTCCTCTTCAATTGCTGTACATTGAAAATACCAGAAATTAGAAAAATTTAAATGAAAATCGTCTAAATGACCAATTTTTGTAGTGGCCCCACCTCCCTCCCAGTCACTTTTTTTTTCCACGTTCTCCCTTACAGGGGTAGAGATGTCAATTTTTTTTTCCATGTTCTCCCTTACAGGGGTAGAGATGTCAATTTTTTTTTCCATGTTCTCCCTTACAGGGGTAGAGATGTCAATTTGTTTTTCCATGTTCTCCCTTACAGGGGTAGAGATGTCAATTTTTTTTCCATGTTCTCCCTTACAGGGTTAAAGATGTCAATTTTGTTTTTCCATGCTCTCCCTTACAGGGGTAGAGATGTCAATTTTTTTTTTATGTTCTCCCTTACAGGGGTAGAGATGTTAATTTTTTTTTCCATGTTCTCCCTTACAGGGGTAGAGATGTAAATTTTTTGCATGTCCTCCCTTACAGGGGTAGAGATGTCAATTTTTTTCCCACGTTCTCCCTCACAGGGGTAGAGATGTCAAGTTGGGAACAATGAGATCCTCCACAGAAAAGAACTACCCAGTACTTGAAATTACTTTAATTTGTGAAACATAACTTAAAGTGCCTATGATTCGAAAATTACTTTTAATATGTAGTTTTAAAATTTATTCTTTTAAGCACACGATTTTGAAGTTTAAGATTGCCTGGGCAAAAATTGCAGATTTTGTGTGCGCCAATAGTTTGGCTACTTTGCCCTCAAAAATGGTATCCGATTTGCAAGGCCAAAATACAAAATGATGTTACAATGGCCACTGATGTCACATTGGTGCCAAGAATGGCACTCCATCATGGCAAAAGCAACAGCGAGGGTGATATTGCCTTGCTGGCTTAATATGTACGAGAAACTGTCCATTTTGTCATGCTATTCTCTTTATAAAAATGAATCCTCTTTTGCTGCAAGAATGGAATGAGCATGAACAAATATTTGGAGCCAATTTTTGTGACGTCACAACTTGAAATTTCGCATTAAACTTGACCCAGTCCTCTCACCACTTTTGAGAGCAAAATAGCTCAATTTTAAGCGTTCATGAAATCTGCAATTTTTATGCCAGAGCTCTAAAACTTTGGAATCATTAATTTGAAGGGTTAAATTTTGGGTGCATTTTTTGCGGACTACTCTCCGTGTCAGTTCCTATTCCAGTTTGGGATTAACGGAGTAACAGGAATGAGGTTTTCCAAAAAAAATGGATTGTATTCCGAAAATGGTATGGTTCTTACATACATACATACATAATTTATTGACTTTCCCAAGGGGCTTTTCAAAGACAATACATGATCCTATTTACAATTAAAAATGTTTTAAAATCTTGCAGAGGTGACCTGAGAACTAACACTCGGAATAGTCTGGACACGACTAAGAGTGACATTTGGTGGCCACGCATGATTTGCATGCCAAAATAATCCCCCAAAAATGCGTATTCTGTTTATTCCATTCATTTTGCTATTGAGAGCAGAATGAATGGAATACTATTCTGTTCATTCTGAAAACGGAATAAGTCCCCCAAAAGCGCGTAAACCAACCATTCCATCCATTTCTTTTCGGAATAGTCCCCCAAAAATGCACCCTTTATAACTATAAAACAACAATTCTCATGTCATTATACATTGCACATTTCACACTTGAGCAAAGAAAGCAAAGAACTCAAGTTTTCTATCAACATTAAGAGATCAAAGAGCTGGCCCCAGTTGTTCAAAGCCTGGGTAAATTAATCTGCTGTCAGTTAAGTCACTGTCTGGCAGTGAAAAGATTTGTGGATTAGAAAATGTCACCGTGAATATACACAGACTATGGGTCTATGCTTAAGTAAGTACGCGGATGTACAAAAACCACAGCAAATGATTGCCTGTTCATTGGATAAGTTAATGATGCTTTGAGCAACTGGGGCAGTGTTCAAAGGGTGGATACACTGTGGCACTATCCACCCTTTGAACAGCCCCAGTTGCTAGAGCTTATCCACTGGATAGTGATTGACCCAGTGGATAGCGCTGACTCTATTTCTTGACAAGGAGGCTCATGCTTGAGACTTTTCAACCTCTTTGTGGTCAACAATTTTCTTTATTACATATTAAGTTGATAACATTTTTTTCTCAGTTTAATATTCCCTTCCTATGGAAGACAACCTTTGGAAGGAAAGGATGTTTTGGCTATATAAAACAGATCAACAGAGTAACAGTCACTCACCCTTAAACTGTTTAACACTGATATTTCCAGATTCAGACATTAGATACCTCCAAGGTCGTCTCTCCAATCCTCTCTTGGTGTTGACTACACAGTTCAGAAATAAAAACCGTCCTTGCATTTCAATTCTCATCTTCTCAGACCAGTCTTTCTTCCACATTACAGGAAAATCTTCCATCTCTAATGGCAAGGAGCGGATACTCCCCGCATCGTGGTACTTGATAATAAGGTGACCAGGAATAGCCAAACTTGTGTTAATACAGAAATCCCCTTTGTGAAGTGTGCTGTCTAGCTTGGTGAAGTGAACAATACTATTGACAAATTTCTTGTAATAGGGAACCCAGGCATCATCTGGCTTGTCATTTCCAGAGAAGAAATTCTGAAAGCAAAGTAAATTTTAAAAAATGATGAAATTACTAGGAACTACATGTAAAGCCATTTTCCGATGTTGCCCATAATTAATCCTGGATAAACAACTAAAACAATATCAACAACAAAAGGGCCTACGTGATTGGTGTTTTATCATTTTTGCAAAATTGCAGGCCAAGTTCAGTGCACAAGATTGCAGCTGAGTTATGGAATACTGAACTGCAGCTGTATCTCAAATCGTGTGCAGAAAATCACAAAAGAAATGGATGAAATACTGGACAAGACACATCTTTTGGACTCTGTTCAACCTACTGGCTATATTTTTTGCTTGTGGCATAGGACATTTTACACCATCATTTAAGCCTCATTCACATTGGCTGGAGGGAAATTTAACCTATGTCTTCATAAAATGAACCAGTCACTTGGCCCTTCTTGACCTGTGCTCTGCAATAATAATTTATTATTAATGTTCTTCACAGGCACTTTATAAGCTCTGCTGTAAAATGTAGGATATTCTACCTTGATATATCATGCCTGCCTAAGGTTTTCCTTCGCCAAATCACTGTTGTTCATTCTGTGAAACAAGGCCATATTTTCAACCAATATTTCAATAAATATTTTGTAATCATAATGTTAACTACCTCTGCTGATGACTTGACATCCTTGAACAGGGTTAAAATAGGTTCCAGATATTCTTGGACAAAGTTCTTCACACGTCCTCTATAGCGAGTTTCCAAAATACTCTCCAAATGTGGAATTGGAGAATCAATCAAGAAGTCATAACACAGGGATTGCCAGTCCCAGTCATTATCCTCTTCCTAGGAATCAACATAACATTATGAGAAGAATGTCCATCACACAGGCATTTACTCTTCATAAGATGCTTCTTTAAGTTCCCTAAAAACTTGCAAAAATGGGAAGTAAGGCTAAAACAATACTGTCTTTATCTTTAAATAGACTTTGAAAATTCCTTTTACTTACACTGTAAATAGTGGATTTATGGAAATTGGCAGAATCTTTAGAGTGGTTTTCAGTCGAGTGTCATGACTGTGGCACAAGATTTAAGCATAAAAAGCAAAACCAAAGCAATTACGAAATTGCTTTTGACATTCAACTGAAAAGCCCCGTAACGATGGAGGCATTTGCTTCAAGCTCTTATTGGTTAATCTGACAGTGACTAATCTGATTTCATGACACATTTATTTGGCTAGAATAATGTAGATTAGGCTAAATTCAAGTCAAAACAATGCCGGTCAGTGCCTGTTCATGGTGGCTAAGAGCAGAAGTGTGCTTATTGAGGGAGCTCAAGGGGGTTTTCAACAAGGGGGTTTTCAACAAGTGGGCTCCAGTTGTGCTTGAACACGCAGTTTCCTTCCCTGGTAATTTATTTTGATTGTGCTACTTGCTTCTGTGTTAGGCAAACATACTGCACAGTATAATTACTAATTCTTTGAATTAAGGTCTGCATTCACGAATTCAGAACTAATAAAATTTCTTATAAAAAGAATAACCTGTCCACAATGAATGTGTAGTCAACAACAACAGCAACAACCTTATCCAGCAACAGCACAAAATATACAATCATACAACCTGAGACCCAAAGGTAGCTATCAAGCTGGATGAGGCAGGCTCACAGAAAACAACGGAACAAAAAAAGGATGAAGAAATCTTAAAAACTTGTTGATACACTAGTACAATCAAATATCTCTACATGTAAAATGGGAAACAGCATAGGTAATATGTTTTCATATTTTAATTTCGGAAAGCATTGTTTAATTTGAGAGACTTCAATATATAATCATCTTATCCATCAGTATCAAGGATTTTAAGAAGCACTTTCTTTTATTCAGAATTGAATTAAGATTTTTGTAATACTTTTAGAGATAGTTGGAGACTATTCCAGATTTGAACACTGGATTGCAAAAAGGACCTTTCTATTTCTTCAGTTCTAATGTCCTCTGAACGTAATAATCAACAACAAAAAAATCCACTCATCTAACCACTTTAACTTAGGTCCTTCAGTTAGTCAATTACCCTCTCCCCGGGAGGGGCTTCCCTGGGATCATAATACAAACCACCAGAGGTAAATTTAAGAACCTGCCCAGCATGAGGTGGAGCATATTCACTTAATTTTTTTTGCATGCATGATGTTTGAGTTTAGTAGCTGTCCTTTTCTGAAAACCAGATGGTTTACAGAAAAGGACAACATACATGTAACATGTCCCATATTTCAAGTTCAATCCATGACTATAATCACTGAACACCCTATCCATTCTCCTTTTATTTTTCTGAAGAAGTCCATACTTAAGATCCCTGAATTTCAACAACTGTGCCCACACAAATGTAGGTGTACATAATTATTGTTCACAAAACAACCCCAACTGAGACTGCTCACTGCAGCATTATTTTAGTTCTGCATCAGTGGTCAGTTGTCCGTGACAACAAAGTCATGGTTAAAAAAAAATTGAAGACCTTTCAAGGACAAAAACAGCATGTTATTTTCTGTGAGGACTGATCTTCCACACCATTAGACAATGATTTACCCTGAATTCTAATATATGGAATAATTCAGACTACGTTGTACACCAGACTACACTCTCGCATTCATTTGCAACAAGGAAAAGAAAAACCACAGAGCTCTCAAAAATGTCTCAGCTGTTCAGAAAAAACACTAAATAAGAATCGAGCCTTTTTTGGACAAGCTTTCAACAAGATTCAAGGAGTATTGACTGAGGCTAATTCAAGGACTTTTCGAGGGGCAGTTCAATGCTTTTTCCAAGGACTTTTCAAGGTCTGGGAGAACCACGAAGATGGAACTAAACAATACATGTAATTACTGTCACTGTAAGTGATAAGCGAAAGAAAATGCTTAGAAGTTCCTCAGTGAGGCCTGTATTCCAGTTTTCAAGATTTATGGTACATATGACTATGTACTGCATCACTTGACATCAGTTATCCATGCTCTGTTGGATGCTATTTCTGGATCTTAGACATTTTTCCCCTCCTCGTCTGTAAGTCCCTTAAAGACACACCAGGTACAATGAACACACCATATGTGCTGAGCAAAGTACATTTAAAACCATGAGCGCACGCCAAGGCACCTGCATCACTAAACAAAAACAACTGCAAACTGTGCAAACTGCCCAAAGGTCCTACAAACAAGTCCAGAACAGTAAACAACATGCGCACATTGCAAAACACTAAAATGCTGATGCCAGACCATACAATACACTATGAAACCCTCACACTAATGCTAATGACATCCCTTGCCAATAACTGAGCAAACTTGCTCTTGGTCATTCACTAACTTAAATTGCAGTTGACCTTGTAAAGCTTATTTGATAGTAGAATTCATACATGTAAGTTGACAGTCCTTTGCTGTGCCACTGACATCACTCACTTAGTCTGGAATGAAAATGACATCCTATTTGAGAGCATCTCTTAACTGAATTCCTTACAAATTACTTTCACCTCTTTGTATGTAGAATTATGATGATGGGTTATGAATTTTTCTTCATAATATTATATTACTGAAAGTGAAGAATGATCATTGCAGTTAATTTTCCAATTTAAGCAATTGGAAAGAAGAAGCCTGAAAAAATTAGGGCTTCAACGGGATTCGAACCCGTGACCTCCGCGATACCGGTGCAATGCTCTACCAATTGAGCTATGAAGCCACACATTGGGAGCGAGGTCAATTTAGTGAGTTCATATCTCCCGTGAGGAGTGAAATGATGTGAAGTATATATGAAATAATTCATATGTGAACTGCGGTTATATTACTGTTGGATAATAATTATGTACCCTCAGGAGAAACTGGATTGGTACCGTGAAAACAGTATATTAAAGACCTCAAGAAACAGTTTTTTCTCATCGGCTAGTTGTCGTGTTGCAAATCTACCAATAATACATTGACAAACTGGTTCACTCCAGCTACTCAAGACCGTAAAGCAAAAGTGTAGCCACCAAGATACGACTAAAAGGCAAACTAGCAACAGGTACAACATCATACGACTAGGCATGTAAGATACATGTATACATTTATAAAATAATTAGGATAGTACGCGCGCTCTCATCGGTCAATAGGTGTGCTTAGATGAGAGTACCTAAACACGGTTGTGATATCACACGAATTTTGATTGGTAGTGTTGTCAAACGTGCGTTTTGAGCGCGTATCAAGAAAACCTGTTTCAATCAAGAAGTAAAACAAAGAGCATTTTCCTTCATTTGTCGAATTATTTTTGAGAAATATTTTATAAAAGCAATAGAGGACTTTTTTTCCATGTTTACATAGCCTCATCTAAACACTCGGAGAATTCTCGACAGTTATGCAAACCCTCGACTACGTCTTGGGTTTGCATAACTGTCTCGAATTCTTCCAACGCCCTCTCGTGTTTAGATGAGGCTATGTAAACACGCAAAAAGTCCTCTATAGCTTAAATACATGTACATGCTTGGTACTGCCACAACTTCCAACAGAGAGTGAAGAGCAAACAGATGCGTCACAGTTTCTTCAGTCGTTTTCACTTAACACCAGAGTGCTGCACAAAGTTGATAGTTTGCAAAACAAAATCATCACTTGATATTTTAAATTAATCCACCCAGGCCTATTACAGCATGCTGCCTTGCCTTTTTCATGCCACAAAAACAAGACAAGATTTTTATACAAAACTGAAAATTAAGAGAACAACACATTTACATGTAACCCTGCCTCAACCAACTTGGCCCTGATATTTAGGCAGTAGCTTTAAGTGTCAAGATGAAGGTCTGTACTAGTGTACCCTGCCAGGGATTGTGGTGGGGAAATAATTCCAATTTGA
>BLFK01000871.1:651588-656588 GCA_014634185.1 Astreopora myriophthalma
GGGGGGTCGGGGGGGGTCGGGGGGGTCGAGGGAGGGGCAAGGCAGGTGACCCTTTTTTCTTCATATAAATGGAGCGTAAAAGACCCAGTTAAGCCAAGTTTCGATATGTTGGGAAAATCATTCACTGTTTCCCGGCAGTCCCAGATTTTCCCACTACTTGCAGACATCCTTGATCGTCTGGGACGGTCAGTGACAAATCGGGAAAATTCAGAGCGTTGGTGTTAATTTTTCTCGACGCGCACAGGCTACCCAAGCTCAATACGAGAGTCGTTTACCTGTGGTATTTAATGTCAACATGGCTGCAAATGTAATGATTTGTATGGGGATACGCAAAAGGTCTCAATAAAAAAAAACCTTACCCCATTTCCATAGTGTGTTTTCTTGCTCCCTGTGTGGTAATTTTCCTGATCTAACACGTTTTAAGCCAATTATTTGTTTCAAATAAATCGCTTAAAAATTTTTTATTGAGACCTTTTGCGTACAATTATCTTCTAGAACTCATTTACCGGGATCCCCATACAAATCCTTAGCTTTGCAACCAAGTTGATATTTAATACCACACGTGATCGACTCTCGTACTGAACTTGGGCCTGTGCGACTGGGGTAGTGTCCTTCGCAGTCGTCTTTCGGGATGTCACGCAACGCTCTTTCGTGGAGTGCCTTTTCCCGTGTTTTTCTTATTTTGTGGCAAATCTTGTTCTTGATACCCTTCCCCAAAATATACAGTGTATTGGATTCTTTATAACCCCTTTTACACATGCAGAAAAATTGGCAGGGCACTTCTAAATCGTGGCAAGACACCGGTGATTTCTTGACGCGGCACTCCCCGTTCACATAGTTTCACACACGCAGAAAAATTGGCAGGATACTCCTCAGTCGTGGCACGGCAACGATGATTTGTTGGCTCGACACTGCGTGTCAACACATTTTTTGTGAAAGAAATGATTGTGAAGTGCGGTTCAGAAATGAGTTGAAGAAATGATCCTCACACTTTCTGGACAATTTAAGCAAATGTCTCATATATGCACTTGAAAAACTCAAGTGACTTGAACGGGATTCGAAGCCATGACCTCTGCGATGCCGGTGCACTAAACCGTACTTCACAATCATTTCTTTCATTCATCATTCCTTTCACGGGAAAACATGCATGAGCCCAACAAATTGACCTGGTGAGAGCACTGCACTGGCATCGCAGAAGTCATGGGTTCGAATCCCGCTGAAGTCACTTGAATTTTTCAAGTGCATATACACACATACATAGCTTTATTTTTTAACGCAGGTTGGTAAAAGTCAGCCAATGGCTGATGTGGACCTGCCTATCTAATTACAACATTAAATATACAAAGTATAGAATACAAATAAAGCTTGCCCACAAATAATTACATAAAAGACTGAGTATGTCTATTGCGTATGGATACAATTAAAATAGGTAGAAAATAAAAGTGAAACCAAAAATAGTAGAAATCCTCGTTCTTGTTTGTGCTCAAACATGATTCTTTATCGAAATGTAATTTACCTAGTAGGGCCGGGTCTTTTTTGATCTTTTGTTTAAAGCTTGCATAGCTACCTGTAAGTTTATATGCCTCTGGTAGGATATTCGAAACAGTAGGCCCTCTGTAGGATAAAGATGTTCTTCCTATAGAGTAGTTGTACTTTGGTACATTAAATTCTTCCGCTCTTCTTAGATGGTAGTGTCGCGGCTCAGTTTTACAGAATAAATCGCAGATAGATTTTGGTGCTAGACCATAATAAACTGAGTACATAAGTGAAGTTAACTTAAGTTTGTAAACGTTCAATAGGGGCTGCCAGCGAATGTATTTCAAAGTCTCCAAATTAACAACAGCGAGGCCGTATATAATTTCTGTTCGACATTATGTAACAATGCGGGGGAACAGGTTCCCCAGACCAGTATGCCATATGTGGCACTAGGAACAATGCTCCGAAAATAAATGGCTTCCAGGACCTTCTTAGGTAGTACCCTCAACCGTTTTGGATATTTAACTTTTTGACTGAAGGTCTTACAGATGGCTGTGATCTGAGGCTGCCATCATAGTTTAGAATCGATGACTACCCCCAGGCAGGTACTTGTGTTAACATAGCTTAGGGTCTTGTTACCAAGTGAAACAGGTTTCAGAGGGCCAATAACATTGTTTCTATTGATTACCATAACTTCTGATTTCCCACTATGAATAGTTAACTTATTGTTTCTACACCAGTTGTGTACATCACCCAATATGCGGTTTAGGCCATTTTAGGAAATCCTATAAACTTGATGGATCTCTGAGTGATTCTGTGTTGTTTGAATGTTAGACATTACATTTTCTCCAATGGTTGAGAAGTAATCATATAGGTGAGAATTGCTTAAATTGTCCAGAAAGTGCGAGGATTATTTCTTCAATACATTTTTTTGTGGACGCAAGGTGCCTAGAGAATCGCATGCGCAGTGGCCAATATTTCTGCGTGTGTGAAAGGGGTTATAAAGACTCCAGTATATTTTTCTTCTGCCAATTTTTCTTCGTGTCGCCAATCGCCCTCATTTTTTCTCGCTTCCTTCGCTCCCCCTCCCCTTCCCCGACTGCAACTGCCAGGCAGGCTAGGTCAGTGCATTTGTCATGGTCGGCCAGGGTTTTTGGGTATACGGTATACAGGGGCTTTTTAAATCGGGTATACGGTATATTGCAGCTTAAATACGGGTATTCGGTATATCACTTTCTTTGAATTTCAGGTATACAGTATACAATGCTTCGATTAATTTTGGGTATATTTGGATGAATTTTGGGTATTTTTTGGTATTTTGGCGAATTTTTTTCGGGTTTACTGGTATACCACTACCCCCCCTGGCCAACCCTGATTTGTGGGAACTGCTCGTGCAATTTGCCCTGTAGTTCCTGAAACATTCGGTTAACACCGAAAGTACTCTCTGAAATTATATCTAACCACAATCGACGTGTTACATCCAAAACCAAATGTTCCGTGTGTATAACACTTGACAACAGCTGTGAAAATCGCAAACTTTACACGTGCTCGTCCTAGGCGCCCTAAAACATGACCAAATATGGTCATGGTAGCTTCCAGGACGAGTCACATTTCTAAACTGTTGCGTTACAAACTGTAGAACCTGCGACACAATCACAAGATGAAAACGGAGTGGTACCCTCGACCCCGATCCTCGTTTTATACTACAACCCCCAACAAAAGAACCGCAACGGGAATGGTTTAGGTCAACTGCACGCGACTTTAACGACATTCCAATAAAAATTTCACCTTATCATAATCGATCTATCCCAAGGATCAACCTGGAGGCGATAAAATCGCAAAGTAAAATGGGGCTTGTCCCTGTGAATTAATGAGGAAAAGCGACTCCAGAGAGTATTGGGGTGGCGGGATCTTAATTGCAACAGATAGTCACTACAGTACAGAACCACAAAGGACTTGGAATAGGATACGGCTAATCTTTGGAAAGAATAAATGCATTGGTCTCAAATATAAAAAAGAAGAAGAAGAAAAAGTAGTAGTAGCAAGATTACTGCCTATAAAACGAGAAAACAGTCAGTAAAGAGGTAATTTTATAATCAGTGAGTTTAGTAGAATCGCCGGAAAGCCCTCCTCAGTCTGTCTCGGGCGGCATCTGCTGAGGTGTCCAAGTTTAAATATAAGGTAAAGTCCAAGTTGAAAGTAAATAATTGATGCAGCAATACAACGAGGCAAAAGAGCTAATTTGACAGTGAAAGATAGTCTTAACTTTGGCAACCGTTGGACATGAGCACTTAAAATAGTTGAACGGTTAACTGGACTCGCATCATCAGTAGGAATAAGTTCCACGCCTACCGGCCGCCGGTCATCAAACTCACCGGGTTCATCCTCGTTCACATCAGGCCGTATCAGTTCATACCCATACTGAAGACCGTAAGCCATGTAACCTTGCTTTTCCCATCCTTACCGGAGATCAAAAAGTCTAAAAACACAGCGTAGCAGTGCGAGGAGAAGCCCAGGGCAATAAAAAAACACCGTTCACACGGGTCCAGACAAACTTTCAAACGGACAAAAACTTGCACGGATCCGCTTTGTGTTCACACGAGACCCGCAGAACCGTGCAAGTTTTTAACCTGGAAAAAGCAGGTCACAGTTTTTGACTGGTACGGTTCCACTTTCATGCGGACTCGTGTGAACACCTGAACGTGCAAGTTTTTGCACAGTTTGCGCGGTAAAGACCTGGAATCTAGTTCTCCCGTAAGTTTTCGGGCTATTTTCCCACAAATCTTTTCGTTAGCTCTTCATATTTTGGCTTGACTGTGTCCCAATCGACTGCCTCACCTGTCTTTCCTGTTTTGAAATCTAGAACGACTTTAAAGGCAAATTCATTTCTTCATCCGTCCAATTTTTTTCCGGTACACTTCTCTGACGCTGCCACTTTGGATTTCCCGCAATTTAGTGCTACATAATTGGCTAACTGCAAAAGTTTTAATCAGTCATCGAAGAGATGTAGAAACACCATTCCAATGCCGCAACTGTGCAAAAATTTCTACGGAATCGTGTAAACACTAGTGCAATCTGTAACAGAATTTGCACGGTCCAGTGTAAATAGGTGGTCCAGGTGCAAAATTCGTCCGTTCAAAAATTTGTCCGGACCCGTGTGAACGGAGCCCAAGACGACAATCATTTGAATTGTTCAACGATTTGCTCGTGTTTATGGGAAGACCACCCAGAATAGTATAGCCTTGCAGCAGCAGTTATACTTTAAAAAGTTGTCATTCTGAAACGATTATGATTATGATTATTATAACTTCCGAAGCATAGTCTTGGATAATCTTCCAACGGTGTTCCCAGACTTCTTACGTTATAACTGAAAACTCCCCCGAATAAAATGTCGTAGTCGTAAGGGCTCGTCAATCGATTGAGCCCACGGCCATCCCTTGGGCCAGCAGCACCTCTAATCTCCAAAACATGCTGTCGTTGCCAATTTGCAAGTCCAAGTAAACCATGAGCCTTATTCCAAAATG
>BLFK01000871.1:661588-676588 GCA_014634185.1 Astreopora myriophthalma
CGATGAAAAAATTGCATCGCAAGATTTCATATCCGAGGTACAACATATGACATTTCATATATTATGCTCTATCATAAATTCACCTTGGCCTCCTATACCACGATAGCTCGGTTAGTAGAGCAATGTGCGGCGCCATCGAATGATGGGGCTTTTATCACGTGGCGGCCATGTTGATTACGAACAATAGAACTCGTATCCCGAGCCTCGAGTTCATAGGTTTGAGAACGAGTACAAGGGTTTTCAGTCCCTCGGGACAAAATGGCCGCCGCGTGATTAAGGCCCATGGGTTCCAGTCCCTTTCAAGCCTGGCCTTTTCCAGGCTGTTGTCAACTGTTGCTAACTTCACTGCGATGATCAGGCTTACATCATAAGTATAGGAAATCGTATGAACGCGAGTGCATTTCGTGATTTATGGGCACGAGTGATGTTTTGAAAGTTCTCAAAATTGCACGGGCCGCAGGCGAGTGCAATTTGAGAACTTTCTAAACATCACGGGTGACCATAAATCACGAAATGCACGAGCAGGTTCATACGATTTTTTATTTATTATATTCTCAACAAAATTACTCAAACGCGCTACTTTGTACGGTGTCTCTATAGCAACTTCCGTATTGCACTCTATAGCCTGGTTTGCACTCTATAACCCGTTCATGCATTCGCCATTGGCCAATCAGAAACCAGATATTTTGTTGAGTATATAATAAGATTTCTTACACGCAGTTTGATGACATTCCATACATTCTCCGACACAGATAGTTTTTTCTGTGTTCCCATTACTCATTTAATGTCAAGATTTTTATAGTTAATGTTGTTTTAGTGCATGTAAACAATAATTCCTAATAAAAACTTGTTTTTCGTTATTTTCCTAAACTGATCATTACAAAGTCTTCCGTGAAACCTAATTATCTCAAAGAAATGCATGGTTATCCCCAACCATCATTTACGATTCCAGTCACCTTTACCGAGATCTGCAATTCTGAGTAGCCTGATAACCCGCAAGAAATACCTTTGTATTAGGTGGCACATTCCTTAACTTGCAACTCATCTTGAAGTCGACAATGCTTGCCATAGGCAAGGTTGTGTTTATACTTCCCAACCGCCCCAGCAAACGAGGAAATGTTCTCGCGGAAACGGTGCTGCGGAAACATTGTTTTCCGAAATCTTTTCCTTCCGTCGTTTGCGCGCGAACGCAACACTTGCTGCAGAAGCAAACTTTTCTTCCCGAGAAGAAAAAATGTTTCTGAATTTTTTCAAACACTTTGCTTCCTTGACAAATGTTTCCCCGGTTTGCGCACTGCAAGAAACACTTCGGGAATCAAACGCAGGAGCTTTTGTTAACGTCACACTTTTATATATACCGGCTTTTTTTTCAATGATTTACTGCCTAATTCCTTCAGTCCTCATGCACTGGAATGCCTTTAAATTGTGATAAAGATTATTAACCCATAGCAAACAAGTTACGGCATTGTTTCAAGTCAGTTGTATCATAAGTGCCAGAATTGCTGGCAAAGTACGCACTGTGACACAGTAGCAAGGTAGACCCTCACAAAACGTATTTGTGTAGATACGTTTAAGACCGCCCGTTAGTGTGAAACGAAGACTGCAGACTTAGTATACACTGTTGGTTTTGTAGTTCTTGAAAAAAGTGGGACCCCCGTTATCGCCTGCTCTTTGATCACGAAAATTGTCTACAGACTGCGTTTTACACTGAAACGCGACATTTGTACCCAGTGGTTGGATAGAAACTTGTTAAAACTGAGTTTATTTCTCCCACTAGAAAAAAATCATTAGACTTGTACAAATACCACCTGTTCGTCAGATAATACCTGGAAAACCATACATGTATTACTCTACTACCAAAATAACTAAGCCAGAAGAATGAAGTTTTGTTAAAGCTGCATTGGATATTAAAATACATACATTTCCAACACAAGGGTTGATGAGAAAGGACAATTGGTGGAACATTACCGTTAAATATTGAAAGAACTTTACACAATTGAGAAACCAAACTTGTTTTTTCCCGATGTGACTGAATTTGCAAAAAACAAAACAAAGTAAACAAACAAACACTTAGTGCTGGCATACGCTTGCACTTCAAGGAGCAAAGGCATTTTTTAGCGACGTAGGTCAATCGGAAGTGGACGTTTCGTATTCTTGGGCAATGGTTTCACCCAAATTTTCAAGCAAATAGTCTCTGTAAGAATAAACACGCTGAGCAGTACAAAAGTGGTAGCGTGTAGGCAGTTTGAAAGGGAAAACGCTTTTCCCGTTGACGTACGTCGCTCAAAAACGGCTCTGCCTCAGTTCCCTAATGAAAATAAAGAAAACGTGATGTTATTATGTGAATCTTAAAGCCCGCCGCACACCTTGAGGAAAGAGCTGAGGAAAGAGGTTTTGGTGAGATTTTCACCTCGCGAGGCCGTGAAACTAATATCAAACCTCACGGGCTCGCGTTTGGATATTATTTGGATATATCAAGTGTGCGGTGAACTTATGGTGAGCCATAAGTTCACCGCACACTTGAGGAAACGGCTGAGCCAGCTGCCTCGCGAGGCATTTTGCTCAGCTCTTTCCTCAAGAATGCGGCGGGCTTGCGGTTTACACTTGTCACTCGGCTGATCAGCGGCCATGTTTTTTAACAGAACCAAAAACGTCTTAAGCAACTCTTTTCACTCCGACTGTTGTACACTGAATCGACTTCACCCTATGTTATTTAACGCTAACCAACCAAAACAAACTGGTGGGTAACAACATCCCCACCGTGTCTTTGTGTAGGGGCATAAACATGGCCGCCCTGAAGTCAAGTGAAACGCTTCAGTTATTAAAACTAATGATGAAAACAATCAAAATGAACAGGGTTTTCGGTCTAACCAAAATCCTCTAGAGAAAACTATATGTGTACATGTATACATAACAATATGGTACACATAGAATCTAAATCCTAATACCTACACATTTTGTGCAGATAGTTTATAATAACTGTTAAATAGAAGAGTTCATGCTCTGACTTAAGACCTTGGCGGTTTTCTTTATATTTGTGTATACAATTCACGGTGAAAATGTTTGTATGATGTACCTATTTACCGGTATATGAATATTGGACAATTATTTTTGTTTTCTATAATGATGCCCTGAAATTATTTCTCAGAGGGTAAAAACCACATTACAACCTGTGGATAACACTCTTAGAATTTTCACTTAGTATTATTGATTACAAAAAGAAGGTCAGAGCCTGTCTGAAATTCCAGGTGCACGCAGATACCAATATTCAATTCTGATTACAATAACATAAAATTACTAAATTACACAGTACTCCTTTGAATATCAATTATACCCAGAGCATCTGTAAACAAGTAATTTTCAATCAGATTTGTGACAACAACGAACATTAATGAAATTCAATTACTGTTTACCATGGTATCGGATAGAGGTGCATTTGAAAATTACAGGTACTCAAAAAAAGTTTAATCGTGCTCTAAGTGCAAGGATTGGTTGTGCCAGTACGTTTTAAAAGATGTCAAAATTTGATATCAACTTCAATGATTATTGAAACTCTAAGCTTAGACGGGCAATTCCACAGTTATCAAAACTTCAGCAACCAGGAGGATACACACCATGACAATTACGTAACTCACTGAGCTTTGAAGCATCCAGCTTAGAGAGGAAAGCAAAGTAGCTGGCAACAGCCTTACAAAAGGTCTGTGCTACATCATGCTTTTAAGTGGTCTCTTAAGTCACAACTGGAAGCCACATTTTCTACTGCCAAATGATGAACACAGCCATCATACAGGTCCAAACATCTGCAGCTCACAAGTAGATGAACTCATGCTAATGTTGTCAATTTCCTTTAGCTCACATAGTGATGATAATGATGATGGCTGTGGTGGTGATGATGTTCATGTCGATGAATGACTGGCTGCTGCCCATCCTGATGACTCTCATCATTGTCTCTGGTGCAGCTCCGTTTGCAGTGATGATGCTCAATGTGTCTGTGATTCCGCTGCAGTCTTGGTGATGAATTGGTGAATGTTAATGACTGGCTCCCTGTGTGATAAGGATATGTAAGGTGGTCTGTGGCAAGATCCAGGTACTGGGGACATCGGCGTAAACCACATTGTCCTTGACAACTGTCAGGCTGACAGCCGTGGTGACGATGGTGCGCTCTGTGTTTGGGTCTGTGATCACCAGTGGTCTTATCATCACCCTGTCCATGTATATCACATCCAAGATTGATCCACTCCCTCACACGTGTCATCCCCTCATTGCTATCAGGTGTTGATGGCATACACTCACCAGGCCCAGTTTGCATTCTCTTGGGGTAAAAATACAACCCCTTTGAGTCCACAGGATTCAATATCCTCCTGTCGTCATTCTTTGCGAGGTCATTCTCAATGGATTGCTTCAGTCCACATCTCCTGCAGAGCGATGCTCTTTGGTGATGTTGACCATAATTTTCAGCTTGAGATGGCTCGAACAAGCTACTTTGTGGTCTAACCTGGCTGAGGCATTCTGTAGATGGCGGGTTCACAATCATGGATCCCTCTCTGTCAGCTGACAGGCATCTTCTTGCTTTGGTTTTTCGTAGCTTTCCTTGCATGCCCCTTGCAGTAAGAAGACGTTCTCCCTTTGCCAAATCTGCCACATCTCTACCTCTCTCTTTTGAGACTGATAGTCGAACACACAGCTTTTTGACAGGCTCTTTTTGGGAGGTCTTAGGCTTAGTCATGCTCTTACCCAAGACATCATAAATGGATTTCACTAGATTTTTAAGGTCCTGTAAACCAGTAGAAATATGATATCTTATTGTACTGACTAAAACGCTTCACAGAAGATGAATAACTTTATAACTTCATTATGGGATTTTGTAAGCATGTAAGATTTGACTTAACCCTCAGTGCAAATAAAATCTAAGATTGCAGATACAATCAATCATGCAAATACCCCAGATAGCACCATTTGTGTTCAGACTTGATTTGATTCTGGCTTATCTGAAATATTTGATTAAAAAACAGCAAAACCAGATGAAATGAAGTTATAGAGTACTGAATGATCACAAAGATGCATGTGGGTCAGGGGACACAGTGGACTCAAACATCTTGAGCAAAAAACCTTGAGTAATTATTGTTTGCAGCATCAGTTTCATAGCATTTACCCCACACACAATCTTATTAAGTTATTTACTGTCACTCACTCACTCACTCACCCACTCATCCAGTCAGTCAATCATAAGCTTCAATCAATATTCTCAAGAAAATGTGTCAGTGTCCATCTTACCTCCCTTGTGACATTGCCTTGTCCTTCAAAGTCATAAAGAGTGTACAACCATTCTTGATGGTCTGATCCTGTGGACTTCACCGACCGTCCACATTCACTCAATGCCTGCAGCACAGACATGTAATAAGCATTCCGATGCCCATTACAACCAGCAGAACACCAAGATGAATATACATGTACCTGACCCCACATAATTACACACATGTGAGGACACCCATTTAATCTGCCAGCTATAGAGCATTCTCACACAACAGAAAAATTAATAAAGTCCGAAACGGTTCAATGAAAGAAGCCAAGGAAATGAAATGTTATAAACGACTAATAGATAAACAGCTTTTCCAAGTCTCGATTATGTGTGGTACATCCTCTCTGAGTTATTTGCCAAAACGTGTCACTCGATTTTTACTCAAGTGACTCAAGTAAGAAATCAAGAGACAATAAAGCACTGTATAAAGATTATTTGGCAGTGTTTCGTTTTCAAATAAGGAAGATCTGGATTTAAATTTACATACACCTTTTGGAGAAATGGTTGCTGTGGTAAGCCTAGTGTACATGTAAAATTAATGTACTTTTGGAGGGGGAGTTAGAGAGTTACTAAATAAGCTGTAGGTCTCAAAACCAAACACTTAAGAGAGCCAGTAGATCAACAGTCTTTCACACTTTTTTTAATGCTGGTAAGTGAAAGCACCTGGAATTAAAGTATTTGTATGGGGTTTAACCTCTACCTGTTACCTTTCCCCCCCTTATTTGTTACCCCTCACCCTTTACCCTTTGAAAAGGTCTACTGTCATTGCAGTCATCAAAGCACAAGCAGTGAGAGACTAATCAAGAAAATATGCACATTTGAGGAGCAAGGTCAATGCTTACCATGACAGGTTGTGCAGTCTGGGTAGATGCTTCAACTTGTCCCTCACGTTCAACATATACCTCATATTTCTTGCCGTCTGGTTCATCTGGTAATTCCACCACTACAAAGGAGAAACACAGTAAGTTGTAATTGAAGGGCTATGTGCATGAGAACATGGTTCCATGTATTTTATCGAAACATGACTGAATTCCGAGCAACACAGAATACCCTAACTTGTTCAAAGGAATTTTTGCAGTCACATGCAGAAATTAAGGCAATTTTATGAAAACAGACCAGAATAGCTTTTTCCTCCCTGTTTTTATCCCATAGCCCTCAATTTTAGTGAGCTAAAAGCTTCTACAGGACATTGCTGCGAACACGGGCCTCCTTTGTGGCCTCTCAAACATCCACATTCATCTTCACAAAATGTTTTAACTCGGGCTACGATTGCATTACTGTCACGCTAGTGTAGGAACTGAAGCATCTCTTTGCAAACAAGCTGAAATTTGCATATCACTCGGCAATGCACTGTGCACGACTTTACAGCAAATACATTGTTTTGGTAACTTCGAGGGTGCATCGTTTATAGTTTACAATTCCAAAATGGCTGAGTCCAGACAAGAGACAAATTGCGATCAAGCTGACAGCGATGATGGAAAATTAATACTTTGTTCTTTAAAGAGCTTTTGGTGTGGATTCGTAAGTTTTGTGAATTTTTGCAAGACGAAATGAAGACTTGTGTGACAAGAAGTAAAGTGAAATTAGAGATGTCTAAAAGCTGCTGACAGAAATAACATGAATGGTAAATGAGGCTCAGTCAAACTTTGCTTATGTGACCCAACATTTCTATCAAGTTGAGAACATATTTGCAGCAAAATCATTCAGTTTTGGAGTGGAAGTTTATATCCTTAACCTGCTAGGTACAGTACCTTTCATCACTTGGCCATCCCTTCAATACCTTTTTGTTGGCTGTTTAAACAGCTGGTATCATCCATTCAAAATTTTTTCTTTGCCATTCGAATGTTTACAGCATCTGTTCGAATCTCACTCAGCTGTTTGAACGGTGCATGAAACCATTTTAAATTGCTTGAACATCCACTTACCATCCGTTTGTCCACCGCGTGTTTTGACCATTTAACGGATATCCGTTAGTGTATGTTTTCCCATGAGAGGTCACCGATAGCAAGACAAAAAATTGTAGACCGTACAGCAGCAGCTGCATGCTTTCTTCACAGGCCTATTTTCGTAATATGTGCAATTTTTTTAAGAATCGATTTAAGTACACTTTGAAGGCAGCACACTTGACTCGCAAAAAAAAAATTACCTAGCAGAAGCAGAAATAAACTACCAAAAAAATTCATGTTAAATATTCAAACGGCAAGATAAGCAATTGCAAGTGTGCGCCAGTAATTTTTATGGTACTTTTGATTCACCATCTGACGTGAGCATGCATGGCTTACGTGTATTTGTGTGTGTGTGTGTGTGTGTGTGTGTGTGTGTGTGCACTCAGCTGAAAACCCTATTCATCCACCTTAAGAGAATAACAGAATAAAGCATACATGTACCTTCAATGGGATAATCATAATATGAATATTTTTTGCAGTTTTTTTTCTCTAATCCACAAGGCCCATCTTGAATCTGGAGAAATAAAATTAAATCAGTCATAACTTTTACAATGGACCTTAGAAAGAATTTAATTTAAGACAACAGGTCTTCATACATAAACACACCAGATAATATTCTGTCTGAGGAAATTTCAAGTGTTGGCTTTGGAGCAGTTTTGAATTGAGCATTGTAAAACCCAAACCAAAGTAATTACAGAAATCTTAACATTCTGAAAGGAATACAGCCTCAGCCAGTCACAAGTCCAAGTAATCCACTACTAATTGGTTTTACCAGGCAATCAGAACACAAGGCAAGTAAACCAAGCTGGTGCCAATCGTGGTGTTAGTATTGAATCTGAGTGGTTGAAATTTGCCCAAGTTTTTTTGGCCAATCATAGAGCAAACCAAAACAAAGAAATCCTACTTTCATCACTCAAATCAAAACTGCTATATTACGGTGGCTCAAGCCAGTTCCAACACTTTGAAGAGACAATCTTACTAGACTAGAATTTTAAATTCTGTGGAGCAGATTCAGAGCTGCCTTAAAAAAATGAAAATTTAAGAAGGCTCTGAATCTGCTCCACAGAATTGTTTTAAACTTTGCAGGAAGTTTAGTCTTGGCCTGCTGATCACTTCCCAGCAATAATAAAAAAAGAAAAAGGTCGTCAACAAGTTCGTTTTGGAGATATGAGCAAGTAAAGCCAAAATATCGGGTGTTTTTAGAGATTCCCTGTTGCCACATTAACTTATTATGTCACAATACTGTCAGCATCTTGCTTAGCAATAATCTGTGTTTCATGTGGTATCGTAACCTTGGTAATACGCGATAGAGTGTTGTGGTGCAAATGCTTCTAATAAGGACATCAATTTTCTCAAAAGCATTGAAACTGGTATGAAGCACCTTTATATTGTCAAGCAATATTCGTCCATACAGCAAAGTAAGAATGTCTAGCAGTGAGCAAACATTGAAAGTTAATGCCCCCTTGCTTGAACCTTCTTGACTTGTGCATTCATGAGCACATTCTTTGATCGCGTGAGGTTTTAACATGCAGATAAAGGAGGCAACAAGTGACATCAGAGACAGGAAACTTCCAGGATAAGGCTATGAAATATGATCTCTGTCACTAAATCAAAATCTCAGTCAAAACACACAAAATATAGGATTCACTGTGCCCATAAGAACAAAAATGATCACAAAAACGAATTTTGGGGGACCCTGATGAATACAAATTATCATGTCACTTGATATTTGCAAACTGAGATAACTGTTATGCTATCGTGTTCGCCTTCGGAAAGGATTATGATAAAACAAGAGGCTACAGGTAGCCTATACCCTAGCCTCTCTCTTTGCTGATTTCCGATTTTAAGAAAGGGCATTAAGCATCGTTCATTTTATGGTAGAAGGCCAATAGGAAATACTAGGCAGCCTTGGAAACTGCTCAGTGATCAGAAGCTTTCCACAGTGATAGCGATAACATCAAGAAAACTCCAATCGTCAAATTGACTTTGGTGTACACACCTAAAAATGTTACAATACGCATTGATTCGACTCAAAATTGGGAATCGGATGCTTGACAAGTTTTTGCAATGGCATTTTGGTGACATTTCATCAGCAGTAATTATACAATGAAAAGAAATTAGCTGGCTAATGATGGCTGACTAGTCACATAATACAACCGGATATTACAAACGCCGAAGGAAGATTAACCGTCTCCGGTCAAGTAAAGAAGATACGATTTTTCCCCATTGGGTGCAACATTAGCTCCATGGCCTTGTGGACATCACTACTGCCTCCGATGCAGGAGAGCACAGGTTTGAATCCCAGTTCGTACACTCCTATAGAAGTTCCTTTAAAAAAAGGGCTCAAACTATCATTGATAGTAATTGATAATTGATTGGAAAATCGTGACATGAAAAAACAAAACAAAAACAAAACAAGAGGCTACAGGTAGCCGATACTATAGCCTCTCTTTTATCCGATTTCCAATTGAAAGGTCATTAAGCATCATTAATTTTATGGTAAAAAGCTGATAGCAAATAGTAGCTGGCCCTGGAAACTGGTCAGTGAAACATTCCACAACGATAGCGATAACATCGAGAAAACTCAGATCATCGAATTGACTTTGTTGTACACACCTAAAAGTGTTACAACACGCATTGATTTGACTCAAAATTGGGAAACGGATGCTTGACACGTTTTTGCACTGGCATTTTGATGACATTTCATCAGTGGTAATTGTATAATGGGAGGAAAGTAGCTGGCTAAAGATGGCTGACTTGTCACATAATACAAGCACATATTACAAACACCGAAGGAAGAGTAATCATTTCCAGTCACGTAAAGAAGATACTAATAGATGTTTTTCCCCAGTGGGTGCAACGTTAGCTCGATGGCCTTGTGGACATCGTTACCGCCTCTGATGCAGGTGAGTGTGGGTTGGAATCCCAGTGCGTACACTCCCGCAGAGGTCCTTTAAAGGACTGCTCAGACTATCATCAATACTAATCGATAATTGATTGGAAAATCGCCACGCGGAGAAAAAAAAAAAAGATTCAAACACGAAAACATTACTCCTGCCGCCTACGGCTGGAGTAAAAAGACTTCAATCCATTATAACCGCTCGGACTCGCCCGAACATCAAAATCGCTCAAAAATAGACTCGGATGTTCTAAGCGATGTTGAATCCTATAATTTGTCACTTTTCAAGGAAGAATGGTTGGAGTATTTTGGGGAATCTACCTTATTCCTTTTAATCTACTCCTGCGAGCTCCATTTCGAATAATTATATCGCTGAGTATGGTTTTATGATTTTAGACTCATGTTATGTTTTAAACAACCCTAAAATGCGAACTAAACGACACAATACGCTAATGCAATTTATAGCCGATTTGCTTGCCAGCAAAATGCAGCTAAATCTGGTTAGTTAAATGAAAGATAACGATTCGATCATGGTGAGCACACCCCCTTAATCTTCGGATCTCGAAAGAAAAATGATGAATTAAAATGTTTCACCATTCTACCTTCCACGACGAAACGAGACGTTACATTCCTTATGTAAACATCTCGTGTTTATGAAGCAAGTATACACTTACTTAAGCAAGTTACACACACAAGAATTATTTATTTTCTTTCAAATTAAAATCCCCTGTATCAGATTCAACGAAAGAGAGGTCTTGTTTTGTGCAAGGTCGGGGAAACATTAAACACGCTGGAGGCACTGAGGAGTGTTCTTGTACCCTCTAAAGATTTCAGGAAACATTAATCGAAACTCCTTTACTCTGCCGCTCTTCCGTTGACAGGGTCGAAGATGCAGGGTTGAGTGGCTCCAGGAAAATATATAAGAAGGCGAGCTTAGCATAATAGCATCACGATTCGATTATTAGGAAAGTATAAGGCGGAAATAGTCGACTCGGTATTTAATTCGTACCAACAAAACGTGATTCATCAAAGTTGTAGGCAGATGATCACGACTGAAGGAATTCTAACACCCTTACCACGTTCGCCTTATTAAGCGGCTAGTCGCACTCGGTTATTGAATCAAACGAACCTCAAAACAGCATAAGAAGCTGAGTTAGAAGTCACCGCAATAGATACCGACTTACTTTAGTCTGGACACGAATACAGTTCGTCATGCAAGATCACGAACTGTTCCCTTGCGAACACTGACCGCAAAGATAATCAGAACGGAGCCAACCCATCGTTAAACTTGATGTTCGAAATAATGAATTTGTGCGTTTACGCGATATAAGCGATTTGCTAAAATGACAAATCGTGAATGCCAGCCGACCGCTCGATGATTTGGTGTTGACCTTTGGTAGTGCGGTTGTTGTTGTATCACTTCACTCGAGACCGCCAGCTATCATTGCCATGAGTGACATAAAAAACACCAAGCTTTCAAGACCGAAACTGAACCTCTTCTCTTTATGTGGACAATTCTTTACTGAAGGCGAAACCTTGCAGCAGACTTTGATTTGACCAATGATGAAATTAGCATACGCAGGTCGAGACCGAAGAATAAGTCATATCCACGTCTAATAGATGCGAAGCAATCCTATTTTACTCACCACATTGACCGGGTATCCCTTGTATGTGAAGTCGGCTGTACATGAAGCTCTCTCTTTCGGTTCTTCTGTCAAATTCAGAGCAACATTTATAGCATCATTCTCCACCACGCAATCCCCTGATCAATAAAAAGCAATAAAAAAAGACAAGAAGACTCATCGATCGGCCTGAATACGTACGAAGGGCAGCAAAAACAAACAAGATGATTTTCAAAGATTTCGAGTCGGTAGTGAAAGATTCTGCTTACCTTCAGGACCTTCTCTGGAAATCCAAGCTAAAAACGAACAAAAACTGAGATTAGAATTGCTGCAAAATCAAACCACACGCCGCGACTACGCACGGGGGATTATTAAACATGTCATTATGGCATCTTGTGTTGAAGAGTTGAGCTATCGACTGAAAGCACCGCTTGCGCACGTACGTCCTTGAATACTTTCACGCGTTACCTTGCTTGCTATACTTCTTTCCCATATCTCAAAGGTTTCAGCTCATTTTCTAATCACACTATTCTCTTTGATGTCAGGCAAGAATATTTTGGACTGTACGATCTAAAAATATACTTTGAGATCTCGCTCGTTCAAGCACTGACCATTCGCGGCTTTTACGCTTTGTGCTATTGACAGAAATTGATTCAATTGTTCTAACCCGAACATTAATAACGAATGCTGCAATTTGATTGGCTGGCACTAAAACTAGCCAATTGCACTGGAGTGTTAAACTCATTGCTCAAAAGGAAATTAGGAAAAGTATACGTCTTGAGGGGACGAGTCTGGCTATCTCTTATCCATCGAGTTGTGAAAAAGTGATAACAGCATAAATTTTTTCTTTTGTATGCGTGTTTATGTCTTTTGAAACCACGAACTATTTTGTTCCCTTTAAACTGCAAAAACTGGAAGGAATTGGAGAGAAGAAGTAAAACATAAGTGTCAGGTTATTTTAGGATTTTAAATGGTATTTACAGCAAACACTTGAATCTCTTATTGATGACGTTTCCATGGCAGAAGAGACTTGCCTAGTACAAAATGCATACCAGCAATAAAGGCCGGCTAAGAATATTTGCTTTCTTAAATGCACCGCTCCTTGCCTTGCCGCATAGCGGCTTCACTATATGCTGCCACATCGACTGCAAATTTTGGAGCATATAACATCTCATAGTAAGGAGACCCACGAGACAACACCTGCAGCAAAAAACTCAGGGGCACCGGGAATTAAGTAATCGTTGATTCTTGTCACAAACTGAATTTCGAGGAATTTCTTGTGTAACAGCCAGGATATGAAAAGTATAACAAATCGCTGAGAATGGCAAGTTCACAAAAAACGTGATATTTGAACCAGATAACAATTGAAGAATATTTCAACAAGGCGAGAGAACACAAGAGAAGAAAAGAATTGAACGGGTAAAACAAAACATCAGCCAAAATCCCTTGGTTTTGGCCTGATCTCGCACACGAGTAATCATTGATTAATGATGGTTTTAAAATTAACTAGTGACAAAGATATCGAGTTTCCTTTACAAGCCAGGCCTTTACAAGCCAGGCCTAGCGTCTCATCTTTTGTCAGATCCGGAGACGAAGCGTAATCTCTTTCCCACCTCTCCCGCCCTAAACCAATTTTATTTTTCATTGTCACATTGTCACGCGTTCCTGTTTATTGTGTTTATTTAGATTTAACACTGTACAATAAACTCATTTTGCCCAAACTGTTGCGTCGTCTTGGTAACGTGGGTTGATTGTTTTTAATCGTCTTGGGATCGTCTTCAAGATTTTTTCATTCGTTCGATATCCGCGTGAACATGCAGCTCTCAGTTAGCTTTAACATGTACATGCCTTAAATACTCAATATATGTAAATTCAGGGTCACTTTTTAAAAACCCTGTTTCGAGGCTAATAAATGACAGTTAATCGGTGTCCGGCGTCGGCGTCCGAAGAGTGAGCTCTGATCAGTTCTAGAACACTTAAATGCAAATGAATGCGGTTACAGGTCGAATTTCGCTGATATCAACAAGCGCGGTACTAAAACGGTGATGGATAATTCTTGGAAAAGTACATTTTAACAACATTACGACAGCATAATTAAATAGGTGTTAATGACGCTTATTCAGTGTTCCAAGTGAAAGGTATTTTGACTGAAAAGCTTTCAGCCAGCTCAAGTGATAAATAGTGGTTCCAGACCGGACACATTGAAAATAAATTATATTCCTTTATTTATTGATGGCGGACGGATGAATAACAAATGTAATAAGTGATTTCACGGATAATAATCTTTTCGTGTTACCGTGCTATGAGTAAAGTGATATTCAGGAATACCAGATTCAGTCTGCAACTTTGAGTGCGATCTATCGGACGATAACTCTGCGAAACAATTTCAGAGGCTTACCCTTTCACCCTGATAACGATCTAGGGAAGATAAAGATAATTGTGAGCTTTTATGATGGCATGAAAAGGGAAAGGGGAAACAGAAAGAAGGGGGGGGGGGGGGATACAGAGATACAGAGTGTAAAGAATAAGTGCATAGTCAGTCGAGTGGAGTGAACATCACTGATGTTGGATCCTGGGCCGGGTTGTTCGAAGCAGTGCTAAACAGGGATTAAATACCGTGGCAACCCATAGGTTTAATTGGACTTAACATAGGGTTAGCGCTAATCCTGTTTCGAACAACTCGGCCCTAGTTTACAGTAAAGCTGACAATGATGCATCATCCCTATGCATGTTTTGCTACCGTGGGTGTGGTCAGCTGATCCATAAAGGTGATTAAGAGGACAGCATTGACAAGACGGTTTTGCCGTAAACACCGTAATTTTTATTGCGTGTCATATCAGGAAATCTTGCAGGTAAAATCAGTGAAGGGTATGAAAACAATATTAAAAAAACAGGCTCGCAATGCGT
Source organism: Astreopora myriophthalma (assembly GCA_014634185.1). Lineage (NCBI taxonomy): Eukaryota > Metazoa > Cnidaria > Anthozoa > Scleractinia > Acroporidae > Astreopora > Astreopora myriophthalma. The sequence goes on from BLFK01000871.1 coordinate 676,262, forward strand.
GCGTGTAGCTACTGCGTTCGTGTTTCCATTGGTATGTGAATACGTTGCTGTTTAGTATGTACAGCTATTTTTAGAAAAAGTTGTCGTAAGGCCTACGCGCCCATACCACTAGGTGTTTTGGGTAATAGCTACAGAAACAAGGTACTGTTTAGTTACGGATTACATAAGATTCGTACATTGAAGTAGTAGCCCTATTGTTCGAAATCAGCCTAGCAGAGGCCACAGAACGAGGATGAATGCTTTTACCCATGACACTTTTCGGTCTGGGCGCGTACGCTTGGGTACTCATAGAGCGACAACCTTTTCTGAATTAGCTGTATACAGCTA
>BLFK01000871.1:686588-731137 GCA_014634185.1 Astreopora myriophthalma
GAGCATGCGCGGCGACGACACCCATACGTCATTAAACACGTCACATTATCGCACACGTTATGCTCAAAATACTGGTTTGCAAACTAGATTTTCCAGTTCTATTTTAATTTATTCGTCCCTGAATCAGGATGGAGCGGATCGCTTGCTCGCTGTGGTTTCTCTCTAGTTTCGCTTCCAAAGCGGATAAGAGACGAGAATCCACTGCTTGCAGGGTACTGAAATTCACAACAGAACGGTTTTCAAATGACTGTGGAAAGCAATTACGCGATTGCGATTGCTACGGTTTGGCTTAAAAATCTCGCGCCGGCTTCTCAACCAATGAGAAAGAAAAACAAAACCAATTGCAAGTTGCACGAGGGATTTTTCCCGCGCTTTGAGCAAGTTACATGGAATTGCTACGAATTTTGATTGGCTCATTTCTCTGTTTGCACCTGCTGTGATTGGTCGGGGTAATCACTTTGGTATTGGTTTTACGACACTCTATTCAAAACCGCTCTATTACACGAATCAATGAATGCTGAGATGAGCCGTGTTCTTCACCAACACCAAAACTGGCAATGTGTCGTCCTTTACTGAGAATAAGAATACATGGAATAACCGGTTGACCTGTTCAGTTTTCAGAATGAACGAAATAGATTCTCATTCGGTTTACTCGGAATGCACAAAATACGCGCTCTTTTGGAAAATTCTTACATAACAACGATCACAACCAGATTTTCTGAGACCACGTGGACGAGCTCCCCAAACAAGTCCATGTTTTCGCGAAAACCGCTGGTCACTGAATCTGTTTCTGGTCGTTGTTATGATTGTCATGATTGTGGTTAGTTTTATCTTAGGCCCCGCTAGTACCATTCCGTTTTCCGGAATACGCGGAGCTCTCTAAACTCCCCGAGTACATCCACAACTCGATAGACCCACTTAAGCATGAACCATTTCTTAAATTGCGATGTACTTATAAGCAACGGTTTAGTAAAACATAAACGAAACGTCATTCTTTTCTATCGCTAATTTTTACTTGTTTATGCGATGTAAATATGACACTTTTCTTCCGGATGCGTACTTTCTTCTCGTTCGGTTTCTAGTTAGCAGCCACTTTCGATATACATATTTATACAGTGCAAATGAAAAGATTCAATTACAAATTTCTTTATATAGTACAACTGCAGCTTACATAAGGAGTGCTTTGAAGCGATCCATCGCAACGTACAACCTGGGTGCAGTGAATGACATATAAACACTCCGTCAAGACGGAAAGTTCTAACAGTACAAACGGGCCATTCATTTCATCCAAACTGCGTTGTATCGAGAGAAGAACCGTAAAGAATTCGACAAAATGGTTACTTTGGGACAAGTTGAAGCGTTCACAATTCCAAAGTAGAGCCGCGCAGTTTCGGTTTGGGATTCTTGGTGCTGCCTTTTGGCAGATTTTACATTTGTGTAATGGACTGGGAAACTTACCAGAAGGAAAGCTGCGGTCCTCTTTGGAGCACTTTGTTCCCATAATCGTCTGGAAATAGAATATCACCGTTAAAGCGGCAGTGGAACTGCTTTCGTATTATGAGGAAGTCTTTCAGTCGCGATGATTAAAGCGGTCACCGCCGTCTTGTTTACGGCTGAAAGTCCAACAGGGATGGTACGATCATTAGAAATTCCTTACACTCTCACAGCAATAAAAAGTACCCGGTTCCCCAATTGAAAAACAAAGATTCTTTAGCAGTGCATGTATGCTGATGTATGCAGGTCTTTCCGGGTTTTTACTACGTGCAAGAAAATAATGTGACTTGTTTATGAAAGATACTCGACATACATACAGTTTTGTATTTAATTCCCTAATTTAGGTCCCTTAAGCTTATAAGAAGCTTAACATATTTCGGCATTAAATAATCTCGACTTTTCAGTTAACAGTATAGGCTCGGCTTAACTTTTTAAAGAAACTTTCACTGATTGCTTTTGTTTTGAATTCAGCTTCCAGCACAGCAAAACCGACGCTTACTGAACTCGAGAACGTTGAAACTACTTTTAGGTGACTGTTATCCGTTGAAATGCGCTGCTCAGCTACCTGAAGAAGTTTCACCAGAAATATTTGAACTGTCTAATCAGTGCTGGCTTTAAAGATTTAGCCCTCTCGCACTCGTTAATACAAAATGAAAGAGGAAGGATGAGTTGTTACTTAGCACGCGCATAGCGGCAATTTTTTTTAAAAAAGTTGGCTTGCACGCTCAACGAAGTAATGAATTTGTTGACGCGGGCTAATAAAACCTCTAAATATACAATTAGGACGACAAATCCTGTCTGATTCACATGTGGGACATACAAGGTTACTTAATTGGCCTTCAGTCTCGAGAAGGCCAAGGCAACTGGGAGTCCAGTTGACGCTTTACAACGCAAAAAACTGTCACGGTTGGTACTAAGTATTAATCGAGCCGAAAAGACTAACAAACCCGGCCACTGATACATTCGACCATTTGGCCCTTTTATCTCCTTCGTTAAAGATTTATTGAGAAGCTTATCCCCCAAATCACGAACATATTTTGCGCCGTTCTCTGAATGAAATGTGGGATATTATGGCCAAGCACACCCTGCGAGGAAGGAGGAGAAGATAAAGAGGTTTGAATGATAGAACGTGAGAAAAGAAAAAAGGGTCATTTAAAATAATCTTGTTGATCCCGCAATGGATGGTTTTTCAAAAGAGCTTTCACAGTCATGCATACCTATGCACGTACCTATGCAGAGACAGTCTCTGTATAGATACATATGTATGAAACTCTCATTTACCTTATTCTTTCTAGTTTCCCCATCGTGCATAATTTGTATTTTTTTTTCCGGAAATACTGTGGAAATGGCGTGCATGATCTGCCGTTGGTAACAACAATGACTTATCGTAAATCTATCTGCTCTAGGTCAGTAGGTAATGTTTACCGACTGTTTTAATCGAAGAATCTGAATGTAGACAGGAGATTTGCTTTGAAAGCGGCAGATGCTGTAAATACGTTTAACTTCAATACGTAAAGAGAGTTCGCTCTGTTAGATAGAAGTGAAGTCTTTTTCAGTGCCGACTGATATGTGAACCTTGTCGTTCACAGCAATCCATAGTAAAGCCATCCAACGTCAGAGAAATCAGTAATCTGATTATTACTTCCGTATCAGTGCCAAAACACTAATTTCGTTGCGACGAGGTCATTTGGCCTGAGCTGGTGCATTTCCTATCAACATTCCAACGCTTATGGTGTAGGGAATTATTAAATTATCCTGACTGACGTCATGTATACATTCTTAGCTTATATACACAACACAATGGGTTGTAGAATTTTAAAAGTAGTGCAGAGGTGACACGTGAATAAACACGAAATAAGCGAAGGAATGGTGTTGTTGACATAGAATATTAGAAATCAAATGCTTTATTACAACACGGAACATAGAATTTATCGTCATTTAACAACTGCAATCATACATGGGCTCTCACCTTCATATCGTCATATTTGTGTTCCGAAAAAAAGGGTCAGTCTTTGTGTTTACTCCTCGCTTATACAGGGACGGTACCTTTTGTTTCCTATGATATGTCGCTCGTGACTAGGTCGACCCCTTTTTTAAAATATTCTCAGCCCATAAGAAACAACAACACACCAACGGTGTGTGGGGTAATGGGGTTCAGAATGAAGTGCTCCGACAACAGGCCAGTGTCACTAAGTAGATAAGTACCCTAACTAGATACGGAGGGGAGAGGTTGGGGTCAGAGCCCTCTCTCCTCTCCGGAGGTGCGGCTCACAAACAGTTCCCTCAGAGAGGCTCTTATCCCGCTCCAGGTATCACATTCTAGTTCCTGAAAGAGATGCTTTCTCCTCTCCGATTAATCACATTTCTCGAAAGAGGTCATTACCGGCCCCTTAGAGAGTTCCTTGGGGAGTTAAGAATCCTGGTTACCATGGAATCCTCCGTTCTGTGATCCGGAAGCAATTCATTACAATCCGAGCTTTATTCCTAAATAAATTCAACGAGGTTTCAGAAAAAAAAAATCCAAATCTAAGATAGACGTTTTTATGAATAATGACACCATGAGCACGGCTAAAATTGCAGTGAACGTATGAGATTTTCGCAGACTTTACACTCCATTACGGAAGCAGTATTTTGACAGCGAAAATTATGCAAATTGCCGTCAAATTAGAAGCGACATGAGGACATTTTATAGCCATTTATAATTTAAGGGCGTAGGGCGTCCTTTACTGGCCGAATTTTCTGTTGGGTGAAATACATCAGTGAAATTATTTAAAATAACGGCAAATGATGGAAGTCCGCCTCTTTATAGCGGGGTCTCATTAGTTCAAAGTCACCGCTCCCTCGGATCCGCCCCTGTGCTTGCTCCGTCCAACGGGGGTTGGGGGTATTACCATTTCTTGGTTGCAATTCCAAGGCTGTCAGATTCTCTTTAATCTTTTCCTTGTAATACGAACATACATCTGACGCATCTTATGATTTGGCAGCAGCAAAGCTTTTCCATACGGATGACTTTATCAGTCCGGCACAGACTGCACAGTTCAGCGTGCAACTAGTCGCCTTTTCGTTTAGACTTATTGTACTCCTAACAAATAGTGACCTTTAGATTGGAGTACGACTACAGGTACGAGTTTTCCATACTGAGCACGCGCATTAGGTTTCGAGGTCGCCATTTTCCCAAGTGCGCGTACCCCAATCTAAAGGTCCCAATAAATGTTTAAGCGATCCACAACCGCACAGAAGCGTTGCTATCTGTATATGAAGCCTTGTCTTCATGTCAGGCTACCAAGCAAATCCGGCTTTTGTTTTTGGGATAACGTAGTTTGATAAACAAACAGCAGTGGTTACGTTTATCAGCGCTGTTTGCATTAAACTTTTTATAAAAACTCGCCTTTTGCCCTGTAAATTTCCCTGGTAATCCGGTCGTCGCCAGTTTCGGTCTTTCAGTCCTATTTTCTTGGAGCCATACAACGTAAGTAAAAGACTCAGTCGGAGGTGGAGTTCACTAGACTTAGTTGGAGGTAGACTGCGAAACAGCCGTATTTTTGCGTTGGTCGAATGCGTCTTGACTAGCGAAAGGCCTGGACTCTAGAAGGTCTGGAGCATTTAGAATTACAAGTCATTGTGGAGCTTTAGAAGTTTTCGATGTATTAGAAGTCCAATTCACGACTTGGCGGGCACAGTCAGGGACAATGATCAGTGAGATCAGTTCCACTGATCATCTAGGTCCATAATGGCGTGCGACTGTAGCGGTGTGACACGTCAATATCTAGCCAATTCAGTTTCGCTCCCATCACACGCACTACGGGTGTGTGAGGCTCGCGCGCTTCGTGCGCAAGAATTCGAAAACCGACTGTTTTGCAGTCTAAGTTGGAGGCTGACTGGTTCACAACTTCTGTTTCCCTCAGGCTTCGAAATGACCAATGCAAACCTATCGCTCAATCGTCTCTGCCTTTCCATACGGATTGAGAGAGCATGGCACAATCGTCAGCAAAGACTAGCCTGGGAATCACATTTTCTCAACAAATGGTTCCAGCTTTGAACCTTTGCTGGTTTTAACCTTTTCTCGATGAAAGCTGCAGAGTTGTTCCCACATGATGACTCACATGCATGACTGGCTGTTTCAAGCATGCAGTCATGCATGTGAGCCAAGGCACAGCTGCCTTGTAGGCTCCGTTGGTGAACTCAAATGGGAGGGAAACTGAATTGGCTACATATGGACGTGTCACACCACTGCAATCGCACTCCATTATGGACCTAGATGTTCAGTGGAACTGACTGTGCCCGCCAAGTCGTGAATTGGACGTCTAATACATCGAAAACTTCTAAAGCTCCACAATGACTTTTAATCATGTCTAAATGCTCCAGACCTTCTAGAGTTCTAACATAGTAACAAGGCGTGTCAACTTCACTCCTTGACTGTCTAAACCCTCTAATACTTCTAAAACTTCTAAAGCTCTAGAGTCGGGTCTCTCTAAGTGTCGTCATGGGAACATTCTTTAGAACGAACTCCGAAATTACAACAGTCACTTTGAATCGTATGTTCCGAAAATAGTCGTCTCACTCTAGCAGCTAAAATTTTGGCGTATGCGCTCTAAGTTTCATAATTTCAAAAGAGCAGCAGTAACTTTAATGCCAATTGTCACAGAACAGAGCTATGCTACGACAAAGAAATCTACATCTTTCAGACCCGTCTCATAGATATGTGTGTTCTTCGTTCTTTAAACGTGTGCGGTGCAATTCACACGAGCAGCTGCAACTTTGCTAGGAAAGAACAAATCTCTGCTGCACATAAGCCACCTAAAAACACAAATGCAACTTATCAAACTTCTCAAGCTCCCCATCCGTCCCTAACAACCTCACAAACGTTCCGCCCAAAACACTTTATATTTTCTAATATGTTCAAGTCAGCAAACACCCCAACTTTACTCAGTCCATATTTAACATTTTCCCGGCTTTCGTGAGCTGCCTTTCGTTTCTTTTCAGTTGTTGTGCCTTGGTGCACAGCATTTCCCTATGAAAACAGAAGAAACTATGGCGCGTCATTTTTTACACACGTGACCATAAATGATAGCAGTCATTTGATAGATTGCTCAAAACAATCTGTACTTGTTCCCTGAATTCCCAAAAATGTTTCCAAATCTGGTCCCAGTTGTTAGAACTAGAAGGGTGGATAGCGCTATCTACTGATAAGTCGCTAGCCACTGGTTAACTCCGCCGGATAGTGATTTATCCAGTGGATAGTGCTATCCACCTTTTGAACAACCGAGCCCGCCTAGATGATGTTCAAACCTAGAATTATCCAGCGGAAAACAAGTTGCCTCGTCTGTGAGTTTCTCGCAGTGACATTTGTGGACAAGAAATTTTACTTTACTTAGAAGAAGCTTGGCACTCAGGTTTACAAGCCTCTCCAGAAACGGATGAAAATGGGCGGCAAGTGCTGTCGTATACAGGCACTTGAAGGGTACTGAAACTTTCCGTCGTTTTACTAAACGAATTAAAAAGAAAAGTTAACAAGACAAAGCGATTAACAAATGAAAATCTCAAAAGGCCGTAGCAATTCCGTGATGAATTCCGCGAGACCTTAAAGCAGCTAATTCCCGCGGTCCTGTCGTAAAATCTGTCGAAGTTTTTCTTTCCTTAATTTTTTGGTTTGTTTTCTTTTTGTTTTTAATTTGCAATACGCAAGTACACTTTCATGGTCAGTTTTTTTCGACTTGTGATTCTTCACAATTTCTGGCAGTTTCGGATACTGTTCCAAACATGGTATGAAACCATTATCAGTGACTATTTCGCGCCTTCGTCTCTGAGACGCTACTTTATGTGAAAGTTAAGCCGATTTATGGATTCACTAATTCTTGAACTGGTTTATAACAGTCAAACTGTGGATGAGAAATAGAATAATTTTGTTTAGATCAGAGTTTAAAAGGCTGGAGAAACAGAATGTTTAGTGAAGGAATAACTACTTACAATTCTGTAGGGAAATCCATACACCGGCGACGGCTGATGAACAGTGTCCGTCGTACTAAATTGCACGTTATATCTAAGAAAGCTAGTTAGTAGTTACCATACCTTTGTGACACAAAACAGTTTTACATAGCGTGCAAATCAGTGACCTCAGTAGAATTTTCTGCACAGAACTTCGAGGACTTCAGTTTTGTTTTTCCTGCCCAAAACAGGAGTGTTTGGACAGCGCTGAATGACGTTCGGACAATTTGGAGACACTATGACTTTAGCTTTTGTAATGGAACACATCGGGTTTGGAATTTTTTGCACACCATCGACAGTAGCGTAACTTCACTACATTCTTAAGTTTAGCAGCGGGGCATTATCCATTTTCATTGCAGATTCTCGCAAACCTGAACTGGCCAAGCCTCTTCATATAATTGCTCAGTGTCTCTCTGGCAAGATTCCTTTAATAGTGGGCAAAACAGATTTTCACAGTGCAGCAGGCCCACCTCTTCAAAGACGTTCACCATTGCTCACGAAAATACCCTTGCATTGCGTTCATAACTGCGAGGATCATAGCTTCACTTGAGACTGAATACTCTTCTCCGAGTCGCTGTTCATTCAATTTCAATACCAAGCAATTTTAGAGACTTTGGAACCTCCAAAAGGGCGGACCATTTCAAAAGACATTCTAGAACTTTAGAAATTTTGGAGATTTTGGAGCCCCCAAAATGGACATGCAATAGATATTCGAGAACTTCAAAAAAATTTAGAGATTTTAGAACCTCAAAGTAGCGATTGATATTCTAGAACTTTCAATTTTTTTTGGCGATTTTAGAACCCCCAAACGTTCTTGAGAATTTTAGACTGCCTACAAGATTATGAACTGGAGTTTAATACGTCGCTGTTCTAGAATTTAGGGGGTGTGGAGAGTTTACAACCTCTTTGCAACCAAATTTACTTTGTGAATATTTGAAATTTGTTTCGTTCTAACGCTCTACATCGAGTAGTGATTTTTGAAGTTCTAGAGCTGCACTTTAGCAATAAATTTTTAGAAACCTGCCCTTGGTGAAATAACTCTCTGAAGTAGAATGTAGCAGATCGATTCTGTCTTCTAATGACAATATCTGCAACTTTCTCTAAGCGCGATATCCACTGTGCCGACAATGCGACCTACCTATCGTAAGCGACCACCTTTGTGAGCGATAGTCCCCCTCTTGAAAACACCAAATTCTTCAGTCCCAGTTAAGTCACTACAGTTGGATCCTCTGATCAGCCCTTTTGATGCATCGCGAACTCTTCACAGGTCGCATGATTTGAAATGTTACCTTTATTTCCATCCCCGGCAAGCCAACCGACTTGACTACTCACGATTTCTGGCGATCTCGATTCGGGTGCAGATTGGAGAATCACTGGCATATGTTCATGAGAATGTGTGCCTTTTTCGGAAATAGCTCACTACTCACACTTGCTCTAATTTTGCTTTAATTCACTTGAAATCTCACTTGGTTTTTCTCACACTTGTCGCTAGTACGATCACCTCACCAAAAAAAAAAAAAACACTAACAAAACGGAATCTGCATGCAATGTCTTTTTTTTTGTTCATTTAAAGGGTGATCATATAACTTGATAAAGAAACTTGAAAGAGTACCGATCTTTACAAGTAAAGTAATTGCTATCTTATGTCAACAACTCAATCAATGGAACACAGTGACTCACGTATACAATAACTGCACAATTTCCGACACCCTCCCCCTGTTTAGCTCGTTCGTTCTTAAACCGATTCTTAACAAAAACCTAGAGATCAACTTTTATGTATCGCTCGAGCTGATCTTCGCCCAATGTCTGTCACAAGTTCTTACAACTCTAGACATCTGACTCATCTTGGGCTATGTCACGAATCCGCAGATTTGCTGCCGCGGCAGCATCCCGCGACGGCCTAAATACTGGTGCTTCGAGTCGCAGCGCGGTTGATTCATTTCCGCCTTCTCTTCTTCGGTCACATGACAGCTCCAGAGGAAATAAATGCTGCACCGCACGCTCTAGATGCGACGTTCCCGCACGTAACTTCGCTGCTCGGACAACTCCGTCACGTCCTTTGATGAGGTCTGTGACGATGCCAATCTTCCATTTCCAACGGTTCTTGTCTTCTGCTTTGATCAACACAACTTCGCCGACCTTGGGGTGGTGTTGGTTTCCTGAATTCTTTAGTGTGTGTCGTTCTCGGAGCGCCTTGACGTACTCCCCCGTCCATCGTTTCCATACGGCCTCCTTGCAACGCTTGAGGTACCTTGCTCGCTTTCGTAATGTTGCATCCTCTAGATGATGTGCCTCTATCTCGGGTAGCAAATTTGGCTGACCAAATAAGAGGGAATTTGGCGTTAAGGTTGGCAGCTGCACGTCATCCTCCACGTAACTCAAGGGGCGATTGTTCACTGCAACCTCAATATCCAGAATAACTTCCTCTAGCTCGTACCATGTCAGGAAACCGTTTCCAATTGTTTTGTACAGGCTTTTCTTTACGAGACCCACCATTCGTTCAAATTGTCCGCCCCACCAAGGGGCTCTGCTTAGGTTGAATTGCCATTTGATTCCTTGGCGGGACAGGAAGTTGTTTACACGCTCATCGGACATCACTGTCTTGAGCCATTTAGCTGCTGCAACAAAGGTGCGACCGTTGTCAGAGTAGATCTTCTCTGGCCGGCCTCGACGCGCTATAAACCTCTTCAGGCTTCTCAGGAATTCAGATGTATCCAAGCTGGATAATAGCTCAAGGTAAATTCCTCTCGTCAGGCTACAGGCGTATAGGGCTAGGTAAGCTTTACCTTCTTGACTTTTGTTTCTCCGGTATTTCAGCGGTCCAGCAAAATCTACTCCTATGACTTGAAAAGGAGTTTGGCCTTCTGTGCGATCCTTCGGCAGCTGTCCTGGTGGCGGACTGGTAAACGCTGTGACCTGAAAGCGCCTACAACCATTACAAGCTTTGAGTACTCTCCTTGCTAGGCGTCGCAGCCTAGGGATCCAATACTGCTCGCGAACTTTCGCCATTGTGAGGCTCACTCCCCCATGGAGCGTGTTCATATGGGTTTCTGTAACTAACTTTTCTGCATACGGATGTGAATCTGGCACGTAAATGGGGTACACTCCTTGGATCCGCCCTCTGCACTCCAAGAGACCTTTGTCATTCTCTTGAAGGTTTAGCTGCAAACGATGTCCTTCGAAACGGTCATTTCCTTTTAGCGCTTCTTGGACTCGCTTCAGCCAAAGAAGTTTCTGCGAGTCGATTTCTTCTGTAGTGAGTGGGCCGCCACTTCTGCCAGACTTGGAACTGCGTGTGTTACGTATAAATCGTGCTATCCAAGCGCTCACCCTTAGTGTACGCCATAGACTGAATTTGTCAAGCAGAGTATCAAGGATGTCTGTTTGAACTTGTGCTACTGAAAAGACTTCTCGAATCACTTTTGCTTCGGCCTGGCTCTCGGTGGTAGTTCTTGTTTCAATGTCCGCTGGCCATCGCTCTCGCTCGGGTAACCAATCAGGCCCTCTCCACCATAACTCTTTGTTCTCCACGCTCCCACTCCGGCTCCCTAGGTCTGCTGGGTTGTCCTTAGTACTGACATGGCGCCATTGTATTTCTGGGTGTTGCTGAATTTTGAAGACTCGATTTGCCACAAATTGCTTGTAACTTCCTCCTCCCCTTATCCAGTGTAGAGCAACAGTGCTATCTAACCAGCAGAACATCTCGCCAACTGGAAATCCGTCCAAAGTCTCTTTTACGTTTACAATCAGGTTCATTGCCATGTGACCTGACGCCAGCTCAAGGCGGGGGATGGTCAGGCCTTGCTTTGCTAGTCTAGCTTTCGCTCCTATCAGCCCCACGCTGTCGCCCGATGGTTGTGATATGACGGCATATACTGCTGCAGAAATCCCTCGCCCGCTTGTGTCTCCAAAGCAATGGAGATCGATGTTTCTGATTTCCTCTCGGTACTTGGGTAGGGCTCTTGTTGCAGAAATGCATTCAGGTAACTGGGATTCCCATTTCAACCACTTGCTCGCCAGCTCACCGGGGAGTTGAGAATCCCATGCAATTTTCAGTTCGCATGCCTCTCGGTACAAAAGTTTGCCGCTTAGAGTCATGGGTGAAGCCACACCCAGTGGGTCATAAACCCTTGCTATCTTCCCGAGTATTCCTCTCTTTGTGACTTGGGGGTGGTCGGTGGGAAACTTGATCTCTATGGTGTCCTTATCCTTATTCCATGAAAGCCCTAGAATGGATCCTCCTCCTTGGGGGGCGCCCAATTGTTCTTTGGCAAAGGTAGGGTCTTCTCTTGGAAATACACCAGGGGACTCCAATTCTGGGACGTTCGAATGCCACTTGTGAAGTCTGAACGAAGCTTGTTTGAACACACTGATGGCACCATCTTTGATCTCTTTGGTAGCTTGTACATTAGGCCCCCCACTGACAAGATCGTCGACATAAAGGCTCTTCTCTATTTCTCTCACTAACTCTGGCAAGTTCGCGCGGCAGGTTTCCAAATGTTGCTTGATTACTCCACCCAAGAGGAACGGTGATGGTGCCAGACCAAACAATGCTCGCGTGAACCGTAAGACCTCCACCTTTCGTGATTCCAAATCGCTAATCCAGTGGAATCGTAGGGCATCTCTATCTTCCTCTCGTATTCTGACTTGTAAGAACGCTTGTTTCATGTCACCTGTCAGGGCCACTGGATGGAATCGAGCTCTGACCATTACCGCCCACAGCTTGTTCTGTAACGGGGGTCCAGGTTCAAGGCATTCGTTGAGCGATGGAGCCTTTTCTGATGCTCGAGCTGAGGCATCGTATACTATGCGGAGCTTGGTACTCTCGGCAGACTCTCTCACTACTGCTTTGTGTGGGATGTAAAACTCTGTGCCCGTTGGTGGGCCCGAAACTCGCTCCACAATCCCTTCCTCTAACTGCTGCCTTATCACTGCATCATATTGATCCAAAATATCAGATCTCTCTAGTTTCCGAAGCAAAGAATCAAGTCTGCGGAGGCTTCCCCCTTCGTTACTTGGGAGGGGCGGGTGGTTTCCTTTCCAAGGGAGTTCTGTTTGGTACCATCCCTCTGGACTGCGTTGCAATTGCTCTTTGAACTCAGTGTAGACTTGTTCTTGATCTCCCGAACGCGGATCTTGAAGACCAAGTACGTCCAGCTGGCATAGACCTTCATAGCCCACTTGGGATGTCTTTGTCAACAACATCTTAGACAGATCAGGTTCATTCCCAGGGGACATAATGGTCCACCCAAATCTTGTCATTTCTGCTACTGGTTCTCCAGAACTTCCAACTCGTGGCGCTTGGTTTGTTTTGATCCTGGCAAACTCGCTGGCCCCGAGGATTAGATGTATGGGTAACACCGCCTTTGTATCCACATCTAACATCATCACTCCCTTGAGATGTGGGTAACGCTCCAGCATTTCCAGATACCTTGGATTCTCAAGTTCCAAAAATGAGGGCTTCTCAACACGAGTTACTTCCACGGCCAACTGAAAGTCTCCCTTAAGACTTGCTAACTTCACGTGTGTCAGCTCTACTTTCCGGGTAGCCACACCCAACATCATTTCGATCTTACGAACTTGACGTCTGCCAGGTTTCGCACCCACGCGGTCAAGTAGAGTAGCTGATGCATATGAACTCCCAGCCCCAGTATCTAATAATGCGCGGCATCTCACTCCTTCGACTTCCACTACAACAACGGGGTACACGACAGCATTGTGGTTGAAACACGTAGCTGTTAGGAGTTGAGCTGCTCTATCACAGATAGACGTATGATGGCGTTGACCACATTTCAAACACACTGAGTGACTCTTGCAGTCAGAGGCCCTATGCCTCCCAGCGACACAATTGAAACAGAGACGCTTTGAACTTAACAATCTTTTCCTGTCCTCCAGCTTGACATATTTACGACAATCCACCGCCCTGTGGTCTTCCCCACCACAGTAAACACACCCATGTGTTCGCTCGTGCACGTGAAAGGACTTCACGCGAGGATGAGAACTTTCAACCTCTTCAATTGGATTTACCTCTCTCCACTGCTTCAAAGCCTCAATCAGTTGGGGGAAATTCCACTCTTGCCAGCCAACTTTGCCACGTACTAGGTCTGCTTTTATTCCTTTAAGCTTGTCCAAAACTGCTCTGACATTTCCTGTCACGTCACGCAATTTCCCGAGTGTTTCAAGACTCTGCACGTTATGTAACAATTTCTTGTAGAACTCATCTATTCTCTTTGAATGGGAACTTGTTATCACTGGGAGACCCATTATATTGCTAATATAGGCGTTAACTATTTCGGACTCTTTACCGTATTCCGTCATTAGGATGTTTTTCGCGCGCTCGTAACCTTCCGTATCAATGCTCACGCGGACCTTTGGCTCGACTAGTTCTTTCAGGTATGCAAACTTCGAAACGGGAGCAAGATCCGCTGAATCGACTTCTGCAACAAATTTGTTCCAAAACGGTAGCCACGCTTCATATGTGACGTTGAATCGTGTTATCGTCAGCTTGGGTAGTTTCGCCCCTTCTTGCTTTGAAGACATACCTTTGTGTTTGTTCAATTCTGCGGCCTTTTTATCGTATTCCAGCTTCATCTCAAATTGGGCGCGTTCGAACTCCAACTGTGCTTTTCGTTTCTCGTGTAAAGCTGCTTCTTCCTGTTTTTCCTGTGCTAAACTGGCCTCTCTTTTGATTTCGATCAGTCGCTTTCCAGCGTAGACCACGCCTTCATCGACACTCGCAAGTTTCGCTTCAACTTCACCGCTCCACGCTGTGACTTCGTCTAAGGTTTCTCCCGTTGTAATTTTTGCTTGCTCGATTTGCAGCTTCAGGCCATCCACCTCCTTTGATACCCTTTTTAGAGCATCAAGGTGTCTTTCCAACGTTACTGCATTCCCTCCTGCCAGAATCCCTTTAGTTTTGGCGTTAGTTAGATCCAGCAGTTGTAATTTTGCTTCCAGCTCCTTGCTTAGCGCTTCCATTGTTGTCTCAGTTAAAAATTGAGATGTCCTTGCACATCTATTATTTGGTTCTTCGGTTCTTTACCTCAGTCCCGTCGGAGGTGCCACTGTTTCGGAAATAGCTCACTACTCACACTTGAATGCTCTAATTTTGCTTTAATTCACTTGAAATCTCACTTGGTTTTTCTCACACTTGTCGCTAGTACGATCACCTCACCAAAAAAAAAAAAACACTAACAAAACGGAATCTGCATGCAATGTCTTTTTTTTGTGATCATATAACTTGATAAAGAAACTTGAGAGAGTACCGATCTTTACAAGTAAAGTAATTGGTATCTTATGTCAACAACTCAATCAATGAAACACAGTGACTCACGTATACAATAACTGCACAATTTCCGACACCTTCAACCAGGAGAAAGCATGAAAATACGAAAAAGATCTCTAGATGGCCTTCAATCTAAGAGAGTTTCTCAGTTTGGAAGGTACCGGTTGAAAAAACGAAATCTACAGACTTTGTCAGCATTCTACAGCTGTACAAAAGCTTAGAAGGTTGTTTTAGAACAACAATTTTACTCCATATTAGCGATTTCGTCTTCGGAGTGACGCCTTCTGAATCCTGAATTCGGAACAATTCGAGAATGTTATGATAATGCGTTGATGTCAAAACCTGCACCTTTGTACGCGGTTAGTACTAAATTTGTTTCAAGGCTTATCCACTTGCCAAACAAAGGTAAACGTATCGTACCGCAAAACTCACCTGGTATAGTAAAAAAGATCATCGCTTGCCGTTTCTTACGCAACTCTCGCAGTTGACTGAAAAGCTTGGAACTCGTGGCTTATGTGATATGAGCGCAGTGCACGCTTTGCCAAGAACGACCTTCGTCCAGTTCGCTTGCCAGCTCAGTTACTAGAATTTACATTGATATTGAACAAGCAACGGGCTCACGTTCAAGTAATTTCAGACTGGCTTTTCTCGCCGGGTACTACACCGAGCTTCAGTACTATTTTGCCCTCACTCGTCTTTAGTAAGCGTACCAACCATGAATTAGTGTGTGACTAGGCTGTAGCAAGTTCATTAGTGGCAAAATTTTTCGGTAAACTGGCCACGGAGATTGAGAAGTTGAAGTTTGATCTAAGTCATACTAATTTCTTCAGAAACTCCAAGATCTAACCAGCTAGTAAGACCAATTAGCTACAACCCATAATTACCTTGTAACGGAGCTTAACGTTCAAATTCAGCATGAACGCTGAGACAAAACACCCGCAACTCTACATTTTGCACAGGTGACATATAAAAATAATCAGTGAACAATTTGTTATTATGGGCGGCTTTTCGTGACTCATCTAAGATGGGATATGCTTAAAACCCGTTTTAAGAAGCTAAAGTGTGATAATAAAATGAATGACAAAGTGCAAACCGCAAGGGCCATTTTCTGGCGACGTTCATTTTTTGTTTTTTTATCGCTTTGCCCATGCCCCTGGCAAAGAACGCTCACTTCTCGGTTATATCCTTTTGTTTATTAGTTACCAACTCTCAACAAAGGTTAACATTAGACAGTGTGCATAACAGAGGAGAAGAGCAAAGAAGGACGCGGTGAGTCAAAGCAATGCCGGTGTGCTCTCAAGAGGAAACCAGTTGTAAACAGCCTGGTGTAGTCAATCGTTTTGTTTTGACAGAAAAAAGGATGCCGACTTGTTAAATTTTCACGATGATTGAACAACTTGTGGCGGCTTTGTCTGCGGTTTCTCTTTTCATGTAAGGTTCGAATGACCAAAAAATTTTGACTGCATAATTTGTCATTCAAAGTTTTGCAATTTAATGGGAGGTCTCTTCCTCCTTTTCTTCAACGGAAGGTATAAATGCGCATGTTTTGCGAAAAGGCCTTCCTCATATTTTTTCTTCGTTTACCACAATAATCAAGACATTGTATTACACCAAGTATACTTCATTACATATTTTTTACGCTTACAACGTCTTAAACGGAGTGGAACTAACTTTTCTTTGTGTTTTTGAACGAATATCTTGTGATATTCATTACTTTAATGGTCTTTAATGCAACACCCCATCTTTTTAATACGCTTTGCAACCAAAGTTCTTCGTTGCTCTCAAACGGCAGTTGTCAATGGACAATATTGAACCGCTTTCAGAAATGTCAAATTGAAAAAAACAGTTGAATCGAAAAAAAAAAAAAAAGACTTTGCACAACATTTTTCAATAAATAAGACTAAAGCCGCTGTTACAAGTTGAAAGTTTTAGTTGAAACTTATGTGCAACGGCACTGGGAAAGAAGTTTCACGAAGTGGTGTTACACGGTAAAACTCTCTCTTTTATCACCACTACGGTCGTTGCGACCGTTGCAGAAGCAGAAAGCGGTTCTACTTTTCGTGAAACTTGTCTCACAACGGAAGGTCAAAAAGTTTAACGAAAACGACCCGCATGTTACACGGTGCAACGCCTGCTCAGGGCTGCAGGGCTGTCGCACACACGTTTCAGCTAAAAGTTTCAAGGTGTAACAGCGGCTTTATAAAGTTATCTCCTCTTTGAAAATTTCGATTGCGTACATTTTAAAGTTCTGTTTGGAATGAAAACAGTGGTTATTTCTGCATCTAAAAAATAAAGACGAAGAACAAAAGAAAAGCAGTTGTAAGTAGTCTCCGA
This sequence comes from Astreopora myriophthalma, assembly GCA_014634185.1. Taxonomy (NCBI): domain Eukaryota; kingdom Metazoa; phylum Cnidaria; class Anthozoa; order Scleractinia; family Acroporidae; genus Astreopora; species Astreopora myriophthalma. The sequence goes on from BLFK01000871.1 coordinate 703,687, forward strand.
AACAAAATTATGCAAGTGGACCTATTTCATGCGTAAACACTAAGTGTGTTTGATGCAATCTCGAATTATATTGCGAATGTGTGTTTGAGTAAAGTTCTACAGGGAAAACCGCGTATTCAGTGAATCGTACATATGAAAGAAGAACAATGGTACACATTTCCTCGATATTCGACGGGTAAAAGAGGCATTTCTCAAACCCAAGTGTAACGTATATTCTAATCCATGAAATATCAATGATGCCGCACAGCGGACAGTACGCCGAAATTATTCACAATTTTCTCCGCCAAAACACGAATTCTCCTATTTTTTCTCGTAATTGCTAAGATCGTGTCAAACCAAACTCCTCATAGATACCGCCCGTTTCCTAATTTAAACATTATTTCACTTTAATTTATGTTCGAGTTGGGTAAACGAACTTGCTCCAATCCCACGAGAAAGACGTAGGCGCAAAGAAATTACCACATCAGGGTTTGAAGTCTTTCAAGTCTCGTGACTGGACTATTTTAAAATTAAGGCATCTTGTGTCTCTTTATACATGCTTCACTGTAGGAAATTGTTTGATGAAAAAAGAACATGCAGTAATGCTTCTAGACAAATGCTCTTATGTGCAGTTGTGGTACATGTTTTAAGAACTGAGAATAAAGGAAAACCTGGCAAGGGATTTGTATTAGTAGTGAAGCAGAATTTGTAGGGGGGGTGAAATAAGTACCTGGCCTCAGCGTTTCGTTTGCTGTCGTGAGTTGAGCACTCAGCAAGTGCCAGTGAAGAGGGAAATATTTCTTCACTGTCACCAATCCAAGCTGTATACCTCAGCTAGTAGATCTCGGCAAGCACCAAATGAAGTTTCACTAGTTGAATTTAAGTATCTCGCACATATGTAATTGGATCTCGGTCATAAATGTTATATTTGCGGCTTCAGAGAGCGTCCGACTTTGAGCGGGTCTTTTCAGCCGAAAGCAGTTGGCGGGAAATTTGTCGGCACTTTTGTCCCCTTGACGAGTGGTTCCAACATTATTATTTTAATCACAAAACAGCAGTTTGAAGAATATTACCTGGAGATGTTCTCCTTCATATAAAAAAATCTTTTGTTTGAGGCCAAACAACTGAAAAACTGAATTGGAATTAATTCCGTTTGAGATATCGTCAGTGAAGAGGATAGCGGCTTAGTCAGCTAGGCTGCGCAGAATTAAAAACCGGAGACATGCAGTCTTTGTTACCTAGTTAAAAGTATAGCAAATAACTTGTAATTTCTTATTTTCTTAGATCGGATTCCAATTTCACGGTAGTTCTACAACAACCAAGCGCGATTCGCCAGCAATTATAACAAAAGATGTCAAGCTACTGATCCGGCGAGTCCCGCTAATAATATTGACATACACAGGTGTATATCAATATTTTTTATTCATTGTAGTATTTCTAAGCTCTCCCCTTAAAAAAAATTGTCTTCCTGTTGTTCAGACCCTGCTGACAGGATTTGCAGTATTTTTTTTAGTCGTGTGCGCCAATTTTCATCTTCGACTTGGTGGCATCGATTGGCTTGCTCGTTGTTTATAATATCCAGGCAACATGTTATGTTTGTAAAACAATGTGTGAATTGGCTCTCCTTTGTCACTTTTTCATGCAGGTGTCCATTGTTTTGCATCCCTCTCCTGCTTAACTTAGTAGAGAAAAGTAATTCTGAGATTCTTGTGACGGTGCTCTCGCATGACCGCCATCCACAGGTTCAATATTGAAATCTACGCGTTCGTCAACTGGTTTTGTTTATGATTTAATACGTAAACCAGCTGCAGCCGTCTTATTTACTGTCAGCTGCGCGCCTTGTTCAAAAAGCCACAACTCTGTCGCTAGACGTCGCAAAACTCAGTGTTCTCTGCCGAATGTTTCTTAGAATAACGCGAAATAACGCAGCTGTTTTCTAAAATTGCATAGGTGCTCGTCCATTCCATCTTAGGAATGCTGACTGCTGGCAGAAATTCCTTCCATTTCGTCGCCTTCGATTTAAGACATGTACAACGAATCTTTACTTCTTAACTTCGTGGCTTTCCTAGGCCCTGTTTACAAGCAGGTAGGGTAACCCTAGTGCTAGGGTTACCCTAGCAGGAGGGTTACCCTAACGCTCCCACATTTCTTCTTTTTTTCATCGAAGTGTTTACAAGGTAGCTAGGGCTACCCTAGGACTAGGGTAACCCTAGCTGAGCGCTAGGGTTACCCTAGCGCCAGGGTAACCCTAGCTGCCTTGTAAACGCTCTGCTAGGGACAACTCGCCTACCCGAGACAACTTTCTAGCGGTTTCCATTGTGTTTGCGATGCTGGCGGTTACCAAGCACACAAAGTTGTCCCGGGTGGTAGGGTAACCCTACCTGTGAAATTTTGCTTGTAAACCCGGGCTATCTTTGACCCGCCTGCTAGGGTAACCCTAGCAGGAGGGGTTACCCTCCCTGCTTGTGAACAGGGCCTTAGCAGCTGTATTTTATCCACTTTCGGACACCATGTTATGTTTTACACTGAATTCCACCATGTTGTCAAACTCCTCCTGGTCTCCTTTTAATCCCATCATGCCATGGTTACAATTATGACAGTAGGTTCGTCTATTCAACTTCCGTTAATTGCAACTTTACAGTTCCCGAGTTTTATTCGATTTTATTGCGCCCCCAAGCGCTTTCCCTGCTAGGGGAGCCTTCGTAGCAAAGGTCTCCGATGGTTGCGCGAAACACACGGGGTGAGAAATAGAGCGCACGGAAACAACATAGACTACCAACAAAACCTCTGCTACGATCCGGACAGTTTCTTATTTACTTGATCGTATAACAAGAATTAAGACAAGAGTGTGCTGATTAATCGGAAAGCCAGAAATAGAGCAAATTTTTTTATGGCATGTAACAAAACTAACGATGTTGCGATGAAATTTTGTGGTTGCCGTGCAACACATTTCCTTGTGCATGCGCAATAGGGCCTGTGTTTTTGCTAATTCAGCATTGCTTTGTACACAGCTGAGATGAAATAAATTGCTGATGTTCTTAAGACTTTGTGCACTTATGACCGACCAACAATCCCGGCGAACAAACCTAATGTTACAGTCCCGGATGTTAGTCCTGTCTCCACTGTGCTCGGCAACTTTTGAGCAACTTTTGGCGTTTGGAGCAACCTCGAGCAACTTTTGCCTTTCTGAGCAACTTTTGAGCAAAATATAGGTTTAGAGCACATATTAAGCACGAAAAAGTCCCCCCGCCACAACAAAAACAAAACAAAACAAAAAATTCAATGTATGCGAATTTCTTCAATGTTTATCAACCTTTTGAACACATAACCCGTCCATTGAAAATGTTTCGCAGACCCATTGGGATCCTTATCTAATATTATAACGGATAATCGGCTAAAATTGCGCTAAAAAAGGACCATCTTTGTTTCATTACATGTCATGAACCGAAATGGATGATGTTGTGTACTTCTCGCACATAATTGACAATGTCGGCAACAATTTTAAATTTGAAATCCTGGACTTATTCGCCCGCTATTGGGTAAGCATTTTTTTCCCATAGCTACAATGCGCGCCTTGTTTGGAGACAGCGAACGGGACCGTCGATTCGTACGTTCCGTGAGACGCGTTCAGTGGTGGAATAAGTGGGAAGTTTCCAGGTAAGTGTCAGAGTGTGTGCAAATTGCAGACATCTTCTGGAGATTTCTGATATTTGACGATCCCAGAATTCCATAACCCAGAAGTCTCGATCTGTTTCATTTGACCTTGGCCCATCAGTTTATGATATTATCTAAATTTAGAATAGAGGTCCCGCCAAATAATGGCCAATCAGATTGGGCCTGAAAAGCACAACGCGTCTCATTGCTCCGCAATCAAGAGCTGCAGGAGGGATTGCTCGTGCTAAATGCAAATCATGGCACAAGTCTAGCAGCACCCGTTCGAAAAATAGATAATACCGTAAAGTGATGGGCCGCATTTCATTCCAGATCGAGACCTCTGGGTTATCGACTTCTGACGATCCTCAAAGCAGCCAAGACCTACGCTTGGATTTGGCTGCACTTGTTGCCGTTGCTGATGCTGGGGTGCATTTCATCAATGCCACCTATTATCTGGAAGGTGATGAGCCACTCATTTTCACCTTCTATGAGCGGTTTTCAGCTGTTAACCGGGCTGTAGCCGTCGGAAACTACCCAAATACCACAGCTGTTGCCATCGCGCAGAATGGTGAGACACATCCGGGACTTTGTTTAGGCCAGAAGCGCGAAATTTGAAAAGGCACCTTCAGACAAAAGCCTGCAAATACAAAGAAAATGAGGCAAAATGGTTAAACGTGGGAAAAAATTTTGCTCCAGTGCGAAAAACCAAACCTTTTTAGCTGTTAGGTTTACCATGGCTTTTTCAGTAGAGATGTTAAGGAATCATTTAAGACCCTTTAGACGTTTCTCGGCCTTCGAAAAGTAGTATAAAATCAGCTTCGAAAATTCGGGTTTTTCGCTCTCTTTTAGTATGGGAAAGAACCTCATTTAAAATTCATGATGGTTTTTCTTCTTGATTAGGGATTCGTTTCTCTAGGTTTACCTGGGGAAAGTAAGCCTTAAATCTAAAATAAAAATGGGATTTTGGAATTAATACGACGTGTGGAATTTGTATAAAAACTATGATTTCCAGAAGCTGTTCCGTAAAGACGAAAATGCGCTCCGAAATCACTTCTCCTAAAAACGCAAGAGGCTTTAGAGCAAACAAAAGCTCCGCCCCCAAGTAAAATGCAATTTTCTCTTAATCACTGACCCATTGTTCTCGCATAGATCGACACTTACCGCGCTTACTCAAATTCAACAGACTGCATACATGTTTCAAACTGATGATTAACAGTTAAAAGTCGTGGCAAACGATTACACCTTTAACACGAGCTGGTTTTCAGTCCTCGGATAACATCAGCCAAAGTAATAAAAATGTCCTCAGCTCACGAAATGCAGCGCGTTGATCGGAGCTCTTTTTAGAGCTCGAAGAACTCCCGGTCAACCCTCCATTTCTTCATATGCTTACGCCGTCATTTAATGGTTGCAATCAATGCTTTTATTTGGAAATCAACGGGGAGCTACTTTGGAAATGGCGAGTACTTAAACTTAACCCTGTACTGCTTTTTAACGCTCTACAAAAGAACTTGTCACCGCTTGGGTATATTTTGAGCTCTGGTTCAATGGCCCGAATAGGACAGCTACTTAAAAACAAAGTCTACTTCATTACGAAAAAAGTGGACAATACTCGCAACGGTGACCTAAGGCGATCCTTGCGAGCGAAGTATTGGGCCACACTCGCTATCCATAGGGACGAAATCTTAAAAGTTCCATCGTCGAGCTGTGTAAAAGGAACAGTAAAGGAGGCGGTGTGGGCTTAGTTCTTAGGAGCTCGATTTCCATCCGGACGCCTCGGGTTCAAATCGCCCTCCGCACACGGCCCCACAAGCTTCAAGATTTAAATGTCACTGTGTATTAATATAGCGGTTTTTTTACTTCCTTTGCTTTTAATTTCGGTGAGCCCTTTAGCTACATTTAAGCGAATTTAAACGTGAAGCTACATTTCACGGTCTTTCATTTGTATAAAGAATGTTTGGCTTCCCCGGGAGGGGTACTCAACAGATGCTTGGGTAGGGAGTTGCGGCCCGGGGCTCAAACCCTGACCCTGTTTAAGACACAATTCTCTGATTTCCCTATCCCCTTTAATGAGACAGAATTCTGATTTCTCAGACCCTATCTAAGACATTTAACCCCAAATGATATCCTGTTTAAGACTAGAATGACTGAAATACTGATACACTAATTTCTTAGTGTAATAAGTTGTAATTATCAAACTCAAGAGAAGCCCACCGATAATTGGCAGCTTGTGGTCCGGCTTCTATAAACAAATATCTAAGCTTATCCTGTTTAAGCCATTAGGTCATGTGGCGAAGACAAAACACATATGGGGGGAATGTGTTCCGCGTTGATAGCCCCCGCTCACAGAACATTGTTTTGGGAATGTGACAAAATTAGATCTTGGCCCTTTTGGAATAGCATTTTTTCATGGCTGCAGGTTTGCCAAATGATCAATAAAGAAGACAACCTGCAAGCGGATTTTGCTTTGGGACTGTTACAACAATTACTTGCAAATGATAAGTTCATTTGCGTTGTTTTGTTCTGCTTTCCCAAAGTTTGAGCAGCGTATACATCGCATTTATAACAAAACGATTGTAAAATTTAACAGCAGCTCAGGCGACAGATGAGTTATTCCAGCTCTCTTCTAACAAGATGCAGGATTCTTTTGTTTTCTTAACCACACTGAAACAAAAAAGGGCTCAATGCTAGCGTCTTTAGGACGATCTAATTTTCAACAAATCTTCGCCCAGCATATTAGCGACCTTAACCCCCTTACGCAACGACGACGACGACGGCAACGAGAAGGCCACAAAACAATAGGTTTAATCAGCAAAAACAATGGCTCTGCACGTGCATCAGGCACTTTGGTACATCTTCTTTGCGATCCTCTTCAAAACAACAACGTGAAATGAGTAAATTCAAGTTTTTGTGGAGAACGTGAGCACATGACGGTTAATTTTTCATTCTCCTCCTTAATTTCAACGCTTAGTTCCTGCATGGTTCACCCACATTGTGCCAGTAAGACCAGGGAATACTCGCGAAATTGTTACAAAAACGTGAATCTATATGTTGTAATGCCCTACTCGTTACCGTCGGCGTCGTCTTTTTGTAAGGTCCGTATTCACTAGCTGTGGACTTGTTCAAAACGTCGAGCCTCAGTTCTAAGCCACCGATTATGTAACATCAATTTTCTTTTTTATTTTCTCTGTCTCTCTCTCTTCTTTGTTTGTATATATATCTTTATATGTAATTTCGTCTACGTGGCAAATAAACTAAATTAAAAAGGTGAGTTCCTACTCACAGTGCAGAACGTAACTGGGAGCAGTGAGCTAATTTCCCAGTCCGACCAAGAAGGCTCCCATATATTATTCAAATATGTTAGCTTTTAAAACAATTAGCAAGTTGTTAAAATTTTATTGTTACGGAATATTCATATAGGTTACAAACTGTTTCGCCTGTAGTTAATTTGCCTAATAACTCAGCATGTGAAAAAATATACTGTAAAGGAGGAATTACAATTACTTCCAAGCCACCAATTATGTAACATCAATTTTCTTTTTTATTCATCTCTCTGTCGCTTCTCTTCTTTGTTTGTCTATAGCTGCATATGTAATTTCGTCTACGTGGCAAATAAACTAAATTAAAAAGGTGAGTTCCTACTCACAGCGCAAAACGTAACTGGAAGCAGTGACCTAATTCCCGAGTCCGACCAAGAAGGCTCCCATATATTATTCAAATATGTTAGCTTTTGAAACAAGTTGTTAACATTTTGGTACGGAATATTCATATAAGTTACAAACTGTTTCGCTCAACCTCGTCCCAAGGGCGCTTGGGGAAAAGCGCCCTGGGGACGAGGTTGTGTTTCGCTTGTAGTTAATTTGCCTAATAACTCGGCATGTGAAAAAATATACTGTAAAGGAAGAATTATAATTACTTCCTTTCCCAGGCCTTCACGACCATACTCTGGCAGCCCAGCGCGCGCTAAATATATATTGTATAAGTCAGTTCACCGTTCACTAGTGCAGTTTATAAGAGAATTAGGATAATACGCGCGCTTTCATTGGTCAATAGGTGCCTCTAGACGAGAGTATATAAACACGGTTGTGACATCACGCGAATCATTGATTCTGATTAGTTCATGTGTTGTCAGGTGCGCGTTTTGATTGGCTAGTAGGAAATACGATTGCCCAGAGCGTGTATTAAGAAAATCTATTTCATTCAAGAAGTAGATAAACACAATTTTCCTTCATTTGTTGAATTATTTTTGACAAATATTTTATAAAAGCAATAAAGGGACTTTTCTCGTGTTTACAAAGCCTCATCTAAAACACTCGGGGCGCTAGGAGAATTCGAGACAGTTATGCAAACCCGAGACGAAGTCGAGGGTTTGCATAACTGTCTTGAATTCTCCCAACCACCCTCGTGTTTAGATGAAGCTACGTCAACACGGAAAAAGTCCTCTATTGATTAATTTGTTCAAGTCAGAGAATCATAGTATCAAACTTATTGCACTCAAGGGCGACTAACTTCAACGTTCGGTAAGGGATTTGTTTAGACCGATTTGTTTATTTACGTTTTGTTTATTTCTTATCTACCGTATTTCTTGTCAATTTGACATACCACCTTTCTGATACCCGTTTAAGCAGTTTCGTGGTTGTTTGACGAGTAGAAGAAGTACCTTTTTATAATTTTGAGGTGCGTTTGTTGCGGAAAAAAACGTTCTTTCCACGTGGAAATGAAAGAGCACAGAACTCTGATTATGTCCTTTGAGACGGCGACTTTCCTTATTTTTATTACTGGAAGACACCAAGTACACTCATCCAAGATATAACTTTCCGTCACCTGTTTGCGAAAGTAGATAGATAGATAGATAGATAGATAGATATACCTTTATTTAAACACGATATTAATGTTTAAAGCTGTAAGCTTATGGGGTCGTGTATTTACAAATAAGATAAGATTCCCTTAAATTACATACTATTATACGCCTAAACTAAAAATCCCTATGGTGTAAGAGAGCTAAAACTAAATGGCAATTACGATTATATATGTAAGATACATGTCAATTAAAAGTATACATAATCATGGTCACTAAAATCTGTAGTAGAAATTGACGTAGCATAAAAATTAAAATTTAAGAAACTTGCATTATCTTTCAACTTGGTTGACAAAGTTTTACAACTCGCGTTTACAATTGAATGATCGTTGGCCAAGGTGTTATTCCATAGAGCCGCACCTCTATATCTAATCGAAAAATGGACAAATCTTGAGTTGAAGCGAGGTACACAGACAGAGTCAGGTGTCCTAGACGGATATTTCGATGTTCCTCTACAGATTATATTGTCACATAATGGCAAAGGCAGATTTTCCCAGTGAGCCTTGTGTATCAGTTTTACTAATGCAATCTTATATTTGTAGCAGAGTGGATGCCAATTCGCTATCTTTAAGGCCTCTGTATGCGGGGTGTCTGATCCTAAATTAAAAATTATCTTCGCAGCTGTACTGTGTAGCTTTTCTACTGAATTAAACTGTTCCTTATTACTACAGCATCCCCACAAAGGTAACCCATAGGTGACAGTCGGTAGAATTACAGTAAGATAAAATGCTTCTAAAACATTCTTAGGTAAGAATTTGCACCTCTTTAGCAAGGCTAACTTTATGGCAAAGCGCTTCTTTAGATCCATCAAGTGAGGTGTCCAGCTCAGCTTATTGTCCACCACAGTGCCAAGTAAGCGGGATTTGTTAACTTGATTAACGAAAGAATCGCCGATCCGGACTGGTGCAATAGGCCCGACAAAACTAGATCTAGATACTAAAAACGTCTCACACTTGACCGGGTGTGGTGTTAAGCGGTTATTTAGGCACCATGTATAAAGTTCTTCAAGTGCTTTGTTCAACTGAGCTACTGCTTGATCCACATTCTCTCCGATACTGTAAACAGTTGTATCATCGGCATACATGAACAGTTGTTCAGCAACTGAACAACTGTTCAAAGTCGAGCAAATACCGTGTAGTATAAATTAATGAAGTTTTTTTCTCTCTTCCTTTGCGGAAGTTAAATACGAAATGCAAACAGCTGCACAGGGCTTGACTCCAATTGCGTGTGGCTTGTGTTAGCTATCGCTGTCAATTTCAACAGAGAGAACAGGTCATTACTTCTTTATAGCGGTTGTTGCCTTTGGTCACAATGGAGAGGAAAAGTATAATTTTGAGTAAGCAGCGTGTTATGGGGAACAGGGATTGCACGGTAGTGACGGAAATCTGAGTCTTCCGAGCTACCCACCATTAACGTGACTTTCACTATAAACACTAAGATCTTCGACGTGTGACATTTGGCATTTTAAACCGTGCAACTAGCCTCATTATAGAACAAACATTTTCTTTTGAATTTTTGTTCGAGCTAACGAGGCTATTTGGCAAGCTTGATATTTTGTCAGGATCGGACAAGCATACATGAAATTTTCGTTCCTGAAACACGTACGCAAGATAATTTATGGAAAAGGTGGTGCCTCGAGTTCCTCTATTCCTTCTCCTGGCCCATTACTCGCTCTTGTTACATAACAGACTTTAAGCGTTAATTTCTTGAAGGTCTTGATATAAGATACACTTTGAAATCTAGTAGCCTTTTCAATAGAGTTTTCATATTTCTGATTCTGTGTTGTCATTATCATACCTTAATGAAAACTGCGTTAAAACTTATGTGAAATACTCGTTTTGAATGGGCGCAGCCCTCGAAGGAAAATATGCTAATGTCGGTACTGCGCAAGCGTATTCCGCTTGCCAGGTGTTACTTGATGTGTGATTGACACAGCCTTGACAGCTCCGTGCTTGCCGTGATAAAAAGTAGTTAGTTCTAATTGACTTACTTAGTTGTAGTTGCTTACAAGAAGAAGAACATCAAAGAGTTGACAACCAAAGAGGAGAGTTAGAGTTTTTCTCCGCTTTCCCCGGGAATTCTGTAACATCTTAACGGTCCTCGTATATCTCTTTCCAAATCGCTGTGCGCACTTTGTTGGAGGCTCCTAATCGCGCAGAATGCCGCGAAAAATCCGCGACTTAATTGCACAGTCAGCACGAAAATTCAAATTCGATCTGGTTGCCTGATAGCTAAACAATAAAGAAAAAGACCACAAAAAGGCCGAAGACGCATACGTTTTTGAAGATTGCTTGATTCGTACTTGCGTTTCGTAGCGGTTATCATACGGCTTTTGTAGATGAGATATTGATGGAATAAATGAGACAGTTTTCAATATCTTACGAATCACGAATTTAGTCCTTTTTTCCCTCTGAATTTGGTCTATTTTAGAGAAAATACTGTAAGAGGAAAAATTTGGAGCTGGACTTTTCTCCCTTTCATATGGCTTTAAATGTTTGTTGTTCAAGCAAGCTTCATGCCAAGTTTTAACGAAAAATGATGGTTAAAAGTGGTCGTTATATTCAACTTTTGAACACGCCAGCTGACCTTCTAGCCTTCCTTCTCTTCGGAAACAAGAAGAATAATAGCACGAAACTGTTTTGAATTTCCTGGCCGAACATTAATATATGTTAAGCTCCGCCTCCACAAACAATAGATGCTATCAGGCATTGTAATTGAGGTGCTAAACTGTATCATTTAAAAGTTCACTTCAAGTAACGCTTTGCGTCAATTGCAACAAACAATTCTATAAAGTTTCAATACGCGCGCATTCTTCACAAAACTCCAATATGCCGTCCGTGCAACAAATGATTTAGATTTTGCCACGATCTGCTTGAATTTTTTGAAGAGTCATGTTTTCTAAAGCGAGGGAATCACAGGGCCATTTCGGTCCCACTTGTCGGAACGCTTTGGAAAACTAGGCTTATGAGAACGGGTTCTATTGACATGCAAAAACTGACAAGGTTTAACGGTTAAACCCCGCCATTGCGTGCAATTAGGTTAGAAAAAAGTGTCCTTGACATTCGGATGTTCTTAAAGCTTGATTTCATTTCCAGAAGTTTTTTTTCGACCGAGTGAATTTTCTTGTCCCCATTTCGTCAAGCGCACCAACGTTACGAGTATCTTTTCGTTGAAAAAAATCCTAATAATAAAACAAAAAGCGAAGTTTAACCAAGTGAGTTCATTATTAAGACCTGGTTTTAAACTGCTTAGTACGCATGAAGCTATTTCAGTTCGCGTTTAGATTTTAGTTACCTTTTGTAACCAAAAGTTGTTTTCAATGGGAAGAGTAGCCTAATTAGGGCTCTGTTGTTAACTTTGTCACACCTTGACGTTCCCATATGTCTTCTGAAGAGTTTCATTGACAGCTGTAGAATTCACCAAAGAGATACCGAAAGACTGAAATTTTCCCAAAGCCAAATCGGCCGTCCAATCATGGCGGACTAGTTCTGAATGAGAAATTAACTATGCGGCACATTAGAAAATTATGCACCGCAAGTAGATGTCGCCAAAAACAATAGCACTCTGCGCGATGTCGGCAAATTGCTGTTGGCAACGCTGTTCTCTGCAATCAATTAATGGCACGGGGAAAAGTTTGTATCCAACCAAGCTTCCAATTTTATCACCAGAAGTTCAGTGTCCAGTTTCACGGTACAGTAAAAGCTTTCAAAGCTACGCGCCTCTGTTGCCCCGTACAGGTTCAAGCCCTGAATCCTACAGCTGCTTTACTGGAAGAGCCCAGAAAATTTTCCTTCGCCAGTGATGACGCCACAATAGCTCTAATCTGGCGCAGGAGCTTCTGATGGGGTCACAGGCACATGAGAGGATGAAAAACTGACTTGGTGTTAGCAATTATTTTGAAGAACGAAAAATGAAGCTCAAGAAATTTAGGTAGCAACTTTTTTGTATTTTTGGGCAACTTTTTGGTATTCCAGTAAGCAACTTTCCAGCATTTTACGAGCACAATCGGGACAGACCTACCGGATGTCCCCACTGCAGCACATCTGTTGCGTCACAAACTCAACAACGGATAGCGTCATGTGCAGAGGGAATACAAAAGAATATCGTTATAAAACTATTGAGGAAATCCCCTCTAATGGAAGAAAAGCTCGTACAATCTAGCAGGACATGAGCGTTATCTTCAATTTTCTTACACTTGCACAAATTACATATCCTTTCATTGCGTCGGTTTTGTCGTCTCCTTGCTTCCTTGGATATGTTTATAAAACCACTTGCAAAACAATGCTACGGCCATAACCAACTGTGTACCAACAAACTGCTGCAGCCACGGAATAAACTGAACTCTGTTAGGTATGGTCTGTTAATTGTGTAAGAAACGAAGTCGCAGAGTTATTGAACCTCCTTTGCATTGGTGTAATTACTGTCTCGAGAAGGGACAGCAGTGCAATAAAGCAGCTTTTATCCGTATTGGCGAGGATTCGGAGCTTCGAAATTTTGGGGCACAGAGCAAGCTTTAGAGAAAAAAAAGGATGCTTAGTCTAACTCTTACTTGTCAACGGTCCCAGGTAATGTTCCAGATGCTGTGCACGTAGCTATGAGAAAAAGGCAAAGTTCTTCAAACTGATTCCTCTTGGCGCATGAACAAGTTCGTATAAGCTTAGTCCAGCTTAGGGAACTGAGAAATTTCCGTGTTCTGGATTCAAAATTAGCTCCTGTTTTCCATTAAGTGCAGTGACCAATCGCAATCGTCAAGACGTTAGATGAGGGGAGTGACTAAGTCAACGGATCTGTGGATTTTGGAAAGATTTTTGCCCGGATTTCGGATTCAGAACGAAATTTTAACGGTTTCATGATCCCGCGAATTGCGATTTTATCCTTCTTTCTGGGCCGGATTATAGATTTTGCCTGTAATAAAGTTCAATAGTCGCGGATCTCACCGATCGTCAGAAGTGCTTTGTTTTCTACTCATCGCATGGCACGCAGTAGGGAAATGGTAATGTAACTGTAACATGTTGCACGCAGGCAGGAGGTGGGGAAGAAGAAGAGTCCCTAGCTGGGAACGAGGTTGCATGTTGTACCGTTGGAACAGCTGATTTTGATTGGCTTGTGTATCTTACAGAACTTTTTAGGGCTCTTCGCTGTTCAGTGCAGCTTCTGACGAAAACTTTGTTTGTGGTTGTGGAGCACTGTTTCTAAACCGGTTAAACAATTGTTGCTGCAAGATGGAAGTAACAAAGCAGCTTAGCGAGTCTGAAGACGTAGAAATTATGGATCCAGTTACGGTAGCAGTAAATTCTGGAGCGTCATTAAATGCACCAGAAGGCGCATCGATCGCACGAAGTCGAAAATTGCCAACCAACAAAAGGAAAGAATAAGCTGAGAGGAAGCGTTAAAACCAATAATGTGAGTGCTTCAGAGATTATGCTGAAACTGAAATTGAAGGTTGAAGAGCTAGACTGAATCGATCTCGGGTTGATATCTTAATAAAGAATTTTTGTTCGACGAACATTGGTGTTTAATTTTACTTCTATGATTACCTTTTAGACACTGAATTGAGCGGTAATGCTTTGATGACACTAAGCCATCTGCTAGGAGATAATTAAAAATTATGAGCAACTTTGGAGCATTATTTCTAAATTTCAAGCACTTTTTCAAAAATTTGAGCATTATTTGAGAATCGTTTTGCAATTTTTTGAGCATTTTTTGGCGATTTTTCTAGCGAAATCGGTTCATGCTTAGTTGGTATAGAAGTTTTGTCTGAGACCACGTCCGCTCCACCCTTATCCTCTGGCTTTATGGTGATATCATTGCGTCGTCCTAATGACATGAGAGCAGCCTTCCCCGGCCGGCATAGGGAGTGATGTTAGTTCTTCTGAGGCGTTGTATTCGGCTTACTGCTTTCGCTGTGCCATTTGGAGATGTAATAACCGAGGGCCGCGAACCTCGCAGGGGGTATGCTGCTTATGTCAAAAGTAATGTATCATGGCAGATTGTTTGCAGGACAAGGTTGTGTTAACGTCAAGAATAATTTTTGGACAAATTTTTACAGTTAATACAACAGGCCACATCTATATTTAGTTTTTTCACAGTAGCCTTGAATGTTAGCTTAGCCTTGAATGTTAACTGTCATCCTGTTAAGATTAACGGCTAGACAACCAGTGATCGATAATCATCAGCGATCTAAAAAGTCTCAAGATGGTTTCTTTGGATTGTCGCAACGCCGAACCTTCAGTTTATGGGGGCACGAAAACCCGCAAATTTAGAGCTACCCCTGCTTTGCTGTTCATGGCTTGCTGTTTCACAAAATTAATGCGGAAAAAAACGGACAGCTAAAAATACCTATTAAGAAGCAAAATCGTGTGACACTTTTTAATAATTCTAGATTATTAAACGGTCCTGATGTTTGCTTTAGAGCTGTCGTCTGTCATATCGGTCTGCCATATCCCAATTTAGTGAGACAGGCACTCTTCACATGGAATGTTTGGTTACCTGAAGCCAGAACTGTCTTCATTTTGACTTGCTAACTGGCAAAGCCAACCATGCTTTAAGTTTTATTACCACTTTTGTCTTCAGCTTTGCCCTGTTGTGAGGCGTAAAAGGTATTCACATGAAGTTCACAAGGATATTAATATTTTCTTTAATCATTTGCTTCACAAAATTACAGGTTTGTGTTTCCGGTTCTTTACTTGTTTTTCGTAAGTTTAAATGTTTGCTGTAATCATCTGGTGAGTTACATATTATTTTTCCTCGCAGGATTTCTTTTATGCTGCTCAAGGGGCCCTTAACTGTAAGTGGATAAATTCACATTCCTTCTTTGGCTTTTCTCAAGTGTTGGCATTTCTCAAGTGTAAAGTACTAAAATGCATTGACGCTCAATTAACCCTCACCGGCTTTAGAGTTCTCGGCATTATGTGTAGCCTCGCCCACATGAACACGTTTTATGCCACAACTTTTACGGGAGAATTTTATTTGTTCGTGTGGACGAGAAAATTTGCCAGAATTTTATATGACAAATGTCCTTGCTAAATGTCCTTGGTCAGCCTTAGTGTGGCAAATATTGAGAACTGCCACGAAGCTGTTTCTGTTTCGTGATTATTCTAGTTGATTCAACTTCTGCAAACTGTCCGAACTATCCATGAATTGAATTTGGCGGAACGGTGTTATCAAACTAAGATAAAAATCAAAATTCGCCGCTGTATGTTCACCTTTGCCCTAGAACTTGAGTTGGTCATTCGAGAAAGAAATGTCCCAAACTTCAGACCAGACGTGGAGATCCATTGTTTTGCTCATGAAATTCTATTGTTCACTGGCGTTCTCGACGACTTTGCAATCGTACATTTTAAGGTCCTCAATGGAGGTATCAGTCGTACTCCATGCAGCAACTCAGATCAGTGCTGAGGCGAATGCGGAAAGTCACGGATCTTTTCACAAAGTCTAAACATTGGCCAATTTTTTTCTCTCAAGGTTCTGTTGTGACTTCAGAACATATAAAAAGGAGTGACATCTGTTTGAAAACAACTGGAAATTTATCATCGCTGTTAATGCAGCAACTTAAAAGAAGCCTGCAGGCTTAATGGCACTCGAACCCAGGACCGGGTGAATGCCCAACACACTGCTCTACCAATATCGAGCTATCAATCCATGTATCTGAGGGCAGATATATTATACACTTGAGTTTTACGTCATAAGTTAATATACTACTGAGGTAGCTCAGCAGTCACATGTAGTGATATTCGTTTATGATCAAGTCAATAGTATTTAATATGGTTTCTTATTTTTTTCTCAAGCATTTGAGCGGGCCGGAATCCTAAATCCTCGAATCTGATTGGCCAATCACGCGCTCGCGACCGGTCCAGCTTTTTACGATACGGCCCACGGGCCGGATTTTTTTTCCCGCTCAACGCTGTACCTAAATTTCGCTCCTGAAAGTTAGCGGTAATCGTCAATCTTTTGCCTTTTTTATACGTCCAACGACGATAACACGACGCAAGTTTATCTCAGTTCACTTTTAAACGGCAAGGAAAGTCAGTGTAAGTAAATTATTCGAGTGTTTTGAAGTTGTGAAAGTTTGCTTGGTTGCTTGTAGCTTGGCGCTGTGAGTGATGGTGTGTAATCCTGTGTTTCTCTCGCCGTATAATTTGAGTCAATTTTAATTCGAGTTTACCTCTGATCGTTGCTGTACTTAGGATAATTTCTGTGGAATACACTTAACGAATTTCTTCGCTTTGTGCTATTCAGTTTACGGTAGGAAGGTCTGATTTCAAGTGATTTTAATAGCAACGGCTGTATTGTTTTTGTAGTAAAACTTCAAACTTCGCACAAATTTCACACCGGAAAAACAGTTTTGGAGAACCTAACTGGTAAAATAAATGCAACTAACATAAAGTAGATCGAAAAATATCTGTTCTTTAAAACATCATTCCTTTTGCTAGTATCTAATTCACTCGTTCGTTTCGAAGATTTTTTACAAATCGTTAGTAGACGGCGCGCAAGCCGATTCAATGACAAAGTTGCGTGAACAAACCCATTTGTAATCTGTAAAACCAATTTACTGAAGGAAAAAAATAAACATGTTATTTACCGGGCTAGGTCGGTCCGTATGGGAAAAAAACTGTCCCCTTGGTCTTGACTACGGACTCGGCCTTCGGCCTCGGGCCGTACTCAAGACCTCGGGCACAGTTTTTTCCCATACGGACCTCCCGCCTGGTAAATAACATATATAAACTGAAAAGTAATATTCCGTCTTGAAAAGCCGTTTAAAATATGAAAATTTGCATCGTTCCTAATTTAGCCAACAACTTTATTAAAACTCTTGCGCTAATTATTTGATGCTACGTATTTGTAAAATTACGACTCCTCATGGAGTTAAATGCCAGACATCAGATAAAAACTGGCCATATCACCGCTAGCGCTAATCCACTAGAACTTACTCTAATTACTCGGCAAACGTCTTCACGCTTATCGCCTTCTTTCTTTCCTTCTTTTTCTACTGAGGACTGAAACGTGCTGATCCTAGTAAAATTTTATGTATTTCTCCGCAAAAGGAATGAAACAACTTCTCCAAGCGTAGCTTTGAAATAAGCCTGAATTCATACTGTTGTTAGTCTCTAAATATAGACAACATTGATTTTTTTTTTCTTCCTCAGCTGGTGATTTCATACTGAACAGTGATGAAGTACTTGAGATCAACACGACTACTCCGTCCATTGTAAAACGTGGTTGCCACGGCTGCGCTTTCACGGCATCACTTCAAAATAGAAACTCCTCATATGGTGACTATCTTGTTGCCAGCATAACGTTCAGTGACGATATTGAGTTCAAACGCGGGTCAACAGTTAAAGTATTTGGGAAGTATGCTCTGAGTATAACAAGTCAGAATGGACACATTCTAATACAAACTGATATTAACATGACTTGTGACCAAGAGGTCTTCGATACAACATGTCTGGGTGGGTTCACACAGTCGTCAACGCCAGATTTAGTGGGGCTGCCAGATGCTATAGCTAAAGTGAAGCTATATAGAGGTGAGGCAATTCAGTAATCATAATCATAATCATGAGATCATGATCATAATCCCTTAATTGACCAGTCCCCTTGAGGCTCTTCAGGACCAATGAAACAAATTATACAAATGAACTTAACAGTGGTAAGAATGCCTACTGGCAGGAGGGAGGCCAGTTATTGCTTACTGTTACAAGCGCAGCTGAGGAATTGAACCAGGGACTATCTGGAGCAATTCTTACGAGCCTGAGGGCTGCCGGAATACAACACGCAACAAACGTAGCTCTGGAAGAATATACACAGTGTCAATGTTAGGCGATGGTTTGAATTATTTATCTTGGCAAAAAGAGGCCGAGACTGCGGATCAGTGTCTCAAAATCATGAGTTGATTTGTTTGTCAAAAGTCAGACTTTTCACTACTAATCCATGGTAACCAAACTCTTAAAGGGGGCAGTCCTGTTTGCATCCTTTGTGCATGCAATTGTGCTTCTTAAGAAGCAAAACTAATATGCGCTTGAGTTGTTTATCTCGCGGGCTCGAGAAGTTTCAGGACTTTCGAGAACGGTCCCCTGGCACACTAACACATCGTGTTCAGCGAATGTGATTGACATTTCCCTTTCCCAGCTACCTTGATAAGGGCAAATATCCTTGATGAGGAAATGGCCGGAATATCTCTTTATTCCTTACTTACTGAGATTTTCGGATGGAATCGATCGCATGAAAAACTCATACCTATTTCTTCATCCAATCACAATCGCGAAACAACTTTTTCACCCGTGGGAACAGCTGTCAAAATGAATCAGTTAGTTCGCAAAGCCGCTGTTGTTGGTGCCTCTTCAATCTTCATTCATAGAAGTTTGCTGAGTTTTGGTTTTCTCGCAGACTAGCTATAAACCACAGGCAATGTCGGAAAGCTCGTCAAAAACCCGACGAGACGTTAGCCTGCTTAGAGAGAGAGGCAGGGAAAGTTTGCTTTGGCCATTTTGACACTTTTTGTACTTATGTGGTTATTCAACGATACAAAAACAAACATCAACCTTATATTATTTCATGCATTTTGATGTTTTTGAAATACATGTCTTTAGCTAGGCTGTCGAAGAAGCAGCAAAGTGCTCCTTTTATTAACACGTTTTATTAACACGTTGAAGGTGCGGGAAATCTCAGTAACTATGAAATAAACAAATTACAGCATGGAAAGCGCCTTGCAAGGTATTTTACTCACTAGCTGTTTTTATATAAGAAAACTCGTGCGTAAATACCGTAAGCGCGCACTTTCCATGAAGTAATCTATATGTATCATTTGCTTCATGATACTAGCCGTGAGCCATCCTCTGTTGAGTAAGTACGGTACTGTTCCATTTACCGAACGAAAATCTCACGCGGGATTTTGTCAAATGGAACATACTCGTTCTGCTCCATTTAACTTTAGTTGCCTAAAAGGTTTACTGTTCCATTTGGTAGATAATTCTCGCCAATTTTTCCTTTCAAATGGAAACCGCTCATTATTTTCTACCCCACTTAGGCGCGGTAGCGCACGAGGGCTACGTGCACCGATCCTGATTCTTATAACATCCAGTTGAAGGGTTGAATTGCGTCTTCTTAGTAATTGTCTCAGTTTTCGAGGATCAGGAAAACAGGAGTGTTCTTATATTATTTTAAACAAAGAAATCGAGTAGAAAACTCTTCATGCACACGGAAGCCTAGATCCACAAAGCTAGCAGCCCTGTACCAGGAGGATGGGCAAAACAGTCGCGTTACAAGCATTACTTCTTAGCCCTAGACATGACCAGAAATAATATTTGGTGTGCTGGGACCAGTGCATCCGGGAATGTAGGAAGTGGGAAGAGAAGTCAAGGATGATGGCGCACTTCCTGTTGACCACGTGACATTTGTTTACCCTCTAAAACACTACGCAATAAATAGGAGCCTTTTGTCTAAAGAATAACCTTCATTACAGGTCTTGGTCCTGGAATTCCAGAATTAAGGACAAAAGATTTTCCTCTTTATACACAATGTATCCCTGGTTCAAGTCACGGAGGAAAAGCCTTGTCTTCAATGTTTGTCTTTATGGCAGGTCCGGTATACGACAAAGAAAACTTGACCTCATTACAAGGGGGAAGTGGAGGTGACGTTACATTGCTTGTTGTTTTTCCTGCAGTTCATAATAAGAAACACTAAACACTACGCAAGCATCACATAAAGGGTGAGGTGAGCTGACTGCAGTCATGAGATGAGGTGCAAAGATCATTCACTGGCATGACTTGCATGTCGTTTTCTCACTTGCTGCTAACATATATTAGTATTTCACATTTCTGAAAAAACGCATGTCATTAACATAACTAACATAACTATTTCGATATATCTGTTTCTGTTCCGCATGGTTTATTTAGTTTTAACATCAAATCAATATGTTGGTTTTCCTAACATCTGTCAATCGTGCTGCGTTTTAATTTCGACAAATAAGTCAGTACTGAATTTCTCCATCTGGAATGATCTTTCTTAAACCCTAGGTTCCTGTGTTGGCAAACGTTCTGGGAGTGTTTCCGGTGGAGGAGCCATAGAACTAGTAGCAGACAACGGTTGCATCAGCATAGGTATTGACTTGTTTTCAAGTAATTACAAGGCCACGTTTTTTTGTAAAACGGATGCACATTCCCAACTGATATTAGTGTAGTAGAAACAAAACGCAAACTGTGGTTATAAACATTCGTGTAAAATGCTTTTCTTTTTTTAAGAACTTGAAGTTTCGTACATTACAACATACATCTCAAGAAGTGACTGACTGTTGGCTAAATTTCATTTTAATTATCATATGAAAAGAAAGACGGTATCGTAAGCTAAAGATTTACTGGGACTGAGGATAAAGCTGGTACAAAATAAAAGCTAAGCTCTGAAAGAAACAACTTCTCAGTGCCAAAGTTTTCATTTTAAAGTTAGATTGCCCTATCCATCGGTTGCTAGTATTTCAAAATGATAGTTGATTAGTTGAGATGACATGATGGTATCATTTTTTCTTTTCATATAATTCAAATGAAATTTTACCAACGCCTGTACTATACAAAAAGTCAAGTTCTTAACCGAAGTGCACTTTACACGAGTGTAAGCGTTTATTACTGACCGCAGCTTTCGTTTTGTTCCTATACTCCTGTGAAAATGGCCCAGTAACAAGAATCTTTATTCATATGTATTTATATAGTCTCCTTTCTTTTTAATAACTTCTCAGATGCTTCCATTAGGGCATCAGCTCAGAGTAGCAGCTCAGAATCTTGTTCTGGTGGATCAGGTGGACTCATTAGACTTAAAGCTCAATCGGTAAGTTTGAAATGTGTGTGATCCAAGTTTACTCAGCAAACAAGCATGTATACTTTCAGTAGATAAGATAACATATTTTTGTGAAACATTCTGAGCATCGCAGTGAACCAAAATCCTAAATCATCGCGTTTTATTGGCTTATAATGTGCTTTCTGTTAGTCAAGCCTTTTCCAATAGCTGGACTTTCACCTGAAGTTGAACAATAGATTTCTTTCTACAAGGTGGAAATCCTGAGTAATGGAAAGCTGATTGTTAATGGAGGAGATTCACAACCAGGCGAAAAACACCAACTAGTGGGTGGAGGAGCAGGCGGAATCATTCAGATAATCGCACCTGGGGGCATCCTTTCCGCTGAGATTTTATCTCTGAATCATGGAACTGCTTTGAAATCTCTAAGCTGTGGAAAAGAGGATGAGGCTCAGTCGTACGGCTATTTTTATTTGGCGGGTAAGACAACATACTCTGATCATAAATGTGCAAATCCATCCAATCCCTAGCAAGCCTGGCCCAATTTGTTTTGGTAGGGAACTTAATCCGTTGGATACGTAATTTGTCTACCTTTCAAAATATAAACACTTGTCAAGATTTTGGCACACTACTAAACCTTACCTAGATACCTACAGTGTATATTCCTGGTAAGTTCCGATAAGGAAATCTGTTTTTTTAATTTAATTTAATCAATTTAGCCACTCACATAGCAAATACACAACACAGCAAGAACATAAGATGTCAACTGAATGTAAGTTCATGTGACAAGGATGCCCAGCAAACCTTGGAGCTTATATCAATAGGCTTCCTTAGACTGCATAGTATATTATCTACGAATATTACTAATATGCTGACGCTTTTAATACTAATACTGATACTTAGTAGTAATAATAATCATCATAATCATAACAAGTAATGGCAATAGGACTAAATGGCGTCCAATTCAGTCTGTAATCGAACGAGTGATAACAAAATCGGACGACCGCGGTCGTCTGATTTGTTTATCACAAGTATTAGATAAAATATGAGCAGGAGATCAAAACGCCCATACAGATCGGACGCGAATATTTTATCTAATACTTGTGTAATGAAACAATATATTAAATGAAAGGATTGTTTTGCGATTCAGTCATTAGACATGCATGCCAAAACATTGTAAGTCCCAAAGGAGAGAGTTCATAGGACAGCAAGAGAACTACGAATAATTTTTAGTCACTGATGAGCGTGATTATGGCGACAGGACGTTTTCGTTTTTCGAAAACCGAGAAGGAAGAAATTGCCTTATTAAATGAAGCGATACCAAACATACGAAATACAATACAAAATGGGCGGTGAGCGCCTTTACTGCCTGGAAGAACTGTGCCTGGAAACAGATCGAGGCAAAGCATATGAGTCCATCGATGTCGAGGACCTATCAGTCCCACTTGAGCACATGTCCGCACAGAGTTTAAACTTCTGGCTTTGCAAATTCATTTGTGAAGTAGCGAAGCAAAGTAGGGAAGGCTACCCTCTTAAAGGGAACCTCCACTGCTACAAAAAGATAACTTTAAAAGGCAGGAAGTGTTGTTCACAATCAAATTTGTTTGAAAATTCTTCAAAGAAACCGTTCGTGCGAGGAAAAAACTGACTTTTTGAATCGCTTGTTTTCAATTTTAAATTTCCCGGGCGCTGCCATCTTGAATAATTGTGACGTGTCACGGTTGCTCTATTGTTATTATACAAAAGCTCTTTATGTCAGAAAAATAGGGCAACCGTAACACGTCACAATTATTCAAGATGGCGGCGCCCGGGAAATTTAAAAGCGAAAACAAACGATTCTAAAACCCATTTTTTTGCCCGGAAGAACGGTTTCTTTGAAAAAATTCCAAACAAGTTTGATTGTAAACAACGCTTCCTGCCTTTTAAAGTTATCTTTTTGTAGCAGTGGAGGTTCCCTTTAAGACGCTGTCAGACGATATTTTGGCTTCTATTCCAATGCCGGAAACTACAATGAGTAATGTAAACAACATCTGTACAAATTCTGTGTGTTCAATAACTGTACAATTAATCTTGTAGTTAAGACTAAAGTGAATAGTTGCTTGATGTTTAGGAGATTGTACAAGAAATACCGTGAAGACAGTGTTGCATATTTCAGAGTAAAGTTGACGGGTAAATCAAATCAAATTCATGATGAAAATACATGTCCATTGTGTTTTGCATTTTAATCAGTAGAGATCTGTATCAAAAGTTAATAAATACTAATTAGCTGAGTAGGAGTCTGTATCTAAAGTTAATACAACTGATTAATAATTCATCAACCCCAGCCTTTCCCTGCTACCTATTTAATCCCTCCCCGTGCTTTCAGACAGTTGATTTGTATTGGGGTTTACAGAGGTGCACATGTGACTCAAATATTGCTTATTGATTGGTCATAACTTATGAATTATTAATGAATTTTACAAGTATAAATACAGAACGATTTAGATAACGCGAGGTCCTATTACCACTGAATTAATCATAAATATTACAATTATATTCTAATTCTATTCTCCACAGTGCAAATAGTCGGCCAGTTTTAGAGTGTTTGCACTATTTCTGTTGTAACTGAAAGCAAGGTTGTGATTGCTTGATTTAAAATACAACTTTGAGTGCGACTTGCTTTTTGAATTGTCCAATAACAAACCGTCCGTCCGTTACCAAACTGCCCAGTAACAAAGAGGCAAGTAAATAAGAGAAAAATAGAGCTTAATTCTACTAATTATTATTGTTGTTATCGTTATCGTTATTGTTACTTAAAGTGGGAAGAGTAGTAACCTAGGGCAGTATTCTAACCGTAAGGCGCTCTGCAAATCAAATCAAATCAAATGTTGATTTTTGATCTAGAAGAGTGGTAAACCGGAGCGGAGTCAAGAGCAACAGAGTGTAATACTATTTCCCAAATGGATAACAATTTGATGTACTCGCAACTAAGTGTGGGGACCGATTCCTGTGTATAAGGTGTTTGTTGCCTCTTCCGCAGGTGACAGTAGATCGGGAAATTACAAGACATTTCCTAACAGGACCTTCTCTTGGGGTGAAAACTGTTGCATTGTTGTCCCACCAACTATTGGTAAGAGGTAAAATTTAAAATGAAAAAACCCAGACCCTGACATAGTAGATTCTTTGGTGTTACTATCCTTCTATTACTACTAAATACTGGACGAGTAGCGTTTGCGTAATATTTAACAATTATTCGCCGAAGGCGAGGTAAATATTTGCAGATATTTACTTACTACATACAGCCTACCGTAAAGTGCCGCTTATAAGCCGTCCCGTTATAGGCCCATCTACCCGTAAACAAAGAAACAAGCAAAAAAATACCGTCATACAAGCCCCTCTCTATTAAATGGATGAATGAATCCGTTTTATTGTGACTTTTGAAGCATAACTAGAAACCAGTATGTGAAAAAAGTGTTTCGATCAACTGCTCTACCGTTTCTCGAAACGGTATTTTTTTAATTCCGTTTATAAGTACTCCCCGGATATAAGCCGCCTCCTCCCCATTTATAAGTCCATCCAAATCCCATTAGGAAGCTGTATAAGTCCAGAGCTTATAAGCGGGAGTTTACGGTAATTGTTTTAGTATAATTTAGAGTTCAACACTGAACAGAGATAGCAACGATTCCTCAATTTCCTCGTCCGAAACTTTAGCAGACCGGTTGCTAGCAAGCATTTTTTTTTTTGGCGAGAAATTTCACTGCGTCAAGTGGTGAATATATGTAATAGCCCGAGTCGTTCTACTGATCAGTTTACGGGAAACTCTTTGTTCGACTCTGACAGTTCTCAAAGCTTTGTTGGCGGGACATCGATATTTACCTCGTCCAACTATAATTAAAAAGTAATCATTGACTGCGCAAAGGCTAGTGTTATAGCAGCCTGTCTAGAGGGTATGTGCAATTTAAATACGTCCTGCTAGAGAAATTCAGTAGGTGTGACTTTGGCCTGGCAAATAGTACCCTATTCCACAACACTCACCCCTCCCTTTGATCATGGAATGGGAAAATTGATGGAGTGCTTTCAGGGAGATCTGGGAGATGGAACACTTTGAGCAAAATACGAATTTCAGCGATAGAATTTTAGCAGTATTCCTTTTCTGTAAGAGATCAAGGGCGGTTCCTTGAATATCTCCCTGAGTCTAGGACGGCTTTTAATCAAATGCCATTTGTCCAGTAATATGTTCTTTATGCCTTTCAAAGCTGGTTGAGTTGGCGTTACAAAAAGTGGAATTTTCTTCTGCGCTTTCTCTTTCTGTAATAGGGCTGCCTTTCTGTTTGCAAAATTAACATCTGAGACGACAATGTCCCGCACCATCTTTGGTGGGTAACTCATCCTGATAAGGCGTGCTTTGAATTCTGTAATGTTCTCGGCAAACGTAACTCGAGGAGAGTTTGTCCTTAGAAGCCTTAGAGCTTCTCCTTTTACGAAACCCTTTTTGACGTCTGCTGGTTGACAACTGTTGTAGTAAGTGTACTGAAATGTCTCAGTAGGCTCGTAGTGGGTGTGCAAATCAAGGACTGGCTCCTTTTCGAATATTTTGCCGTTGTAGACAGTCGTGTCCAAGAATTTTATTTCTGACTGAGAGATTTCCCTCCACATATGACCAGGATTGAAAGCGTTAGCAGAAATCACATTTTTTCGTTGCGGCAAGTTTTTTCAGATGTGAGATAAAGATAATTGCGCGAAATTTTGTCACCAATTTGTACCGGCAATTTGGGGTTTGCTTGCTTTTGCGCGGCATAAATGACTTTGTATCGTGCTCAGAGATTGGACTTTCAAGTAGTTCTTATTCATTTCTTTGACGCGAGAAGGTCAGGTATGGCGTGCATGGCCTACGTGCGCGTGTTCAGCTAAACGTTAAACCCTTTCAAACCTCCTTAGAGAAGAAAGGCCGTCAATATTATGTTGTGACCGTGGGAAGTCTGTTTTATATGTGAATACAACGTGGAAAAAAGTAATGCCAAGGTACATACATAGTAATAGTCTGATTATAATTGTAAATGCGGCAATAAATGCTAAATGTGTACGACTTTGTTAGGACTGATTTACATGAGCGATGCAAACACAAGCACAAGCTAAGCAACATGCGCAAGCGCAGTAGCTGTTTGATAATTAGCATCTTTTGTTAGAACAAAAGGTAACAATCAACAACAATTTTATGCGTCTGCGTATGTTGCTTGTGATTATGCTTGCGTCCTACGTGTAAACCAGCCCTTAAACTCCTCCAAGAATGATACAATGGAAGGGCTATGTCAGTTTCTTAGAAAATGTTTGACTTTGTTGAAGCAGGGTTTTTATGACAGCATGATTGCCTTTAAATCTCTGCACTGAAAAGGCCCGAATAAATGGATAGTCCGTTTTCAACTTTATGGTATGCTTGTGTTTACAAAAAAAAAACAAACAAAGGCCCAGAGTAAACTAATGAAACGACAAGTTACACTTAAGTTCATTAGCAAACTGAGGAATTGGGAAAAGAAAGGCAAGCCAGAAAGCCTTAACGGTTATCCAGAGAACAGTATAGAGCAGACTAAACGCCCACAAAATCCGCAACAAAACCCCCAACCTGGCAACACAGAATGGTCATATCCTAAGATCCCTTACATCTCTAAACGACTCAATCACAGGATCACTAACATTTTTAGAAACGAAAACATCCAAGTACGCATTGCCCGCAAATCCTACACGCTCAGACAAGCCCTATCCCACACCGGCTCCACGGAGCGCAAATGCACTAGAGACAAATGCCCTATCTCTAACACCGGATTGTGTTTACGAAGAAATACAGTGTACCGGCTCACGTGTAACAGCTGCGATCAACAATATATTGGTAGCACGACACGCTTCATCCACGACCGCGTAAGAGAACATATCAATAACGAAAACTCCTCTGTTAAAAAACACATCTATGCCTGCCAGAACAAAGACTACAAAGGCATTGGTGTCAAGATTATTATGAGCGAAAACGACCCTGCTAATCTACGCCTCTATGAAGCATTTTATATTAGAAAGTACAAACCCACACTCAATTCCCGAGGAGAATGTGCTGAATTCGCAGACCTTCTATTTTAATATTCTATTTTAGTGACGATTCCTAAGCGCTTTTAGAGGTCCTTTGTTTAGATACACTCCATCATTAGAGCTCTGTAT
>BLFK01000871.1:733884-753663 GCA_014634185.1 Astreopora myriophthalma
GAAAAAAGTCCTCTATTTCTTAATTATAAACACATGGGATGGCACTGATCTGTGGAACAGCAGACCGCGGACACTGCGAAATTAGTGGAACCTGCCAAAAATGTGCATAAACAGTATAATCAAACTCCTAACGCATAAACAAAACTAATAACAGGGGAAGAAGTCATGCAACAAACAAAAAACATGAAACAGTGATACCATCTCTTATTGATCAACAACCTCGGGTCATTATTTAGGGGAGAAGGACTAGTTCAAATACCGGGAGGGTCGATGATAATTATGCAAGGAAAGAGAGGACTCATAAATCTATGGTCTGTTAACTTCGATAAAGGTAGATCAAAAAAATGAATACCCTATTTCAACCTCTCAACTGATTACATGAGGTGAATTTTATTTTTGACGTACAGATTTATTCCTCAGGTATCCCAAGTGCACTGCGTTCCAGATCAGTGACACCCGCAATTAAATACTTTTACTTATCTTTGATTATTCTTAAACTTACAACCCACCAGCAACAATATAAAATTTGCCTTTAATCCTTCTGCTTTTTAATCAATTGATGGGAATTGATTTGCTTGAAATCCCTCGCACAAACACAATAGTTCTGTCCGGGTTGTCGTTGGATGAACGCGGGCTCGTTTCCCGAAACAGCGGCTGGCAATGGAGAGTATCATAAACGTCTGTTGTTAATTCTAAATCAAACACTTTCATTGCTTTTATTTTTACCTTGTAACAGCAAAACGCCTTCACGCAAGCTTCAATATTACGTGCAACGATGGAAGCACTCACCACTTTGAGTACATTCTTCAAAATGGCTACAAAGGGAACGTGAGCAGCTAAAGTGCAGACGCGATTCCTGGCGTTTCTATAGAAACCTTTATACAAGATGTTAATGGCACCCTTATTTCTAACGACTCGACAGTATTGGTGAGAGTACAATATTTTGCTTTAATAAGAATGAATTAGGCGAGAGAGTTCCTATGGCCTGGGTGGGCTCCCCAGCACAGTCATAACTGAGTCTATTCTTAGACTACCAGTTCCCGCGAAAAATTTGTTCTCAAGTCCCTAAAAAAACATGGCGGACTCAATCACGCGTGACATGGCCTCTCCTGATTGGTTAAGGTGGCGGTCCTTTGTTTTCGCGTCTAAGGTACATCTAAAAATAAACCATTTGTCATTGTGCTGGGTCAAGACTGCAAATTGATAGAGGAACACTCTTAGCTAATTCACTCTTGGTTTCAAAACGAAACCAACCACTCTGCTAAATGACTGGTCATAAAGTACAGGGGGTGCGGTCTGTAAAAATAAGGGGGAACTAGTGAGCAGCATTAGGTATCTTGTCAACGTGGTTTAATCTCCGACCGGTTTCGTCTGATCACACAGATTTCTTCAGGGAGTTTAACCCTAACGAAATAACGAAAAGCGACTACTTTATGCTTGTGCTTTACAGTATACCTAACGCCCCTGTGAGGGTGCAAACAGCAAAATTACGTGCAGGATATGTGGAGATCCTACGTAACGTAAAAAGTATAATGTTTAATTTTGGGGCTCACGGTTTAACGTTCAATTAATGAATCCTATAAATCGGTACGATAACTGGCACCCATACTGTGAGTCTGTGCTGCCTGTGGCTTGATAGTCCGAGTGAGCGTCAACACTCCTGCTCAGGTTGTTGAAACGTCAGGCAACAACAACAACAACAACAACAGTCCTTCTCAGGACTACGCTCACCCGGATGATCGAACTCCATAAAGGTTTCTTCCATTTGAGATCTGAAAATGTCTTTTACTAGGTCGTACATCCCACGATGAAGACATGTACAGAGTGGGTAGCAGCGCTAAAGAAGCATTCGGCATCGGCACTCATAATTGTACAAATGTCATTTGGGGATGACAAGTGCAAAGAACGTCAACAGGTGCGTATCGCCAAACGGCTGGATTATGTCAACATGGCCAACGGACATGGACTGCATGAGCAGTAAAACTCATCTTCCAAAAAAAACCTCAGATCGGTTATTAATGATGCAAAAGTCTTCTTCTTCTTCTTCTTTTTTTTTTGTACTGCAGTTATGGACGTATCTGTTTCATCTAACACCCAAGAACCTCCCTGATCCTGAGGTAACTTTTTTTTCTTATCGTCGAATGCAAAGGCATTAGTTAAACACAAATTACTAACCCCAACCACCTAACAAAGATGGACCTTAATAGAAAAATTACGTCCTTCCTAAGATATTTTCTAAGTGCAATTCATGAACGATACTTTATTCTTAGTCTCCTAGGTTTACTGGTCAGGGTCGTTCACGATTAACAAGAGTAAATCAGTTGAATTGGAGAAGTGATCCTCACACTTTTTGGACAATTTAAGCAATTGTCTCGTATAGTAGTAAATCACTCAAAATGTTTCTCAGAACGCACTAATAAATGTGGAAATTTGAATAATAACTCGGTGAAATATTTTTCCACCCTGTCGGCAAGCAAAGACAAGACGGCCAAATTGTACAGCGCAAGAGGTTTCAGCGTTAGTCTTTTTTATGTATTATTTTACTCTCTAAGCAACCTCGATACGAACGTAAAGAAAAAGCGGACGTGCTGATGAAGTCAGTGCAGTTTCAGGAAATTCTCGAACTGAGGAAGAGGTAAGGAGAAAATGGATGATAAGTGACACGAAAAGTGACACGAAAAAGAAAGCCGCGATAAACCAAAAAGGAAGCGAAGAGAACGGGTGGAGGAAGTCTATCACCGCCGAGAGAAGAAAAGATTATAGGCGTTGTTGTTCTTCGCGCTGCTGCTGCTGTTGACGGCATACAGGGGTGGCGCGGAGCGACGCAAAGGTGAGGAAGTTAACCATTGTCCGAAACAGATTTGTGTAACATCGCAATGGCAAAACACTTCTTCGGATCGATTTCACAACAATGCTGACAATACATTCGAATAGTTGTTTCTTTTTGGCTTTGGGTAGAGGAAGACAAAACAAATTTCAGTGATGAAGATTCGAAGGAGGAAGGGCAGATTTTGGCACCAGCTATGCTCCAAAACAAGAGAACTTCTAAGAAGTCGGAACTGCAAGGACTGGAGCCAAAGAAAAAGGAAACCTCCTCGAAAGAAGATGCTGAAAAAGAGTCTCTCCAAATAGAAAGGGAGCGTTTAGAGGTCGAAAAGAAACGGCTTCATATTTCTGAAAATAAGGTTGGACACCGAGAGGGAGCGGCTACTTGTCGAGAAAAGAAGGTTACGATTAGAGGAAGCAAAACTTACACGTCCGCTTGTCACAATAGGACATGTACATTAAACACTACTGAATGAAATGTTCAGTCACACAGCAAAAACGGGGGTGATCAGGTGGTGATGAGTGGCCGTTATAACCTAAGATGCTTTGTTGAATACTGCGCCTGGTCTTCTCTTCAGCTGTCCCTTTCCCTAGTTGCCTGCAGTGTCAATATTTTTTTAAATGGTTTTCCCACCATCTGGAACTGCCTTGGAAAAAATTGGCTTTTTATAGGGTTGCCACACTTTTTATCCCCTGGATATTTAGACTTCATATATTCTCATTATTATTGAATGGCACTGGTTCACGGGTTCAGTTGTACTCACGAGGGAACTTGGCTGAATACATCCGTGTAAATTTTATGTATTAATCTCCCAAAAATTCGACCGTAAATAACGAACTTTACCACTGAGGAAGGCAGTAATGCCGATACGTCAGTAACTTCCACTGGGCATTTAGTGTCTCAGACTGACCATTCTTCTTATTTATCATCTGCTTTTAGACTTTACGCAGTTGTTTCCACTTTTGTGCAGTTATATCCACTTAGTTCATTTCGCGCCAGTGTCTTGTTGCAAATCCGTGCTGCACAGCGGCGAATCCAGGAATTCTTGATAGGGGGGTCCAAACTTTGACTTAGAAAACAGAGACGATCAGATGTTTAACGCTGGTCGGACAAAAGTGCTTTGGGAGCAGAGGCGAGTGACCATCAGAGAGTACCACCAAAAGCATTTCATTGTGGAATATGCCTGGAATTTAGATTAGTGGCAAAATACAATGGCTTTCCATCAAAAAAACAAGGCGACTAGTTGAGTAACAATAGACGATCCTGTCGATGCCAGATGTTTCAGCGTCAAACAAGTAGTAAAAAAATAATAAAAATAGAAGAATTCGGTTACGGAAGGGGGATCCGGAACCCCCCCATCCCTCCCTGACGCTCCCCTTGGATCCGCCACTGCCGCAGAGGCTGAGAACTGAGCACGCGTGTCAAATTTTCGGAAGATCATGAGCTAATTTTTTTTTTTGCATCAAGTGTTATAATTCGAACCGACGGCAGGGAAGGGAAGGTTTAACACTCCTAATGGCGATATTGTAATTGTCTTAATTTTTTTTTCATAAAACCACTACAATCAGAGATAATCCAATTTTTGACGAAATTGCATTCTTTAGTCCAGCACCACATCAAAATGCTAAAACTGCTCATTCTTCCTAAATATTGATATTGCCCTTTGTGTGGCGTGACACGCGTGACCATTGTCGGGCGATCGGCGGGTCCAATAACCGTTGTGCCTTGGGACACACGTTTTCGCGCGCTTTTCCTGTTCGACAGCGGGACCCGAACGGGCCTTTAAAGTTCTGTTGTAGTTGTTGCTCTTAGCTTTGTGATTATATTCTCATACGAACGCAACACTTTGAATTCTGCGAATAATCTTTGACGCCCTCCACACTGCTTAAACTTTTCTTCAACTAACCTAATTCTCTACCACCGGGCGTACTTTTGCTCTATCCAATTCCCCTCGCCAGCAATCACTTTCACACTGAGACTTCTTGTTAGTTTTCTGTGTAATACTGATCTGGATTCCATTGTTAATTCTCTCCAAGGCCTAGGCCATTTCTGACTCAGCTTTATTTTTTATACAGCTTTTCGTCACCGAAGAATGAGCCGAGAGTTTTGTCAAGCGTTGATAAAGGCTCGCTCGATTGATTGAACCTTGAAGATAGCGTCACCGCAGATTAACATTTTCACCGCTATCAAACATCTTTCATGAAATTGCGTATTCTAATAGTTTCAATGATTTACATCAGTTGGAGATGACACACGGGCTACCCGGCCTTCAAAGGGAGTAGATCATCAATTTTAAAACGCACTTAAATTTTTCAAGTAGCATCTAATCATTGTCATGATTGTGTTTCTTATTCAGGGCAATAACAGCGGAAGGATGCGCCTGTTCCCAATAGTAATACAAGCATTTCGTGAGTCACTGAAAGCTTCCCCCGGAAAAAAGACGTATAATTCAAGAAATCTCTACATTGAAGTGGTGTCTGTTAACAGAAATCAACTTCAAAACATGACACTAGGCACAAATGAAAACGGCTTCTTTCGAATCCCAGATCTAGGCGGAGTTATAAGAAAGGCTTCGAAAGAAAAAGAGAATGACAACGAAATAGTGTTCTTGGAGGTATATTCCTGCTTATTGTTTGTACGCCGCAATTATGTAGCTTTTTTCCCTTTTATTAACAGACATAGTGCTCGTGTTTCTGACATTTCTTGCTTGCATCATATACAACTGAACACCTGATACTTTTCATGTCCTTTTTATATCGTCTCCTTTTGTTATCTTTGCGTGAAATTTGAAACCTACAACATTCACCATAATGAATGACAATTTCTACTTCCTGCATACAAAACTGATATAAAAAGCAAGACCCGGGAGACGATAATGATATTCAGACAGTCTATCTAATGCTCCATAGTATGTATGATGATTATCCTCAAAAACCCGTACACCCAACAGTCAGTCTCCATGGAACTTGTATGATTTCACAGAGGGTCATAGATTCACCCTGTTAGGAAACTGACTCGGGCCACTACCGTAGAAAAAAAAAATTGTTATGTCATTCATTCGCTAGGTTTGAAATTGACCATCATATTTTACTCGACAAACAGGTTCTTAAGTAGCGAAGCAGATTTAACAGAAAGAGGCCATTTTAAGTTATTATGCGTCTATCAAAAATTGGATGGGATACTTGTGCGATACCAGGACAGCATTCCTGTATCGATAAGAAAATTATTTGAATACTTGAATACACCAAATTAGTTACTTTCCTTGCCAAAAAGATATGATGTTAGAGCCAGTCTTAAAATATATTTCTCAATATTGTTGATTACCGGTATTTTCAGATGTGGAGTACACCCCTTAACCCCTATATCCCTTTCGCCTGGAGCAAAATCAATGACTCAGTGTCAACTCATGTGGCAAACTTAGACGTCAGAGACAACAAAGGCCAAGTCATATCCTTGTCTGGTTTGTCGCCGGGCGTTACCATTTTACTTCCCTTGGAGAAACCAGTCACTTACCATTCTACAAGGGCCTTCTCCGTGAGACTGGAAACATCGAGACATCATAATATCAGTGTTCAGCATGGACATTCTAAGGTTGAGATTTCGATAGTGCCTCAAACTAGTCGCTTTCTGATCCGACACGTACGGGTGTCACATCGTTTAGAGGTCTCGCCACAGAATGGCCATCTAGAGTGCAAGCGAGTGCAGGCGGAATGGTACCCCAGCGGAAACATCACTTGCACCGGAAGAACTAATGTGACAATAAACTTTACTGCTTTCTATCCTGGAAACTACATTATTGAGATCAACTTCAGTGTCAAGCAAAACGATACAGACGAGGATCAAAAGGACGTGGACGAAAACCAGGAAAAGTGCATCAAGATCAAAGAACCTCCAAGGCAACAACCAGAAGAAATTAAGTACAGCTTTAAAGTTACAGAACTCACCTGCCTTTTCTGGAACTCAAGCAAATTCTGGGACACCTCAGGGTGCAAGGTAAGTATACATTTAATGTTTTCCTGTTCCAATGCACTTCTGCCAAATTGGCCGGAAAAATTGAATTCGAACAAGGACATTTTTCTTCAAAATTCAAATTCAAACTGCTATTGAACGGTTATCAGTCATACACCCAAGCTTTCTCTAGAAGTCTTCAACGGTTTCCTAAGGTTTGAAAATTGAAGTCAAGGATCAAAGAAGTCAAAGATCATAATATACATTATCGATAAATGCAATACTGCTGGTCTACCTTGTAGTGCTTATTTGCGTCTTTCCTTCACCTCTTCACTCATGATATTAAACTTCACTCGAAGCACAAAATCAGCGTAGATTGGACTCCTTTTACCTTCGACAGTAATTAGGTTAATAGCTCCTCTTTTACGTTTCCAGGTAGAAGGAATCATCAATAACTCCATACTGCAGTGTTCTTGCAATCACTTAACGTCCTTTGGAGGGGGCTATCTGGTAGCGCCAAATGAAATCAACTTCCACAAAGTGCACGATGAGCTTCTTTCTACCAATGAAAGTGGAAATATTCTTGTCCTTGCTACAGTGCTGACATGTTCTTTTCTTTGTTTGGTTGCCATCATCGTAGCCAGAAGGGTTGACAAGAATGAAAAGGAAATGGTACGATATACATGCTTTACATACTTACAGTCACTGAGGGCAAGGGAGAGGGGCTATATCGAGCACGATAGCGAACAAGAGTTTGAGGAGTTGGCATGCCACCCTCTGGAAATATTGGAATCTAATACTTCTAAAGTAGCTGGTCATCTACTTAACAAATAGATTCCATGTTGCTGTGCGTCTGTTTAGTAATAGATCACAGATGACGTCAAAATGTGGTAAGAACAAACAAGTGGCACACGAGGCGATAGCCGAGTGTGTCACCTTTTTGATGTTCTTACCACATTTGACGTCTTCTGTGATCAATTACTGAACAGAAACACGGCATCATGGAATCTATTTGTTTTATACCATAAAGAAGTAAACAGTGACGTCATTTATGCGTCTTTCCTCCAATAGAACATAGATGGCAACCAATCAAAACGCACGTAAAATTGAGCTTATTGTATAGTATAATAATTGTTTTAAATCAATTGTTTTAAGCAAGGCAACTCTTCCTAGAACTGTTCAAGTGTTCTAGTTGCAGAGCTTTTTTGCTTTGTCAAGTGCTACCAGAAATTGTAATAGATTTACTGAAACAAAGCAAAAGAAATAAATTGCATGAATATGGAGTGGAATTTTCTCTGCTTTATCATCCAACATACACCTTATTCCAAAATGGCCACTGCATGATTTAATATTGTTTTGCTTACATTTCAATTAGCCCTTACTTTGGCCTCGTTCGAGGTAAAATATTCATTGGAATTTTAAACTTAAGAACAGGGTGAAAAAGCCTAATTCGAATGCGAACAAAATAATAGTATAATAATGTACATTTTGAAATAAGCCGGGTGTATGATCCCCAGGACGTCAAAGTGAACGCACAGATAAACACTGCAATCACAAGGGCTAAATCGAGCGAGTACGTAAGATCGAGTTAAAAACATCATTAGCGACAGCCAGCATTTAACGTCGCCAATACATTGCCGTCTTTTCTTTTGTCCTCCTCAAACTCTTAAAATAATTATCCCAGCTTTGTTTTGAATTGCTTATTTTGCTTTTCAGATTCAAGATACAGAGCCACCAATCATTTGTGTCGCAGAAGGACCAGAAGAGCACAGATATGAATTGTCCGTAAAGACAGGTGTCTGGCCAGGAGCGGGAACAACATCCAACGTATCCCTGATAATTTATGGAGTAGAAGGCAACAGTGGTATTTTAAAAATAACCAACAAATGTAACAACGACTCTTCTTCAAATTTCGCTAGAGGAACCGAACAAAACGTTGCAATAGTTTTGAACAAAGACATTGGGGAGATTTACTCACTTCGTATCTGGCATGACAACTCGGGCAATGACCCGTCATGGTATTTAGAGGAAGTAAGCGTTACTAACATCAACACTGGAAACTGCTGGAGATTTGTATTCGAGATATGGCTCTGTCTAAAAGATGAATGTTTCTCCAGTGAAGTGCTTCAAATGCCTTCTTATTCCGGTCCAAATATCACAAGCATCGCTCTGAGAGACATGTTTTGCAATGGCCACCTCTGGTTGTCCGTTCTCACTAAGACTCCACGGGATGATTTTACAAGAGTTCAGAGGATTTTGTCCTGCTTTTGCCTTCTCTTGTGTACGATGGCTGTCAATGCTGCATTCTATTGCTCTGAAACACAGTCACACCAAGCCATCAACTTAGGGCCACTTACCTTTTCAGCAAGACAGGCAATCATCAGTGTACAAAGCATCATGATCACCCTTCCTCTCCACTTCACAATTCTCTTATTTAAGAAAAGTACATCGTTTGTCCGCTCCGAACATTCACGTTGGTGGCAGTGTGTTTTCTACGGTACGTATATCTTATGCGCTATAATGACTGTCTCCGCGGGCGTTCTGACCATTTCCTACAGTCTCATGTGGGGGAGCGATAAAAGTCAACAGTGGATCTCTGCAGCCACCATTTCTTTCTTCGAGGACATTCTGATTGTGCAGCCATGCAAATGTCTTCTACTTGCCTCTCTGTCTGTTATGTTTGCAAAGTGCAAACGGAAGAAAGTATCTCCTTGTCAAGATGAAGTGAAACCGCAAGGAATACCATCGAAGAAAGTCACAGCACTTTCAACAAAGGGCACTAACGTATCAAGATTGAAGAAGGAGATTGCTGCTAAAGCCAAACGTCGTTCGTCCATTCGTCAGGCAGGATTTTATATCATCTTCCTAGTTGTAACTGGAGTGTTATCATATGGAAACAGAGACTCGACAAGATATCTTTTTTCGAAATTCATTGATTATCACACTGGATGTTTTGAGAAGGTAATGCCTTAGCTTTTTTTCTATTAAAGTAATTAGTCATGAATTGCTTTGACCATTGTTTAAAAAGGAACACAATGAATCACATCGCACAGTATAAACGAAATCAGAAATTTGATTTGGTATTTTCAAAGGGCATCAGAAGGAAACCCTACTGGCAACGCTGTAATCGAAAGGAACGAGATGAGAGGTGGGAAACAACCCTGCGAAACATCCAAATACGCATGTTTGCCTAAAATAACCTATTTCTGGGTTACATACTGGTGCTAAAAATATTAATCTCAACTCGATATTTCTGTTGCTTTTCACTGCTTTGCTTGTTTGCTGTAAAAAGTCTAAAACGCCAAGGTCTTATTCCTAAAGAAAGACGAAACATTTAGCTTCTTTGTTCGCAATTTTTCAATACAAAAATTTTTTCAAACACCAAAAGTCTTCATTTACAGAAAACCTAGGGAGGACAGACCTCTTTTTTCTTCAGTTTAATGCTTCTTTTTTTCCTGCTAATCTTTAAACTTGTTTGTGAAGCTATCTTTAATTTTTTCCTTTTTTTTTTGCCTGCCGTAAACTTGTTTATAATCCCTTATACTGATTATTTGCTGCGGAAGGAACGTTATTTACGAAGAGAACTCTGGGAAAAGGAAATAAGTAAGGGCACATGCATAGCGAATATTTGTCCGATTCTCGACAACACGTTACACGTATTTTCACGGTTGGATTGGAACGAGCATAGAATAGGGACTAATGTGGGAGAATCGTTTCCTTCAGCACACTAGCATTCATTGCATGCTCGTCCCAGTTCGACCATGAGAACAAGAATGATATAGCTGTGCTGTTGAGCATTTGAGACACGACGCCACGGTCGTGTAAGAACACGAGCGTGTTCGCGTGTTCGCGTGTGAGCGTGTTTTATTCTATCACGTATCTGAAAACATT
Organism: Astreopora myriophthalma; assembly: GCA_014634185.1. Classification (NCBI taxonomy): domain Eukaryota; kingdom Metazoa; phylum Cnidaria; class Anthozoa; order Scleractinia; family Acroporidae; genus Astreopora; species Astreopora myriophthalma. The sequence goes on from BLFK01000871.1 coordinate 744,551, forward strand.
AACATAATTAACGACATTACAATAGCGATAGCTGGTTTGGTAAAGCAGTGTGCAATCGCATGGTGATGGACTCGAGTCCCATTTAAGGCTGGTATGCGTTTCTCTGAAGCCCTCCTTTTCAGGCACATTAAGGGCGCCATAAGTCCCTCTTTATTTTTAAAAGGAAGACGTTTCAAGGCATAAAACTTTGCAATTATTTTGCTTTTCCTTTAAAACATGTTAAAAGTCCAAAATAAGGGAATTGCAGTTTTACAAATTGCTTTTCGAGCCCAAAAAATTTTAGGGCTTTCGAAAAACATACAACAGTCCTTTTTTCAGACTTCTCAGACTTCCGTCCAACTCTTTAAGATGACGGCGTACTTTTCTGTGATGATCATTCACAAAAACGTTAATTTTGGCTGGGGGTGAGGGTGAACAGACCACTCTGTAACTGGAGTTAGTAACCAAGCATATGTACGTGAAACAAAAAGGATTTATTTTACCTTACCAAGGTGGTGCCTCTTGTGTAGATAGTGGTTATGATACCTGTCAATGAAACTTTTCTGACAGAAGCATGTTTAGATAGCACAGTGCCCGATAATTACATACTTGGTTATCGGATAACCAAGTATGTAATTATCGGGCACAAATATCAATACACTACCCCTCCGTCTTATTCATGGCCCCCACCCACAAACAATATGGTATATTTGATCAGGCCATCACCATGATCACTACACGACCTAGATCGCTTCCTGTAAATTCCCTTTAGGTAACAAATTCAAGTTTGTTCTGGAAATGGATGAACGAAACCTTGGTGCCACACCTCTACTTCAGTCACCACCAAATTAATCACGGAACGTGTTCACATGAGGGCAATAATGAGCTGAGATCCACAATGATTGGAATGTTACGACTTCGTCAACTTAGAGCCAAAAAAGGTAAATTTTAATTGGTTGATGACAAATTTTCTCCTTGACGGAGTGTCATATTTTTATGATTCCAACATCACTTTTGTACTTTTCTTTTTAGTTCAATGCCTAGCACACACGATCAGCGATTGGTTGAACCATGACTGTTACGATTCCTACTCTCACAAGGAGGAGTCCAGAGATCCATTTCATCCCAAACAAGAAAACTCCCTAGTGCAATTCAAACAATGCTCGCTTCCATGGATATACCAAACAGCAGAAGAACTAAACGCATCATCAAAATGGGGTCGTCATGCCTGGTATAGTGGTGGGGGATATTCTGCTGACCTGGGTTACGATGAAGAAACTGCGCGTAAAGTCATAAACCTTTTGCAATCCGAACACTGGGTTGACCGTCAAACAAGGGCTGTAATCGTTGAGTTTACCTTGTTCAGCCCGTCAGTCAGCACATTAGCTGTTTGCTCTTTCTTCTTTGAATTGCTTCAGACCGGACAGGCTACTTCCTCTAAGCAAATAAGCACCATATCGTTACACAATACGGAATCCGTCCTCCAAGTGTTGCGTGGATTTTGCCTGATCATCTTCATCAGCATAATTATCTATAAAACGTTTGACACCACAGTCGCCATAATTCGCCAAGGAAGACGTTACATATGTTCTGTTTGGTGTTGGCTGGACTTTGCACACCTTATCTCATCCGTCTCGCTTGTTGTGTTCAGCTTTATCAAGTCTTATCACACTGTAAAGAGTGCACAAGACTTGAAGCGCAACATCTTTGCTACAGTCAATTTCCAGTCGGCTGTTCTGTTGGCGAATGTTGAAAACTGTATCCTAGCCACCCTCACTTTTCTCATAACAGTCAAGCTGTTGCAGTTGACGTATTTTAATATGTATACCAGAGTGTTTTCCCATGCTCTGCGTATTTGGATGCGAGACTTACCCTCTTTCCTGCTCATTCTTTCCCTTTTCTTTTTTGCATTCCTGCTGATGGGTATCTTGGTATTTGGATCTCGTGTTGCTCGGTATTCGAGTTTCTGGCCATCTTTTTCCTTTCAGCTTGAAATCGTTCTTGGGAAAGTAAAAGCTCGACCAATAAAGGAGCTTGTTGAAGCGGAGCCCGTGATTGGTCATGTATTCATCAGCCTTCTCCTTTTGGGCATCACAATTATAATGATGAATTTCTTCATCTCATCATTAAGTGATTCAATATGTGCTGCAAAAGCATTGGAAGAGGAACTAACACAGGAACAACCTGACACCGATACTCCTAATCAAAGTTCCAAGCGCTTTTTTTTCGATCACATCAGCAACCAGTTGAAGACAATAGATGTTATTCAGCATCTGCCCCAAGTATACGTGCTAGACAAAAAGCTAACTGAGGTCCTACGACGTATGGATAAGGTTTGTTCAGATTACAAGAACAGTTAACATGATGAAATGTCGATGAAAGCCGGATAGGGTGTAGGAACGATTATTAGCAAGTTAGACTAACATGATGACACTGTTAACTACTAGATGTTTCTTGTCTGTAGGGATACTACACCCAACTAGCACAACGAGAACACGACTTTTATTCTATGTTTCTATAAGCAGCTCTGATCAACTACATGCTTGCTACGCAGGGTTTCCGGCTTTATGTGCTGAAGATCTGACATGTCACACACGGACTACTGTTCTGAGCCATACCTAAGCCATTCATCACTTCTTTCGAACCGAACGCCTTCATAGGTGACCGCGGCCTTGTCTGTGCCTGCGATGGGAATTAGACTGTGAAAAGTACACAGCGACCAGATGAGTCCTACAATGGAGCCTTGATTTCATAAAGTGGCGAGGGACGGGAGAATTATTTAGTTCCCTTATGTCAGGGTTTCTTTCTGTCGAGGTTTTTTTTCCATGCACTTTACTTCCAATGGGTCGAACAGTTTTTGGTTATGCTGAGTACTTCGCTATTTGGAGTTCGTTAAATCCAGGTTCCACACGGTGGCCATGTCGGAGGAAAGAAAACATCCTCTTAGGAATTTGAACTGTTTTCCGCAAATTCGTCCTCCTCTTTCAGTTAACCCAATGTGGTTGCTGGTCACGTGAGCGAGCACTCTCTATTGAATATTCGACCCTAATTTGCGTTAAGCGAGACTTTTCGAAGGTGGCACAAACATTTGACGAAAAAAAATTAGCGTCTTCAGAAACCAGTTATCACACGCAGGATAATAGAAGTTATAAGTGACTTGTTAATAACTAAAAACTCGCTATGGCCGCAACTGGTGCGAGAACGAAACTAGTTTCCAGATTACTGAGTGGCTCATACTTGATCTGAATTGTCATCATCAAAATCCTAACCAATGTTTACCAAAGTTATTAATGAGCACTAGGACACTTACCACGATGGGGCACCTTGAACTGACCAACATCGAAAGAAATGTTCGGGCTCAAAAACCAAATGCATAACTTTCCGTAAAAAAATAATAATAAAATAAAAAAGAGCGTCTTAATTAAGGATAGATTTCATTCTTAGCCGGGCATACCGGGGTATCTTATGACTTTCACAAAGCTAAAGTGACTTCAATAGAATGACAATCTAACTTTGTGTCCTGTTACATTTTGAAACTTTAAATTACGCATTCATATTACTGATCAGTTGTCTGAAGTAACTTTTGCTATATTGCGAGAGAAAATGTCCTTTCAGCGATTCCTAAAGATTTTTTTACTTAAGGGATCAGAACAAAAGAACTGCTTGCGAATACACTAGAACGAAAAGTGATTTACAATTCCATAATCCGTAGGGAAGGAAATGGGTTAAAATAGCAGGTGCATGACAAAGGTTAAAATAATACAATGAAGATAGAAGCTTTACTTCGAAGCGATTGTGGTGCGACCCTGTTTTGTAGTTTGTACGGTAGCACCAGTAATTTATACTGACAGTGATGTTTAAATGGTTAGTCGTTAGCGACATTGATTGACTTTGTACGCGTTCCCAGCTTTTTATTTTAGTCATTAAACATCACATTATAGTTCCAAAACCAACTGTCTTTTATTCGAACGGGGGCGATCAAGATTGTTGCACTCTGTTTTTTTTTACCTGTGAAGAGTAAGGAGCGTAAATTGTGCTTGGTTCCAGAGTCCAAAAGTTGAGGTTCCTTTCCTATGTGCTGAGCAGTCTTCTTCAAATTTTGAAACAGTATGTTTTCAACACCTGACTCCCCAAATTCGCCTTAGCAGAAGTCGTTTTGCCTAGAGGGCATTTTTTTAATTCAACCGGCCGCAGTTACTCCCGTTAAAAACTGACAGGCCTCAGAGAGATTGATAGGGGATATGATGTCATGATCATGTACTCACAACTTTACTAGAAATACGTGACTCGCAAAACCTCGCGAAGCTAGGGCTGGGTGGGCAGTTAATTTGGAGTGAAGGAATGTGCTGTCTTTGCTGAGCCAAGCGATGTTGTCTTTGCTCTGTGGTTTCACGTTGTTCAGGAGTTTCGTTGTTCAATCTCCTTCGGCGAATATGTCTTGTCCCTTGTGCGTGCTCCTGTGGTTCATTTGCATGAGAATTTGGTCGTGTTTGACCAATACTAAACATTTTTCACTCCTCGATGAAATTACACGTTCGGCCTCAATGAATAAACATGAGAGTGCGCCATTGTGAGGCAGCGGTTGCTGCCTAGCAACTTTCCCTTTGTCTGACGTCATTCATACTTTGTTTGCACACTGTTGCCAGGCAACAGCACGGACGCCTTTAGTGAAATATATATCTGACTGGATTATTAAAAACATGGCTACGCGGAAACTGCTGGCGAGTCAGAAATTCTCAACTGTTTTTCTGCTTCTTGTTTGCAATAGCTCTCCCAGGAATACACAGTGACCCCCCCTGACTGCCTCGTCTGTCACCTGTATATAACTCACAGTCAACTAGTCATTGCTGTCATATTGTCCCGTGGAGATCGTCCCGTCGCCACTTCCCACATACTCTCACTGTGGCTGAAATGGAAAAGCAAGAAGAGGCCTATATTTGGACACACAACACTACCCCCCGAATTACCTGCCTTTTATCTGGCAACCCCAAAACACCAACCACCAGGCTGGCCTATGATTGCTCTAAGTCACACACTAGTCCTAGACAGATCCCCCCCTCAAGTTTCAGCCACAGCAGAGTCTTGCCTTCGACCCTCGCTTCGCGAGGAACAACTGCAATGTGTGAATGCAACTTATTAAGTACACAAAACAATAGTTTGAGTCCGAAAGCCCGAAACACCCGTGCTGCTTAATAAATGAGCCACCTACACTCACTGCATTCTTAATCTGGAGAGCGTATAACGTCACTTTCTCCTGTTTCAGGCCTCTTTAGGAATCGCGGACCGTGATTAAATAGGAAATTCGAGTTAAAATAACCAACCGTCTTCTCCACTTCAAGTGTTAAAGTTTCGGCTCTGGCAAACATAGTTTTGAAATCCAAGGAAAGAAAAGAGTTGATTTTTTTTAATATTAATAGAACTTAAAGGATGGTTCATAATTTATGCAGAGGGAAGGCATTGACAATTTTGAAAGGGTTCGAGATTTTTTAGCATTAAATTTTAAGGGCGAGGGGCTTTGGAAATTTTGCCGAAAACGTGGCAGCTTATAGGGGAGGCCATTAAAAACTATCACTCGATACATCCATACACCGCAACGGTTCTTCATGCTGTCGTGTATATATTTTGGCAATTCATGCTAATGAAAACGAGCACACGCTGACAGTTGCTTGATCTCTTAAAACTGAAGAATTATATTTTTTTATAAAATTCCGTGGTTCACTTGTAAGCATTTCCACGAAAAGTCCTAATGATCAGTTCACAGAACTGGCGATAAGGCTAGGCTGAGATCTAATCGCATTTTTAACAGATTTAGCCTGTTGCAGTTTCCTGAAACAAACTTCAGATGTCCTAGCAAACATACGAATCTGTTCTCCAGCATCGTACCAACGTTTTAATGAGCAAAATTATCATCTTGTTAGCCGATGAGATTCACCGGCAATCCGTCATCGTGGATCTGGCACATTTTTCCTTAAGCTCCTGCTTCTGTGTGGCGATATTTGGCTGAATCCTGGCCCAGTTGCTAAACATCCACGTGGTGTTTGTGATGAGCCTGTTAAATCCAACCGGAAAGCTGTTTAATGTGGATATTATGATGCAGGATGCTGTCAAATTAACGGTTGATTAAGGGCGTCGTAAATTAGTATTGAATATAATTTACGACGCCCTTGCCGACAGCTCATGCATGTAAATCTGCTGTGATAGCAGGCTTCCCAGCGTTTCCAGTTCCCTCTTCGATTCCCATGGTGAGGTCCTGAACGGCAATTTTTTGCTCCCCCGCCCCCCTTTCGATTTTCGACAGTTTCTACAATTTATATTATAATTCTCCAACCTCTCAAACGAATATAAAACGTTTACCATGTAATAAGCAACCTCTGTTGGGGTGTGTCTACCCGAGCCGTGCGCGACCCTCTTTATTATCTGCCATTACAAGCAAAATACTGAAACGCTCTGAATCACAAATGATCTGAATATTTACAAACCAGACTAAACTATGCAAGAATAACAATGGAACAATAAACGCGACTGTTCTTATCAACAGTACTTGGGATAGTCATATGAAAAAACTATCAGCCTTCAGTCATTGGGTATTTAATTTTGAGAGTGTGGGACGATCGTAAGACGCGAATGAATATAAATGAGAGCTACAGTGAATACATACCAGCCCTCCGCTAATGAAGCAATTGTGATAACATAACACATAACACCCCAGACAAACAGCTGCATAACCCATGATAAATACATAAGTCCTCTAGTGACAGCCTTGCAAGCTCGTCCAACACGTAAGGACACAAGATGTATCTAGCCTCGCCTTTCTCATTAGAAGACAACGCAAAGGAAAATCTTTATGATAGATAACATGAGGGACCAGGGGACTAACGCACTAAGAATCGGGAAATAATTTCCAAAGGCGATGAGCCTAGAGACTTGTTAAGATGTAGGTCATATTTCGCTCATGTTCGTGATCGAAGTACAAACCAACTGAGGTTATGCATTGTCAACCTCTGCAGCCTTGTGAGTTATAGCAAAGAACTCGAGTTACATTAATTTCGTGGCCTATAACCCTGTTATAACTGGAACTGAAACATCTAATTAAGGAAATTGACAGCAAGGACATATTTTCTCCACGCTTTGTCCATTCTCCACCAGTCTGCAAGGATTGGGACACACTACTGGAGAGAAATGAGGAGGAGTTCTCTTCTTCCTGCTAATTTCTACCGGAAGTTGCGGGGCATGCTGGGTTACAAATTGGGGGGAACTAGCTCCAGTCTCCATTGTAAAAAACACGCGCGGAAAAAATGGCGTGGGTTTGTTTTCAATGTTCGCTAGGTCGTCCCACAGGGAAAAATAACCTTTTGTTCTTGTACTGAAGCTCTAACGTTGGGTTTAAATAGCCTTTGTTATAAATTTTATAGAGTAAAGCAGGTACACTACTTCCCAGCTTGAAGATAAATCGTTTAAATCACCAGCTCTGACAGAAGTTCGTTCGCGGCCCGGCGTCCTTGTTTCTAAATATTTAAGCCGGCAGATATGTTTGTCCTTAGACCGACTGAGGAACACAGAAGCCTTACATTACTAATAAAATTAGGAAAGGGCGATGCTAACAGTGTGGTTTTTGCTTGAGATAGTTAGCTGCAATGTCAAACCAGATGCTCGTGTTGACATTTCCCCGATATGATTTTCATAACCCGCGCGACAACTCGCAAACAGTTTCATTGCAATTATAAATGGCTTTGGAATCTGGCGGAAAGGTTGTGGCAAAATTGCTTCCCTGAGCAAAACAAAAGGCTTCGAGGAGTATAATATCTGGCCCATCAACCATAAAAATATTCTGGACACGTACCAAAGACCCCAGACATTTTACAATAAAAAAGATGAGTCTGGCCGACAGAGGGCAAGATTTGCGTACAGGTCCCTACTTCATTATGCATGCATATTCCTAACAAAACTCCATTCACGCTCGTTCTTTTTGGAAGTAGGAATATGCATGTATAATTAATGTAGGGACCTGTACGGAAATCTTTCCCGACAGAGTTCGACAGCATGGTCAGAATACTCGGCCGAAGGTTCCGATGCGTCTGGGTCGGATGAGAAGACTCGACTTGAAATTAACTTTCACCAGCCAAACAAAAGCGTGGCTACTTTAATTCAGTCCGACATATATCTCCAGATGGCAGCCAACGGGGGAATATGAGAAAACTACCAGGATCCGGAGGCGTTCTTCCCCGTAGCCAATGCAAAAACCCCCAAACAGTACGCGCAGCACAGCTCGCCGTCTTAGAACTACTTAAACAGCCAGAAGGAAGTGATGTGTCTTGGCTTATTAAAATGTTCGGTGGAATTCATCATCTTTTCAAGCAATCTTTAAGCCAGAGTAGTCGTCATGTCCCTGTTAGTTGCTTCGAGAAGGAAGAATGACCATGACACGCGGTAAGAGATTTATCTTGTCCCGGAGCTTTGAGAAGCTATCCGCCGCTATATCAGCATAAATGACACGTTTAACTTAATAAATCCGATGTCTTAAAACCGGCCTGGAGTATCGCAAAATTCTCAACAAGCGAAATAAAATAAACGACGAGCTAAACAACACGATAAAAGCCACAACATTCAATATTTTGTTTCGCGAAACGCTCTCGAATGAATGGACCCCTAGCACTGTTTGCGAGTCATGCGCTGATTTGAAGACCTGTCAAACAGAGATCAGCAGGACCCTGGTTGGACCTGGTCACGTTACCACCCAAAATCTGGGTGGTAAAAAAAAATTCCCGTCTGTGAGGGGTAGTAGGGAACTTAAGCACCAGGCTATTTGCGACGGTGACGGCGACCGGAAGTAAATTTTTGTTCCGGCAGGCGTTCTGGAGTTGTCTGTCAAGTCGTCTTCGTTTCGCGCGAACGTGAAAGCCTTCATTTTGGCGTTGTCTTCAGAACGTGAGTATCTTTCCCTCACTAGCTTTTCTCAAAATTGTTTTAACGTTTTATTTTGCTCTTGTTACCTTTTAGAAGTATTTTCTTTCGTGTTGTACAAATTGTGTACTGAGACTTATTAAAAACACAGATATTTTTATTTCTCGCAGCTTTGAGCAAAAGATGTCGGCGGCGGCCTCTGATGGAAAGCCAAAGTAAGCTTGACTATTGAG